>VNKC01004257.1:0-467725 GCA_008042775.1 Drosophila pectinifera | reverse complement strand
AATTGCCACGGCCAAATGTTTTCAAAAAGTTTTCCTTAAATGCGTCGTAAGTATTCGATCGATCGACATGCAAGAACATGTCGGCATCTGTTCCCGGTTTCATCAGCATACGTACGCAGCGCAATTGAAAACATGCGCTCTCATTTACGCCCGTGCAGGTTCTTTCGAAATTCATAATCCATTTAAATGCGTCTTCATTTTCAGCAGCAGAAAACGGAGCCATGAGCTGCTTCACCAATTGGATGTCACTTGTCGTCTTGTTGTCGTTCTGCATCAATCTAGCCAATATGTTCTTCTTTTCAGCCACCCTTATTGCTGCGTCGAGTATTTCTTCTTCTTCTTCCAGTTCATCAATGTGCGCATTAGCGGACTCTTGGCTTAATATCTCGATTTTGTTGTCTTCTCCCTCCAATGTGGTTTCAGGTATATCGGCAAAATGTTGGCAGCCGGCATCTCCAGCAAGCTTGCGCAGTTGTCTAAGAGTAGCACTAGCTGGAAACTCTATTTCGTTCGCTTTTAGCCACTCCATAATCTTCAATTTGTCCATTTTCCAAGAAAAATTTCAATTCCAAGAAAAAAAATTGTCTGCTCGGATCGCCAGAAATATTTGTGTAGGCGGATGCTTAAGTTGGTCTTTATCCCACTTCTGAAGTTGTTAACCCGTTTTATAACTTGATTCACTTTTATTTCTTCAAATTATTTCTTAAGTTTTTACAATAAGGTTTTTTCACGCTTTTCACTGATCTTAATGTGACCATCCTTTCTTAACCTAATTAATCTTAACCTATTTGATCGCTTAACACATTACTGGAATTATTGGAAATGGAACATTAATGCAACTGTCTTACTTTACTAAAATGCTTATTCTCACTGCTTATACACTAGTACTTAATATACATCTCTGCTAACAATATATAAAATAAATAATATATAATATATTAAGATATATGGTATTATTTTAATATATATTACAATTAGTTTAATATAATAAGACTTACTGTAAATAATGGTCTTTATTTTATATATTTTACATAATTTTTATAATTTCGCATGTCTATCTCTTTCTTCTTATTTTTGTCAAGTGAAGTTGGCCGCACTTCTAAGATATTTATCGTGTTATCGACTAGCTACTAGCTACTAATATATTTATAAGAAGTACACACTAGATTACATTAAATAACAATATGTTTTAATACTAAAATACATATGTTTACAATACATAGGATTACCAGATACTAGTTTGCATAATTACTCTAGATCCTAGCCCAAATTACGTGCCTTGTTAGCCTTAAATCACAGCCAAGGCCTTGGCAAGTACACCAAACTAATCCACATGTCTGCCACTGATTTAAGCCAAGGTTATGCAAACAAAACTCATTAATGTCAATTGGCATTTACGGCGATCAAAAGCACAAACACAACAGCAACAGCAACTACAACAAAAGTAGTTCCAAAGCCAACGGCAAAACTTTTCTTGTTGCCTACAATTACAACACTCAAAGGGAAATCAACAACCAAGAGCAGCTCGGAAGAAGAACATCAACTTTCCAGCTAAAATGCGGAGCAACATTTCGTTCGTGTTGCGAATTTTCTGCCGACGCCTTCAAGTTCCAAGTTCGTGTTTTTTTCTCCTTTCCTTTGCCTCCTGCGACTAATTTTTGCACAAACAACAAGCGAAGCGGATGGAAAAACAATCCGCCCACACAAACACGCACACACACAAACACGCGCGCGAGCCCGCGACCAACAGCTGTAACGGTAATAAACAACAAAGCAGCAGCCGAAAGGAAAATAACAACCACAACAACAGGACAATCCTTCCTCCTTCCCTCCCACCCACGAGTTACGCAAGATTTTTGTCGCCAAAAAGTAGGCAACGACTAGCTAACGAAGCCGAGATATAGGGCAGGCCGAAGTCCTTATACCCTCGGGGTTATATAGAAGCGAATGTTTTGGGCTATATATTTAAATATTTTATTCCTATGCCCATGGGTTCCATTATAAATAATTAGCAATTAACCACTCTAACTAAAGGAACAACACCAGCTATTAGAACCTATGGTTGTACTTCCGTTCAGCTGTTCTTTATATCCGGTACCCACAGCGGAAAAGGGTACCCTAACTTATGTAACAGTCAGAAGGAGGCTTCTCCGACCCCATAAAGTACATATAATCTTGATCAACCTCACCAGCCGAATCGATTTCGCAATGTCCTTCTCTCCGTCCGTGTAAAACAATCGATCTCAGAGACTATTGGAGCTGGATCTACCAAACTTGGTGACAACCCTTTTATCTGTTGAACGAAAGTAAAGATTGTTCCGTCGATGAAACGTATAACTAAGATATAGTCATTATTTTCGGTTAAAAGTAAAAAGATATATGAAATAAATACATTTGTGCGGGCGTCCTCTAAGAATATGAGTGAAATCGTATGATTAGCATGGAAGTTATTAAAAAAATGTTTCTATGTATGCTGAACTTCTGCAACATCTACATTTGTGTTGGCAACACCCATAAGTGCTGCTCAAAATATTCCAAGCAGCATCTGTCTTCTTTAGGCATTGTTCAAAATCTGAAATATATTCTTAATTTTCTACATTTCCTTCTGACTTTCGCCCTGTTTAAATTAAGTTTGTCATAATTTTCAGTATAATTAGACAAAGTGAATTTGCCGTGTCTATGTGCATCTGAATTCTCCCTCAGTTGGTAACACTCGACAGTAGCTATCATACTTGTTTGTATTACATTAATAAATTCACAATTAGACACTATATTTTGATAAATATAGCAGCTAAATGATACACTGATCCCAAAGTACTATCATTTTCCATAGTTATTAATCTTATTATTATTAAGATTATATTATTATTATTTTAAAGACAATAAAAGTAAGATCGTTTAGCCCGATTTCTCCTATGGCAGCTCTAAGCTATAGTGGTTACACTGTTCCGAATGATATGCATACTGCAACATATATCGGGCTATCTTATGACAGCTATAAATCGCTTAAGACGTATTATCAGATTACTGGTATTCAACTCAAGAGATATAGGCCACAAATGGGATATACATTCACCTAAATTTTAAATAAAAGAAATATGCCTGAGGCTGAGGTTTTGTTATAAATATTCTTACTTATAGTTATAATCCTTTGAACTTTTTCTACGCGTATTTAAACTTTTCAAGTATATATAGACATCAAATGCAGGAGTGAGACTAGTGTACAAATGTTCTTATGTTTTTCAGTATTTTAAGAAAAACCTTAGAAATTTAATAAAAATCATCATCCAAATATATATTCTTAATGGGGGCTAATACAACAGCAGACAATTTGCTTTCCAAAGTGAAATTTAATTCGTTGTAATGTGTTAAAGCGCTATTCAGATGATCCTGCTCAATAATGTATAAACAAGCCCCGCGTTCTGTTTACATCTTCTATTATGCATATTCCTTCAAGTACAATATCCCCGGCAATCCCCCACTTTTAGTACAAATACCTAGTAAAAAAACCAAGAGATAAAAACACACGGTGCCACAAAAAATAAATACCAAGGAAAAAAGAATCTCGCGAACATTTTTGCGCGACGCTGCAAGCGTTACATGTGTCACTCGCTACACCATCCACCAGCGCGGCCCCTTTGCCACTCCCCTCTGCCCTCGAAATCAGACATGAATAACTGCCGGCGTTGCACAAAAAAAATAGGAGAGCGAACCCAAAAAGCAGCCGAGTTCGAAGGCTCATACGGTGGCTAAAATAACGCTGGCGAGCGGTCGCTCTGAAGCTGGATCCTTATGTAAGTTTTGTCCAAAAAATCCCGATGGCAACGCACCACGAAAACCGGGCTACGAACCACAGATTGCAATCAGTGCGATATGCAGAGGAGTAGAACTCAAAGTTTTCGGATTTTATAAGGATTTATGCCGCAGATGGCCTTAAAAATGTCCTCCTTTTGGTCAAGGTTACCTCGCTTAGAACGGCCATGGCTGAGACTTCACCTAAGCTTAGTTTAAACCATTCCAAATGGTTCTTATGCAATTCTAGGTGAGAACCAAGCTACCACAATAATTTCCCACAATGGTAATGTATTTTAAATCCCCAGTTGAAATCTTTGTCGAGGCCATATTTCATAAGGTATAATATGCTGACATAATTTCCAGGTGATTGATGACTACAAAAACAATTTAGAAAATTCCATTCAACAGAATCTTAATAGGCCCAGATTTCTCTGAAACTCCTGTCAGCGCGCTCAGCTCATTTTAAATGGTCACATCAAGAAGAATATCTTAATCTAAGTTTATACAAGTCTAAACAAAGTTATCGTCAAGAGGATGTCTCCGGCTTTCTTCACCGACTTCTGTCCAGTTATCCAGGGAAACAGATGAAGCAGTAGAGAGTTGAAATCAGTTAAATGTTTTCTTTACATTAACCGTCGCCTGAATTGGAGAGGGCAACGAGTCCAGACCCAGAACTAGACTCAAACTAAACCCGCAGCGGAGCAGAAGCGTATCTCCATCCTCCGTAAACGCCAGTGAAGGTGGCGACCTTTGCGCCGGGAGCGACAGTTCGGTTAGCCACACTTAACGCGCCAAACTTCTCCGGGCTCGGCGGCCCATTTAAATTAAAATTAGTGCGGTAGCCGAGCCAACCTTAATTCTTTGACGCAGGGAAAGCCGCAGGTCTCACTCCCATGAAACCCTATTAAAATTGACTCATGATGTGATCATCCTTAAATAAGTTTACCCTAAAATAATGTGATGTTGGAATTAGAGCCAATTAAATTTCATCAGACCGATACGTTAAGACAGGTTAAGATATCAAATAAAGAATAAAATAAATCTTTTTAAATTACTTTTTTATAATTTTTAGTCTTAATAGCAAGTCAGTCATTAGCCCAGTAAGCACTCACATTGTAGATTAATAAATGTGAATTTAGGTAGAGCCAGATCTACAAAAATACATACATATATTTTGGAGTGAGGCAGCTAACCAAATAGTTGGGTGCCACTCGATGTTATTCTTGGACACACTGAGAATAACACACTCAGGACAAGAGCAGCCCAAGGAGCCCGAGATGAGGCGTTTGTCACTGTAACCGGGGCAACCACATAATTGAGTTATTACACTCACTGACAACACTGCCCATGGCGCATATAAATCTACTTCAAGGAGCAGCAACAAAAACGAGGGGAAACGAAAATACTCGCAGTAAACAAAGAAGGTGGGCTGGGGGGAGTCGGGAGGCAGGAGGCGTATGTGGCCAGAAGCGATGCCTGACAATTTATGGAATCTCTTTAGGGGTAGATCAAGTCGCTACTGCCATGAGCTGTAGCCCAGTTATTCAGACGAGGAGAAAAGTACAGTCGGAACCACAGCCCCGAACTTTCTACAAACAATTTTCGGAGAGGGGCGGAGGGTATCCTCGTAACTCGCAGCCCATGCTTTATGGCCGGAAGAAGAACTAGACTTGGCAAAAGGCGTTCCATGCAATACCAAACCTTTCCAAAGCAATTTAAGAGCGAGCAAGGGGATCCCCAATATGCATATCTCACTACCTAAGCGTTACGACCCAACTTCAAGCATATTTCAAGATCCTTGTCGCACTTTTGAGCAGAAAGAAAAACTGGGGTAGAAATAGTGGAGAACAGAGGGTTAAAACTTTATTATTATTCCAGGAATAAACCTGTGAACTCCTAAGTAATTGAATAGTTTGCTAATTCAAAAAGCTTTATATAGATTGGCCCTATCCCTAAATTAATTTTATATTGCTTTATTTCCTTATTTATATTTCCAAGTGTAGGGGGACGGAAGGCGTTCATAACCCAGAGCATATGATAAATAACACGAACACACACACTCCAGACACCTAACAGACCCTTAAATGCTTGGATGTGCGTGTGTACAGTGTTTGCCCTAAGTGCCACTCCCCCTGTTATCCCTTCCCCTTACCCAATCCCCCCGCCCCGCCCAGTCCA
Organism: Drosophila pectinifera; assembly: GCA_008042775.1. Classification (NCBI taxonomy): domain Eukaryota; kingdom Metazoa; phylum Arthropoda; class Insecta; order Diptera; family Drosophilidae; genus Drosophila; species Drosophila pectinifera. The sequence goes on along the minus strand of VNKC01004257.1, from coordinate 461,752 downwards.
CTCCGCACATTGTTAGTTCGGCGAGGAGACGTCGACGATGCTGCCGCTGAACTACGACCTCAAGTCACGGGCCAATGCATATGTATGCGAACTAAAGATGCTCCAGATACACAGGCTCACAGGCTCACAGGCTCGCAGGCTCGCAGGCTCTCAGGCACCGCACTAACTGTCGTTTGGCCTGCGTCAATATGTATGTAAATAAGCGGGAAAACAAGTGGTTATAAATTTCCAAGGATGATGATGCCGGGCGACTGTCGCACAGGGCATTGCGTATACGCACCATCGACGCCAAGAGCCGTCCACCAAAAATAACGCACATGCACATTGGGAGTCTGGCTGTGTGTGTGTACCTTAATAATAATGCCCCTAAGAAAGGACGTTGGAGCTACAAACTCAATAACAAACGAAAATAGGCAACAAAGAAGAGCGAGAGGGTAAAGGAGCAGGAAAGGGAAAGACGAAAGGAAAATAAAATAAACGTGAACGTAAACATGGCCGGAACGAGATGAGAGTGCCCAGGAACTGATGAGGCGCGCAATGGAGAAAAGAAGTGCCCTCGCCCGAGATCTATCAACTATATCACAGAATTAAACCTCATTTCTTCACCCGCCCGCCCCATCAGCTTTTATGTCCCGCATCCTTGAAAGTTTTTTAATATGTTTATTTATATAAACGCAGGGCAATGTGGCCACTGTTGCGTCGTCAACGTTGTTTATTACCTCCGCCGTCGTTGTTGTTTAGTTTTTCCACACCCAAGCCCCCATTGGGCCCCATCCCTCGGCACCACCCAACTGAACCAGGCGATGTCCACTACAAGTTTGCAGCTTTATTACACAGCTCGTGGAATGCCATAACATTAAAAGCAATTTTGTCGTGGCAAATACTTTAACTTTCGTTCTCACCCTCCTCGTTGGGCTGAAAGGCTTTCAGCTTCCTGGGATTGCATTGCCATACCTTCCTAGGCATAAGAGGAGGTTAAAAGGTCAAGTGGGGGACAGACTGAGGGCACAGTTTCACAGGGTTCCCCTCAGTTAAATGCATTTACTTTTTATTGCAATTACAATTACTGCTCTTTAATAAATTAGTGATATTTTCATGTGTTGTTTCCTTGATCACTTTATTGGCAGGCAATACAATCGATTAACTCGCCATTTCAGTCATCGATTCTAGGCCAGCTCAAGTTCCAAGCACCATCCATCATCAGTACTATAAAGCCGACATGTGAGCCCGGAGCCCCGATTTTTAACCTTCACACTTTTGACAATTACCCCCTGGATAAGCCGGCAACAGCCACCATATCAATGGCATTGTCATTGTGCGGCAATTTGCGTTGCCAAGCCGGCTCAGCACTCGGGACGGGGGAAGATTATTTATTTTGGCCCAGCGACAACAAAAGCGGGAGCATCAATCATTTCCGGGCAATCGGATGACAATGCCCCGGGTTCCGGGGTCCCGGGATATGCCATAAAGTGTAGTAGGCCCCCAGAAACATCTTTTTTTAATATCCAAATGAAAGTTTAGATTGTCACGTTGATGAATTGAAATATTGCCGCACGAATGCGTTTCGCAGGTAATCAAGCATGAGCAAGGCCGTGGGCTGGGCGGGAAGAAATCCGCTCCAGGAATAGACAGAGCCCGGCCTGAACTCTACGCCTTAAATTGCCCCAAAGTGGGCTTTAAGTCGGTGAGTGGCGTTAATCAAAGGAAGGAAAATGCAGGGGCGCTCAAGTAAACAAGTGCCGGAAGGAGTTGAGGGGCTTCGATGAAACACTAGACGAAGATGACGGGGAACACGATATGTAAGCCTACAACACAATATTTATTTAGGCACAATCAATTTTATGGCTATTCGCTTTTCATAGCGCCAGGCGTAGCTAAAAAATGTTCGTCCTGAATTATGCACAGCCTGGCATATCCGTGGTACCTTTGCGTTTGTGTGTGTTTGGGGAACTCAAACAGCGAGAAAACAAGGCCCCTAATCAAGATATTTGTCTGGAAGAAGGCTTCAAATTAAGTCAAAGGGCAACTCTCCTATTTGCAAACCAAAGTAGCCTCTTCACCTTAATTCATTGTATTTATTTTAAAGAAATGCTGCTGGAAAAATTCCACTCATTGAGTTGAAATTTATTCATGCATTATAATAATGTCTACTCATTTTCGCCAAGTGTATGTGTCTGTGTATGGGTATGGGGGCGAGCGTCGTGTGTGGGTGAGTGCTTAAGCGTGCATGAAAACGCCCACAGACGACGGCAACACCAACACAGGGACGACCCGCCAAAGGAAGCGCGTGCGTGACAGACTGTAAGTGTCTGACTCAGTGTGTCTGTGTGTGTGTTTGTCTGTACGCGTGTGCGTGTGCTTGCTGAACTTTTAAACTAATTTGAAATTTTAATTTAATTAATTTGTGTGCGTATTTTTTAATGAAAATGTCAGGGGTCGGGAAGTTCCATCGCCTGGGGCCCAGGAAATTGTTGAACCCGGATGTCGGGGCGGCTGATGAAGGCTTTAAATAAATCATGACGCAGGTGTGTGCATTGGAAGCATATTGACGAGGACCTGTCATCCAGCAGATGGAACGGGAAGACATAAAACCCGTAAGTGCCAGGTAGTAGGGAGAGGGAGAAAATATGCTGCATAGATGGTACATGAAGTAGGGTAGGCGTTTTAAAAGTTACTTACATTATGTAATGTTTAAAGGAATATTTACCTTCGGTTTCTTACATTTTCTTCTTCATTAAACTCACAAAACAGTGCAAACATTCCCAGTTAAAGCCACAATTCAAACCTCTCACCTACAAACTTTAATGAGAAATGCAATTTCCATTCTGATGTGCCATGATTTCCCTCTCCGCTCTTTCCAGGCCACAACAACTGCAGTTTACCAGCAATAGAAGCACAATTATGGCAAATTCGAACAAAGCTACGTCAAAGTTCATTAACAACAGCAACACGGGAAACGGCAACGGCAACAGCAACAGCAACAAAAGCGACTGCAACATCAGGGCCAACAAAATGTAAACGGCCAAGGGGGCGGAACTGAAAAGGGCCCACTCAGCTTGGCAGTGGGCAACATCGGGTGTCAGCAAGCAGCAACATCAAGCAACCACTACAATTGAATTGCTAGAATTGACGACAAGAGCAATCGCAACGGCAACAACAGCAACATCGAGCAACCAAGCAAACAAAAATACGCAACATAAATGAAGTTAACAAACTGTCAAATTGCTAAATTATTTCTGCTGCTGACAGCCTTCTTCTTTCACAATTCCCCCAGCGCAGCCTCCCTAGCCTTCAGCTCTTATCCCACCTCCAGCTCCTCCGCCACCGCCACCACCTCCTCCTCTGGCCCGTCCAGCTCCTCAGCGGCGAGTGTCCTTGTGGTGAAAGCGCCCAAGACACCGACAGCCTTCGCTGCAGCTCCTGCAACGACATCAGTTGCGGCCACGCGGACATCCGCAGCAGCAGCAGCAACAGCAGCAGCAACAGCGGAGCCCAGCAGCAATTCAATTTGGCCAACAGCAATACCAGCAAACAGCCCACGTAATGCGCGTGAAGCTGAACGTCAGAAACGTCAGAAGCAACAGCCCGCAACACAGCAGCTGCTGCAGCAGCAGCAGCAGCAACAGCAACACCAGCGCCCGCAGCAGCAGCAGCAACTGCAACACCAGCAGCTGCAGAGACAGCCACGTCAGCGACGACAGCAGCAACAGAGCCGACAGCCAGATCAGAGGCTGGGTGTTTTGATACCCTCTACTCTGCACACCGATATGATGGACGTGCAACAGGGCTTCAGCAATTTCCTCGACTTTTTCCAACTGCATTTGTCTAATGCCAGCGTCGATTTTCTGCGAGATGTGGGTGAGTACACAGGTCGAGGCCCACCCATCAGAAACATGCCAAAAAACATCCCAGGAACATCCTTCTTGCCCGAAAATCCCTGCCGACATGCATTTAGACGTCGTGTTTTATCGATGATTTGTGTATGAGTGTCGGAAGCCCAAGTTTCCCTGTGTTTTGTTTGGCCCAAAAAACTCCAGCCGAGGCGGAGGCGGCCGAGGGAGGCAGCTCATGAAGATGAATCGGAGCAATGTTTGCTTGGGGTAAACATTTGCCGACAGCCAACAGAGTGGAAGTTATGGGGGAACTTTGCTAATTGAGTGGGAAAATACAAATCAAGCGCAGGAATTAAAGTTGAAGCTATCAAGATTGGAGAAACTTCTGCGGGAAGTGTCGCAGGAAAAAGTGATTTAACTTCTTGCAAGCTGTAGCCGCCCAGGGTCAGTCTTTTGCAAACTCAATTAGCAGGCACTGCGCCTTGCCTTTTGCCACTCCGTCCTACACTTCGCATTTTAACTAATTAAAGCACGAGCTGCTTTCCCGGGAAATTTCTAACTAAAGTTGCGACGACGCCCATGATTTCTATGCCATTTTTCCTGGCAAACCCGTACAATACTCGATTAAATCCTTTCTCCATAAGAGAGTCAGCCAAAAGTATTGGTAGAAAGTACCAGAAAGTATTGACCTTTTCAAAGGGGCCAGGAGAATGCTAGACTTTTTCTAGAGGATTAGTAGCTGCCGTGGCTGGTGCATCAATAACGAGAGTAATTGGACAACATGGCGTATACGCAATGCTCTCAATTCAATGGCAACACACAGAGGGGGCTTACACAACAGCCACATGTGCAAGCGCCCAATCAATCCCAGCCGCTCTTTGTGAGCTCCCTTACATAATACATTATCCAACTATTTCCCTTTTAATTTCGCTCTAAGGCTCCTGCCCGTTCAGAGCTTTTGTGCCGTTGCCAACGATGGTCAGCAAATAAACCCGCAGACTCCTCCAAGGCCATAAATTGTCACTGGGGGCTGGGAATGGCATACGGCCATATGCATCCAGAATCCATTTCAATATTTTGCAAAACATAAAGCCCGCCACACGGCAAGACAGGTTAAATTACTGCAAATGGAATTTATTTGAACGAAATGGAAATGTTACGTTAGTTTGGCTTGCAAATTGAATTTCTTGCCGGCACTTAAATCAATTTAGGTGACTGTCGGAGCGGGCAAGTTTCACCTTTATTTATGACACCTTCGAGCGCTCTAAATTAAAGATATCAAATTTAAACTTTCCGTCCCGACAGGCGGCAACTGCGAAATTGTTGCAATCGGAAAAACTTTGGCGCCAAATAAGTGGGGGACAGAAAGTTGGCCATGTGTAGATGCCCGTGTTTACTTTGAAACTAACTAACTAAGAGTCGAGCAGAGCGCTGAGAAAGTAAATTGAAAGAATAAAACAAATAGCCAGACGGGGACTTGACAGTCTTTCCCGGGCGAAAGCCGGAATAAACTTTCGGCTTATCGCGATCCATGGCCAAATTCATTTAAGGAGCTAATCATTAGGGTCCTAGCTGCTCCTAACTCGGCATAAATATGCAGGAACATAAGTTAAAAGTTGGCGCGCCAAAGTTTTAATTTACAGCGGCCCTTATAACCCGACAAAGTTCTTAAGCCGGCGAATTAACCGATATCCTTCAAGAGCGGAATTTTATGGGTTTCTGATACCCCAGACATAGTTCCCCCGGACCGCCGCCAGCATTCCCGGAGTGTTGCGCAGCTGTCAAGTACCTTCATCGGGCCGGGGGCATGTGACTGGCCGGCACTCAGAGCTCTGGCCACTTGTCGGCTACTTGGCCAGTTACTTGCAATGGCAGCTGCTAGTCGGCCAACTTGAGAGGCGCCACTTGAAGTCGACCGATGGGCCAGCAGCAGCGGCAGCTTCGAAACAGTGTTGTCGACAGGGTCTAGGTTTAGGCCACTTCTTACACTTGATAAAAGTTTCAAGCTCACATATCAGTCTGACGAGTTCACTTTGAATGGAATTACGGAAGGCGGCTATTGTTTTTCAATATAATTTAAATATTTACTATATATATATTCCATGCTATACTTGGCAGCACTAATAATGCCGCTGATGTGGCAGACAGACTCCCGTTATGGACATGGCCGCCTTCATCAGCAGTAACCATTACTACACCGCTTAAGCACAACCACACCTACACTCGCTAAACACACTCCCTGAGTCAGCTTAAATATGCAGCAGTTTTTTATGCGCCACATAAAATGTTTCTCTTTTCCTTTCTTCTCGCCCTGCACGCTGACGACGACGACGACGGCGCACAGATTTAAGTGGCTTCATTAAATTACTCGAGCTGCCCAAATACACGAGCGTTGTAAAGACTTTAAATGCGGGCATTAATGTAGACACCGACGTGGACGTGAACGTGAACGTGAACAAGGGCCACAACAGCAGCGGCACTGGGAGTCCCAAAGCGAATGGGGCCGTTGACCCGCCCAGGCAGCCGCGTCAGCACTTGCAACAGGAGCAGGAGCAGGAGCAGCATCAGCGGGAGCACTGGACGAAGCAGGAGGAGGCCCAGTTCTCGTCTTGGAGGGGGGCCAATCGGTGGAGCGGCGCCCGCAGCTTCTTGGGTCACTGTCATCAGCTGGCTGAGCAGCTGACTCACGACTACAATAAGACCGTCGTCCTCTGGCCGTGCCCGCGAATGAAAGTGAGTACGTCCTTGCCGCACTCCTCCACACACAAAGGGAAATCTTTGATGGGATGATAAAAGCGAGGCAATCATCGGAAGCCTGAATACACGTTCTCCTAATGAGCAATTCGACTGTAGGAGGGCTTCCAATGATTCCCGTGGGATACTTTTGGGTTTCTCCAATTGCCTAAACATATTTATGTTTCTAGAATGAATTTAATGGGAATTAAAGGTCATATTTGGGCAGATACATAACAGGGGTATATTAGAGTTCATGTAATGAACACAGAGATGAGATTAGTTCCGACCCCACTACCTACGTACATTTATACCTGAATTATAACCCGAAACTAATTTTCAATAATTAATATATATATTTAAAACGAGTAGAAAAGCTACCGACTACCGATACCCTTTACTGAAAGCATTGTGGGTGAAATTAAAATACCCATGGATATAGCTCTTTCACTTTGTCTAAACAAGCTCATATTTATGGAAAACTTAAATTAAACAGGACGGAAGGCCAAAATGTTGACAAATGAAAAATAATGTTGCTAGGAACACCCAAAAAAGACAGATGTTGCTGGGAACATGCTGAGCAACATGTTGGTGCTACCAACTCAAATGTAGATGTTGCAGAAACTCAGTACAAGAAGAAACGGTTTTATTTTATTAACTCCTATGATTATCATCCGATTTCACTCACATTTTTAGAGCACGTCCGCACAAATGCATTTATCTCATAGCCATTTACCATAAAAATCACGACTATAGCTTAGTTTTTTTTATGGTTTTCGAAAAGGAAGTAGGCGAGGCCGTACAACAGATATAAATGTGGTCTCCAAACTTGGTAGCTCCAGCTCTTATATAGTCTCTGAGATCTGTTGTTTCACTTGGACGGACAGACGGACAGTCATACATGACTCAATCGACTCGGCTGATCAAGAATATATATTTTGTATAGGGTCTGAGATGATTCCTTCTGCCTTTTACATACATTCTCGGTTGGCACTAAGTTATAATGCCCTTGTATAATATAGATACCGGGTATAAAAACATTGATGCTGAGATTTCCACTTAAATATACTATTCCAAACGAATTGAACTTGATCTAATACTTTCTTGGCTATAAATTACTAAACTGGACTTGTGGCGAACCCGACATGTGTTCATATTTAATATTAATATGCATGTGAGGCCAAGCAGGAAAATGTGGTGTGTTAATTAGAGAGCAATTTTAGGCAAATAGCTTGGATGCCTGGGAAGAGCCGCAGGCATTTTGCAGCAGAGCCTGCAATTTTCCGGCGCAATTCTTCAAACTAACGGAAAGCTGGGAAAGGGACAGAAGACAGAAGACTAGTTCGCACCACAAAACTTCATCAAGTCAAGTCTGTGGCTGGCTGCTGGAGGTTGAAGGCAAACAGGAAATGGAAAACCAGGCTAAAGGCTGAGTTTTAAGGTGGCTGGGGAGAGGGCTCAGCGGGGCTGCGGGTACTAGCCGAAATATGCTGGAAAATTGCTTGATGAAAGTCGACGCTGGCATGAAATTACTTTTGCGGCAAGTGTTGCTCTAGTTTCACCTTTCCACCCCGGGAAGTGCCTGCCCCGAATCGCACGCCAACAAGTGCCCAGAAGGACAGCTTGCGAAATCCAGAAGCCACTCCCACTTCGCCAGCTCAAACTGTCGCACAAAGTTGTGGCACATAAAATTCAACTCGTTACTTTTGCATATTTTTATGAACCCGCCCGGGCTGGTTGCACGGACTTCTCATTCTTATTGCTTGACAATTGATTGACAAGTGCTTGGTGAAATTCTTGTGAAGATTGTTGGCTTGTTGAGAGTGTCAGCAAAGTTATTAATGAAAATCTGCGAGACCCGAAACGCACTGACAAACTGTGACGAACTGACTGACAAATGCGTTCGCTTCTGGCCCCGCAATGAGCTATGGCCAAATAATGAACCGCTGGCTAAGAGGGCCAAGATAAATGGCACGGGGTCTGGTCTGCAGAATGCATATTATTTCCATGCAAATCAGGCGGCGATGATGATGATGTTAGTGACGACGACCTCCCACAATATTTCACATTGTTAAAGAGCCATCATTTCTGATTTTTATGCATGCCAATAGCTCTGGAAAGGAGGCTGCCCTGCTGCTGGCGGGCATTTAAATCACTCACAGTGTGCCGCTGCTGGTCGAGGCCATTCCGGGCACGTGCCACGCCCCTTTTCCCCTGGTACCCACACCCCCACCATCCGCCATCCAACATCCAACATCCAGCATGCCCCCGCAGCGACACATCGCACCCATAAAACTCGGCACAATCATAAACAAAAATGTTGCTTAGCCTGGCAGCTGTCTGTCCGTGTGCTCGTCTGTTTTTATGAGCTCAGCGGAACTGAACTGAGCTGAGCTCAGCCGAGTTGGCTTTATTATCGGGATGGACGGCGACGGCGACGGCGACGGAGAAATGCACATCAAGTGCAGCGTGGCCGGTTGCTGGAAACGCAAGCTACACGAAAAGTATACAACCCACTTAAAGTGCCGTAGCAGCCCGCGCCTGGACCACCAAAGCGCCACCTAGCGCTGCAGAAGTGCACAATCAGCCAGAGCTGAACTTGCTAATAACGCTCCTCCTTCCACGGACTTTTCCACTTTAATACTCGCCTTTGTGTCTCGACAAAGAGTGCTACGCAAGAGCTTATTTTTCTGTTGACCTGCCCAAAAAACTGTTTACCGCCGCTTAAATTATTTACAGTCCCTTCTATACATCTTCCTCCAGCGTGAAAAAAACTAATCCCCCAGTGAATAGCCATAATTAATTGATTTTTCTGTGAGTACACAAATTTAATTGAATAAAATGCGGAATGAATCGCTTTTTGCTGCCATCTAATGTAATTGAAGCCACAGAAAAACCCTCCACACTTGTGTCATCAAACAAAAAATATGGCGACTGTCCACATCAAATTGGATGGCCTCAAATGGCAAACAACATTTTAAGGAGCTTGTATAACTCGAACGAAAATATGTATACACATATACAAGCGGGAAAAACATTTCGACCACGGCCAGAGCTCCATGATTTTTATCTATATCGACCGCTCAATACTTTGTAGCGCATAAAAGTGTTTTTAATTGCCTAAACGAAAAAAACGAGAGCATGTCAGGAGCGCACTAACGAAACACCGCCGATGGTTTCGTTCGAAATAACGATTAGTTGTAAGCCGATTTATCAACGAGTATCTAGAACATACCCTGTTCATACCCTATACTCGTTGTTGCTATGTGACCTGAACTTACGATCTTAGCTTAAAAGTTACCGGGCTGTAAACGGTTTAGATAGTTTTCAAAAATATGTATATATCTGTTATTAGTTGTTGTGTTGTTCGACTACAAAAAGTTTACAAAAATTTGTATATTCGTATATATATCGGTTATTAGTTGTTGTGTTGTTCGACTACAAGATGATGACAATAGCCTGCAAGCTAACCAATCTCCCTAAGTTATGTAGTTTCCTCAGTTTTATAGATAATGTTGACCATATTTATAATTCCCTTGCTGGATATTATAATTTTAGTCTATAGTACTGATCAGTAATTGGTAGGATAACTTACCACCACTACTTTCATTCAGAATGATAATGTTTTGACATAAATTGACTCATGAGGAAATGAGGAAATATGTATTCAGATATTTGATAAGTCTATATGTTGTCACATTGAAATAATTTTTACTTAGTTTGTGTTTATGTTTTGAGAACAAATAAGCTCATATAGAGGAATTGTAAACGCTGTTAAGAACATTCATGCTCAAAGAAAGTACAAAATGTACTTTATATAAGATCGAACCATTCTCAATTTATTTCAAACTGACTTAAAAAATCTGTTTAAATTGAACACATAAATGCTCTCCTTCTTATACGATAATTAGAATAATATTATTTTTTTAGACATTGCATCTATAAAAAATATTTTAATGATAAAGGCAAATCATAGAATACTTACTATACGGTATGCGACAGCGACCGAGCTAAATATAGCTTTGAATCTTGTTTCTGCCTCATGAAAATTAGAAGACAAGTTTTTGACATACTCAACTTAAGAATTAGTGTTCTCAGTTTTAAGGATAAATCAATAATGAACCCATTTGTGAAAATTTTTAACTTTTTTCATCTCAAAAATAATATTTCATCAAAGAATTTTGAACAAATCCGTACTCAAAATGATAAGAGTACATGTTAGAGAACATCTCAATTTTAGGATGCCATATTTAACTTCTATTAAGAATTTTTTTAAAATAAAACTAGGACTCGAACTGGGGACCATCAGATTCAGATTAAAATCAGACAACAACATCGATAAGTCAAATACAAAAATTAACTTTTATTCTTGTCTAGCTCATATTTTCACTACTTGATTGTTTGATATTCGTTTACCAAAAGGTTTAATTTAAAAAAAAATCGAAAGTCTTAAGTAAGTTAAGTTTCTTAAGTTCTAAAATAATTAAAAATTACCATAAGTGTATTGTGATCATTGTATTTTGCGTACAGTGTACGGACAACTATAGGAAACCGTAGGGAACAGTCCACGTTACAACGGGGAGAGAACTTTAAACGGGCAGCAAAAATCAGAGAGTCCAGCGACCAGCGGCGGCGACAAAGTAACAAAACGTGCAATTAAGTGTGATTTTTATGCGCCGAGCAATATTTATGCGCTGAGAGCGCAACACAACACGCCTACCCTGCGTAGTGGCACCTCCGTAACCGCCCCTAAATCAGCGACACAGCCGCCCCACAACGTTGCAAGCGCCCTGCTGTCCTCCGGATGGAGGGATGCCCCTCCATCGACCGGTCCCTGGGCGGCCCTCGGAGAGCTGGGAAAATTTGCAAACTGCCAGCGGCTGGGGAATGCGACACCCGCCAGCTCCCTGAAATGCTTTTAAAGTGGGGAAATCGGGGCATTGTTACGGCGGTTTGCAGCAAGTAGGGGAGCCAGCTTAAAGCCCATCAACACATGCTACCTTCTGCTTTCCACCATTGGCTCTATCAAAAACTGATTGCATAAAAGGTTCCTTAAATTGTCAGTTTGGATACAAAGTATGGTTAAAGAAGAATGGATTTAGTAGGGATCACTTTATAGTAGATTACTGTAGTGATTACTGTCAATTGTTTCATAATTCTGAATGTTTAGAGTGACAGTGCCTCCCCGCCAGGCTTCCTTTCAGTTCTATAAGAAATCCTAGACTTCCAATTTTCCATTTTATTATTATTCCGAGACCACACTGTGCGTCGCTGAACAAGGCGCTTGGAGGATGCCACAATGGAATTCACGCTCTCAAACGCAAACACTAACCGGCCATGGCATGCCCGGAAAACCCGCATCAAACACATTTCGGGCTTAGTTTTCCATAACGGTCATTGAATTGAAGTGGCCGGGAAAGCCGAGCAAAGTTTGCCACCCAGCAGCACCCCGAATACTTTGCACTTTTTGCCCAGACTGCCAGGTTTAGTTTTTGCATATCAATTTCATGCAATTTACAGCATTTTGTAACTCTGCTGCATTCTGCTAACTCTTGTGGCTTTCCCAGTAATGTTTGTATTGTTGCCGTTGTTTGTTCCGCTCGAATTGCTTAATACGGGAAATTGAGTTTGACCCGCACACATCTGAGTACGCTGGTGTGTGTAAACATGCGTCTTTAACAAGAGACACAGAAAACAACGGGGGGTTTAATAATAATTTAATATTCGACAGTAGCTTCTACATATTTCACTTCCATTTAGTTACAAGAAATGGAGAAGAAGGGGCTTTATTTTATTAAACATTGTATAACATTTTCCTTTCGACTCGCTTAAAAATCCCTTTCTCTGTGCATTATTGTTATCCCACACAACCGAACTAATTCCCCAGAGAGAGCTTGCAAACAGCTAAATGAAGATTAATGTTGCATTTCAATTGAATGGGGTCTGGTGGGGTGTCGGGGGTGCCCCGAATCCCCGGGAGACAGCTAAAACCGCTCAGAGAAGCGCTCCCCGGCAGCTCTGCATTGCCAATCTCGATCGACTTGGCCATTTATCTAACAATTTGCAGGGGACGCAAGCGAATCAAGTCACACGAGAATCCGTCGCTCGACTCAGCCAGTCAGTCAAGTCAGAGATGGGACAGCATTCTGTTTGTCAGTCACTCAATCATGCATACAGTCAGTCAGTCACGCAGTCAGTCAGTCATTCAGTCAGTAAGTCTGTCAGCCTGTCAGTTGGCACTGCAGTTTATCAAGGCAAAGTGTGGAGCCAAACACTTGCATGCCAATGCCTTTCCAGTCCTTCCCAGCCCACCAAGTGCACGGGTCCACCTCCAAGCCAGCTCCAGTGCCACTGTGCATTTGCCTTTCACTCAATCAGACGATTGACAATTGCTTGGCAAGCGGGGAGCCGAGAGCTGCGTCAACGATAACTATGGCATCCGTTCTGGCTAGGAACTGATATGACCAACTGGGACTGTGCGTTTGGTTGGGAATTTGTATTGGGTGTCCACAACAATGACCATGATTGTGCAGGAATAGCAGAAGGACACACACTGGTAAGTAATATGTGGGATGACAGTTCGAAGTCTATCAACCAACAGGCTTTAAATGCAGGGAATCCGATTAATAGGTTAACTCCTGTGAAATGATTCATTCATATAGTGGCATTAATTCCTTAAGTTTTTCACACTTACTGCAGGACACAAGCAATATTAAAACCGAGCCTGGACAAGTGTGTACTTTTCGGCTGTGCGGACACTTTGTCCTTGGCCCTGCATCCTGCCTGTTCAGCAGAGCCGTCCCTGACTTGCTGTTGCTCCTGACCCGCTGCATGGCCATGATTGATTGCTGTTTACGCGATTCGACCACGCCCCTCAATGGATTCGGCCGGAATGCCAGCAGGGAATGGTTCAAATTGAATTTTGGCACTCGAGTGAATCGCGTTCGGACTGCGGGCTTGTTTGCTGGCACTCTTGTTATTCGATTTCTCTGGGTTCGCATAGATGGAATTGCAATTTTTGCATGTGCTTTCCGTGCAATCGGGTTACACAAAGCTGGATGGCTTCGGGTCCTGGAAACACGCCAATAAAACGTGTCTTGTGCTCTCCCATAGTCAGCTAATCAAATTTTAAGCTCCTTTCCACGCTGGCACTTTCCATTTCGCATAAGTGGAAACTCCATTGTGAGTCAGCAGACACAAACACAATTAAGTGCAGCGTCCCGTGCCCTTGTGCTCTTTGTTTGTGTTTCCCCAATTTCAGCAGAACTTGCAGCTCCAGCTGTCAGCCCTGTCACGGTCCCACACACAGCGCTCATATAGAGCACATAGCCGGCCAAGGCAGTGCAGTTTCTAAATGCTGCGTCGTGGCCCTCCCGACGTATACGTAATATTTTGCAGTAGATAGCAGAGCAAATGGAGCTTTGTTCGCCAGCATCACCATCAACGGCAGCAGCAGCAAAACCATAAGACAGGGAGCTGTGGGAGGAGCTGGTATTGGCTTATTTATTATGATGATGACATGTGCGGGTCAATGCCCTGCCCGACGCACCACGCCCTTTTGTAATCAGCCGCTATAGATATAATGTAATGCTGCGATGAATGGGAAATGCGAGACTGCTCTAAAAGGTCTCTACTTTATGTGGTCTCCGGTTGCTGGTCAATTGCAAATGGCCTCTAACTTGTTCACATAGAATGTACTATATCGGCGGGCATTTAAACAGGGGTGTCCTGTCTTAGCCATCATCCATTTTTAAGTGCTCTTGACTGAGCAGACTTCCTAATCACCTCACAGTGTTATAAATACCCAACTTGAAGCGACAATTTAAGCCCGGTCTCGAGAGCCACAAAACATTTGACCAGGTCACCTCGGGAATTATTCCACTTATCGCACTTGACTGCAGGAGCCACATTACACATGCAGGTCACTCAATCGCTGCCGTACTCGGGCACTCACCTGTACTCGAATTGCCGTTCGCATCAGTGTCTGAGATTTATTTGGGCACTTGTGTGTGTCTGTGTCGACTCCACACCTGTCTGCCGGCCTGCTGGCCATATTGATTTTTGATTTGCGGTACTCCATCGATCTTTGATTCGCATCACGCAAATTAAGAACCATTTCGCTTCAGCCACGTGACTGTGTGTGCGTGTGGCATATTTGATTCATCTGCGGCAGGAAGTTAAGTGCACACAACTACAGCCGACAGGAGCAAACAAATTTATTTCCCCGTAATTAAAGTATTATTTCGGTGTTTGGGGAAAACGCTTCCCAATGGATGCATGTCAAATGAAGGTCAAACTGTGTCCGTGTGTCCATCCGTGTAAACCAAATATATCAGAGACGTGATTTTCGTATTAAAGTGCAGAGATATGAAATAAATACATAAATGCGAACGGTCTCATAAAATGAAGAATGAGTGATATCGGATGAGAAACATGGGAGCGATTAAAAAGCCTTTCTGTGTATGCTGCAGCAGCTACATTCGTGTTGACAGCACCAATGGATGTTGCTCAACATGTTCCTAGCAATATCTGTTTTTTATTGGGTGCAGCTCACGCCTTGTATCTCACATTGTTAACCCGGTTTATAAATATATTCACTTTTATTTTTTAGATTAATTCTCAAGTTTATAAAAATGCGTTTTCACTCCTTTTTCAATGATCTTAAAGTGACCATACACTCTTAACTTATCTAATCTTAACCTACTTAAACGTTTCACTTATTTTTGGAATATTGGGAAATGAAACATAAATGCAAACAGTCTCACTTTACCAAAATGCTTAAATAAACTGCTAATACACTAGTACTTAAATATACATATCTGCTAACAATATAGTTATCTATATATTTTGTTTTAGTAATATCAGTTTACTATTTAAATTAGCAAGGATCTTATATAAAATGAATTCAACTGGGAATATACTCATCAGTAGCAATTAAAGAAGAAATAAATGTATATCCATGGGATTTATGCCATCCCTGGTGCCAGGCTATGATATTCAAAGTGCATCAGAGTCATAAATCTACATTAAACGTGCACTAAGTGCACATGCTCCAAAATAAGCCAAGTCATTGTCGAAGTTTAAGCTAAGTGCTCAGCAGATTTATTTCAGCCAGTGCGGGCTGATGAATTTTGCTCTCCAGACGATTTGCCCTCTTTGCATATTTAAAGATGGTAAATATTGTTTCAAAGCCACAGCTGTCAGCAGCTGAATAATCAACTCTTCCAGGAACGGATTTCGAGCTGCGGCAGCTGACAATTAGGTGACCAGAAGATGGGGAGAGATGAAAAATGGGGCAGGAGGGCTTGCCGGAGGTGACCTTTGAGACAATCTGGTGAAAGCCCTTCGTTACGCTAAGTGGCAGGGACATAAAACCTTTTTGCGCCGCTTGCCACATTAATTGCATTCATCGGGCGCCCTTTGGGGATGCAGCAATTTGCATAAAAATCATAATAAATTCAATGATGCTTATTTTGCGAGAACCCTCTCGCGGCGCACACTTTCTCCGGTATTTCCAGTCCTTTATTTCGCAGGAGAGCAGTGAGTTGCTCATAAAAGGCGGGTGGCCCAAAGAGGTTGCCACTTAGGCGTTGCTCAATTATTCATAAAGTTGGCCCAACGAAGTGCCGCACACACGTGGCCCAAAAGCCGGTGCTTAATGGTCAGAACCAGCGCTCCGAGGCCGGATCGGAGCCTTCAAAAATTAAATCGTTTAACAAGCAGTCAAATCCCTTTATATGAGCCCCATCAGGTGGGCCGCCAAATTCGGCCTGTCATTCATTTTTACTGCTTTCTGGCCATAAAATATTATAACTCTCTGCAGTTGCCACAGTAATTCCATTCATCAAGAGCTCGCTCGTGCTGAAAAGTCAGATATTATAATAGCTTTTCACCTATCTGAACTATTGGGAATAGATTTGGGGACACACAAGTTCAGTCAAGTTTTAAGAAATTAAAATGGCATTATCAAGCTATAAGACCAAGAACTGGCACACTCAGACTGTTTATTGCCAAGAAAATTCCAAGGTAATGGTTCCGTAATTTACCCATTAAAAAGGTTTCTATTTTACACATGATCATAATAATAGGTATCTATTCATCTGCCTAGATTTTTAAGTAACTGAAATCAGTTTTTGTTCACTATTTTCAGCCTAAAACTAGGTTTTACATTTTCTTTAAATATTAGTTTTCCATAAAATAATTTCTTTTATAATAAAAGATAATGTTATATTATTAATGGATCCATGGATATTGAATTTTCGATCAGATACGGATTCAGACTGGCCATAATAAGAGGTACACTTCAAGTATCAGCAAGAAAATAAAGTTGTTAAGTGATATGATTACTTATTTAGTATTTATTTGCTCCACTAACTTGTATCCACTTCTATTTTTGGCCACCTTTATACCTCCTGGCATATTTTACCAATAGCCTGACAGGTGTCTCTAACCATAATTGTTTGACGCTGTTCTTAAATCCCCTTACAAGTTTTCAACGGGTCTTAAGACTTCAAATTGGCTATTGATGCCTTATAAAACTTCGCTTAATAATGTATGTAATAGTCAAGTGTTTTTGGCGTTTTTATGTGGCTTTCCACGGGTTTACTGAGTAGGTTTCATTTTTCATGAATTTTTTTCGAAAGAGATCAGGTAGCGTTCGTCTTCTGTATAAAATACAGAACACTTAGGCATAGTTTAACTTACTTCTTTGATAATGTACACTTCACTTAACATTTCCTTGCGGTGTTTAAGAGGTTAGCTAAGCAATTTTAAAAGTAAGCTGATATTACAAATTTAAGTATTCAAGTGAGGACGTTCTGAATAGTGTCTCGGCATTAAAAAGCCATTTCCTTGGCAGGCCAAGCGCATAAACCAAACCGAAATGACGGAAACAAAAAACAATCAAACGAGCATTTCCTAATTCAAATCGGATTCAATTTGGCCGACAGACAGCCGAAGAGCGGAAAACACTGCAGGCATTTGCCAAGTGCTCAAGGAGAGTGAATACAATTTGGGGAGGGCAGCACGTGCGCATGTGTTTTGCATCTGTATGAGCCAGGATGTGTGTTGGCCAAGATGACAGCCATTTTGGACAGTCAGTCAGCCAGCTGCCCCTGCTCTGGTGTAACTTTATAGCACCTCAATGTTGGTTGCCACTTTGCCACACAATAAAAGTGCTTTCCTGCCAGTGGCCACTATCCCCGTCCATCTCCTGCTGGAACTGGAAAAAGAGCTGTCCAATCTAGGCCAAAACTTCATGGTCCGTCTGCCTTCTTGCGGCGTCTTAATGGGTTCACTGCAGCCGCATGTCCTGGCCATTTATCCTCAGTTAAATGGCAGCGAATTAAGTGTCCGTCGCCGAAGTTTTGCTTTCTCTTATTGCGTATTGATAATAATGAGGGCCCTCAAAAAAGAACTGAGTTGCGCCATTAATTTTTATCTCGCGGCGCCAGCTGTCGGTTATTTCTTATTGAAAATGAATAAACAACGGAGTCCCAGGCAGCCGTTGCAAAGTTCCTCAAGAGAAACTGGGCTTTACGATCCGTATTGCGGGCTTTATTTATGTTTATCGGCTTTAAATACTATATGCGGGGTTTCATAATCAAGCCATCGAATCAGTTCCTTTGTAAGTCCTTCCTAACTTGTAATTCACAAGGGCAATTCAAACGAATGTAGCAAATGGCAAAAGTATCCTTATAGCCACACAAGTTTCAACGCTGGCAGGCTATGGGGGCTAACCAGCATTGCAAACTATGCTGGGACCCTAATCCCATTGTCAACCCTTCAACGGAAATAAATTTAATAAGCCCCCATAAATAAATTCATCCTCGCCATGCGTGTGTATATGGAAATGGCCACAAAAGACCAATTGAACTGCTCGGCGTGGAATGCACACGCCCCTAACTAAATTATTAACATGTGAATAAGTTTACAAAGCCGTTATGTGTAGCGAATTGTAAAGCGGCCAAGATATACACGCTCAGAAATATGTGCAAAATATAGCAACAAAAGACGCCGCTTGGCTGGAATCGGGGATAAGCCAGGCTACATTTTCGGGCGAGGTCGAGGTCCTGGAGTCTTGGCCTCGGTCTCGCCTTCGAAAATCTGCCAAAGAGGCTGGCAAATGTCAAATATTTGCTGAGCTGTGATTAATGTTGATTCTTTTTTGGCCTCGCCTCCTTTGCATAACATTCCGGCTGAGGGCCAAAAGCAATTCACCTGTGAATAAATGCCAAAGAACAGGAAGAAGAAGTCGGGAAAAAGCGCCAGGAAACTCATTTTCCGGCTGCTTGACAAAAATAATATATATTTCCTACCGCCAGCCAAATTAATTAAATTGATTGAACGTTAAACAATTTGTCCGAGCCATAAAACAAAGTCCGCACAAAACTACAAGCGTCCCACGTACCCATGCCTTTGTAATTCCCAAGTGCACTTAGCCAGCTTCCAGGGGCGTGGAACCGAGGGGGTAGCTCTAGGAGGGCGCACTTAATGCCAGTAAATGCCCTGGCTGCGATGGCTGGTCACGTTGTGTCAATAGACGTCCGAAATGCACTTCGATGCCAAATTGTTGCAATTGTTTTAACAATTGCCGCATTACGCCTCCCCCACAGAGCACCCTTTCTCCCTTTGTTACCCGGCGAAAGTTTCCCAACTTTGGCAGGGCTTGTTGACGGCCAAAGGACCTGCCAGGCAGGACCAATAATTGTAAGCAATGCCACTAAATTGCAAGGGCTTTCTGCTCATTTGGGCGGTGTTCCAACTTGTCACACCGAAAGCAATACCTTAAACGACTCGAGGTCAGGCCCAAGTCAAAGACCACTTCAGAAACAAGCAGCAGGTTCGGTTACTCAGCAGTTTCAGGCACTGCCAATGCGTCATCAGTATCCGATTACTGACCGACCTTAACATTCAGCGTGGCAACCACTAAGTAGTGGCTGGACTACAACAGTCTTATCTATTGATAGTACTTACTCTCAAAGTAGGTGGTTCTTACAAGTTCCTAATCGCTTCACAAAAGAAACTTATAAATGCCAGTTGGCCAAAAGCTAATCGTCATTAGGAGCCATATTTATTTGTTATAATGCATAAGGACCAAAAGAGGAGAGGAAAACTGCGAAATTGTGAAAAATCATTGCCTAATCACATTGAAAACCTTTCCATTTAGGAGCAGCCCCTCTCCCAGCTCTGCCCATCTGATTGCTTCCGGTGTTGTTGCTGCTGCTTTTGAAATTCAATTTTGTAGAAAATTGTATGTGTCCAAGCTGCCTACACGTATTTTCTCAAACGATTTTCAATTTATTTCGTCTGCCAAAATAATGAAGCAGCCAACAGGCCAGCGGCCAACATCCAACAGGCAGCTGTCCTGCCAAACTCAAACTCAAATCATGCCGACAAATGAGTCTAAACAAAAATGAAAAACAAGTTGAGGAAAAGGTCAGAAAGGTACAAAAACCAACTTAAAGCTGGGTCCCTGACAGCCGCTGTCCCCCATCGACCCATCGACCCGGCGGCCGGACTGTCCCTTATCAATGCCAATGGAAAATCGAATTTTTCCCAACGAGCAGGACCTTTTATGCTCGAGCACGACGATGATTACGGCGGGAGTGGGGGAATACGTGCAGGGAGGGGACCCGGCCTCGATTATTGATTGGAGCCAGTTGTCTGCGTATGGGCCGCTCTAATGCCTTGATTAAACATGATTGAATTGTCTATGGCCATGTTGCTCAGCCATTTGTCTGACGGGCCCTACCAATAACCACATCAAATCAGGTCACCCTGCCTAATAATTCTTCTACTTTGCCACCCAGAAGAAGAACAAACGGAGTAGCTGTACCTGGTAATTAAAACATATATAAAAGAGACTCACCAGAAGTCGGGTAAATATTTAATCATAACATTGCTTTGGCTTCGGAACTCCCACCTACTCACTCCTTTCCAACTACCGACTGCCAAGTGGACATCCAGCCCTCCGCCTCGGCACTCTTTAATTGCTTGAGCATTTAATTTGTTTCACTTTAACAAACAAGCCGGCCCAGCACGAGTGTTTAGATTTTCATTTGCAGCCGCCCACAGAGACAAAGGTGATGGTGAAGTGGCGAGGCCCGGAGGATGGGCCAACAACAGAGTAAACACAATGGAGAACCCTGGGCTGGGGCCTGGGGAGAGTTGGGTTTATGGGGCAGGCGGGGTCCTGGGCCCACTTCCGAGCTGTTCATTTATGCCATTTCTGGGCTGTAACTCGGAAACATCTCCTGCGTGCGACTGTCTAAAATGGAACTTATCTCTCTTCCGCAGATCTCCAGCAATTTTCTGCCGTCATTCGAGGCAATTTCCCTGGCCGTGCAGAGTATTTCCACGAAGCTGAACTGGTCGCAAGTGGATATCTATGTCGGCGGTAAGTTGCCCTTCCAAACTTGCTCCTTGCTCTCGAATTTTCCCCACTCATTTTTTCATTTGCATTGAAATTGCTTTTGTTCCATTAGAAATCAAATTGAAATCGTAATGGAGCCTGAGTTCGAGGTGCAGATTAAACTTTTAAATGGCTTATTGATACTAAATCCTGGGCAGATTCCATCCATTGTTAAATAAGCCTGGGATAAATAAGTCAGAAACTTTTAAGGCAATTACCAAATAATAGTGAGAAGAGGAATATATATGCCAAGCTGATGCTAGATCCCAACTTTATTTAAATATTTAAAATATTGCAGGGCATGCCTTATATTTTTGAACATCTTTCCGGTATAAGAAGAACGTCCGGAAAATTATAAATTTATTTTATTTGAACCCTTTAATATAAATAGTTATAATATTATATTATAAAACCGTAATGGTGCCGGAGTTCGAGGTGCAGATTAAACTTTTTAATGGCTTATTGATACTAAATCCCGGGCAGATTCCATCCATTGTTAAATAAGCCTGGGATAAATAAGTCAGAAACTTCCAAGGTAATTACCAAACAATAGTGAGAAGAAGAAAGTATATGCCAAGCTGATGATAGATCCCATCTTTATTTAAATATTTAAAATATTGCAGGGCATAATTATATTTTTGAGCATCTTTCTTGTATAAGAAGAACGCCTGCATAAATTATAAATTTATTTAATTTTATTTGGACCCTTTAATATAAATAGTTATAATACATATATATTATATATATGAAGCATTTGCATTTGCTCATATATTTTTAACTGGAAACTGCACCTTAAAAAACTCTGAAAAATAAATAAAAAAAACTCCCTCGTAAGTTTAATTCTTTGATAAGAAGATCGCCTGCATAAATTATATAATTATTTTATTTTATTTGGACCCTTTAATACAAATAGTTACAATATATATATAGTATATATATGAAGCATTTGCTTTTGCTCATATATTTTTAACTGGGAACTCCACCTTAAAAAACTCTGAAAAATAAATAATAAAAACTCCCTCGTAAGTTTAATCACTTCTATTTAAGCTCTAATGACTTCCGTCAAAAGTTTACTATTTTCTGGGCAACCAAGCCAGCTACTCGCTTAATTATAAGCACACATATAACAGGAAGCCAACTAGCCAGATCCCCACCCATCACACCCGATGGTACCCAGGTCACCCATTCCCAATTCCCATTTTATGGCTAGAAGGCAAAGCTGCCTGCTTAAATGTTAAATAAACACATTTGCCGCAGCAGCCCGACGAGCGGCAGCGGGGGCGTGGCTATGGCGGGGACGCGCCCACGTAATGCCGAATTATGGGGTCGTCAGGAATTAGGGGCGGGGTAGGAGGTAGGAGGGCGAAGTGTGGACAGAAGGAAGCTGCTTGTAGAGAACTCTAAGTACACGTGTGCGTATACGCAATGCAATTAGTGGTGACATTATTATGATTAACGCTGCTGCTGTGTTAGTGCGGGGGCAGTGTGCGTGTCGAGTGTTGGTGCGACCGCTGACAGGCACAGAAGATAGCGAGATACGTTCGGGGTACGGGGTACGGGGGATGTGGAGGCAGGGCTAGAGGACCATTAAGTTGACACTGCCGCATTTGAAATTTAATTAGGTGGCCGCGTCAAATCAGGCGCACTATGTGCCAGCCAGCGCCGCCCTGCCTAAATATCTCGCATGTCGGCTAATTAGCTTTACTGCCAATCAAACGCAGCCATTTAAGCGGCAGTCAGCAGCCCGTGGCAGTCAATTAAAGGTTAATCGAAGACAGAAGTCGCTGCCAGACCAGTTCTAACTGAAGCAAACATCTCCAGGCAGTTAGACTCGATTACTGAACAATGCTCTTCATTAAACTGAATGCCTTAATTGTAAAGAGTATTAAAGATATATCTATCTAGGAAATAAATATTGCATAGAAACTTAAAATAACGACCTCGAGTCAGCTTGATTCAAACTAATAAACCAATATCAATAAAACATCTTCTAAGAGGCCATAAGCAGGCTTGGCTGTATAGCTGTTTCTGACATTGCCAATGCCGTCATCAGTGTCCAGCAGAAGAGACCTCTTTATATTTTATTACCTTTAGTGACAGCACTTTATTTTAATATATAGGAATACATTCAAATCATTCCCTTGAATGTATTTCCATCTTATATTTAATTCATACTATATCTCAGAGTAATCATAAATCAATCTGGATTTAAGGTTTAACTAATCAATAACGTTAACGTCAAACGTATTTAGCGGACCTGGGTCCCAGTTAAGTATTGATTTTTATGCCCTTGCAGGGAGTTATAGCATTAGTCAGGCATCAACAGCCGAGTCGATCTAGCCATATCCGTCTGACCGTTTCTACCTATATTCTTTCACTAATCTCTCAGCATTTGAGCTATCTGGATGAAACACTTTAAATAGACCAGATCAGAACACTATATCTCAGATCCACAAATTACTTGACAGAAAATTATAATCTATAACGATTTAAAAATTATCAATTGAATTTTATCACAATCGGATTAATATATTATATACTTACTGTAGGAATAATCAGTAATTTTATGTGTCAGTCTACAATAATCGGCAACACCTCTTAGATTTTATATATCAACCTATTATACACCAGTAATATTTTTATCATTTTATCGAAATCGTTCAAATATGCCATAATGGTTGGGTGAATTTGCAAACTCCAAGGACATACACACATTGGACACACTTTCTTGTTTCATTTAGGATCAGTAATTATTCATCTACTTCTTAATTAATATTTAAACTAAAAGATCTTGAAAAGTAGTTTTAAAAAAGAATGCTTTTCTTACTCGAATTGTTTATTTGATTTTCCTTTAATGAAGTAAAAATACTCGGCAAGTCTTTGTCCGAGTGTAGATGTCTCACACTTTTTACGTAAGTGGCCATTTCTCAACTGGGCGAGTTTATTGACCTCTGGCCTTTCTCCATTTATCTGTGGCAAAACAAAGCAGAAGAAAGTAAAAAGTGCAAATTATGTGACAGCAGCTGAGCGACTGAGAAATGGCATAAAAACAAAGTTATAAAATAAGGGCCAACGCAAACCGCAGACGCAGAGCTGGGACGGCGAGGCAGAAATGTAAATCCACAGCAAACAAACAGAGAACCTTACGCAAATTGAGATGTCATCGCTGGTGTGGGTGCCAAGGAGATCCCGGCCAAAAGGAATGGGGCTGGAGAGTCAGATGCCAGCTAATAAAATCAGTCAGACGGCGGTTCAAGTTCTGTGCTGGATCCATGGAAGTGGCCAAAAGAGGGAGAAGTCTTCACGCGAGAGGGTAGTTCTATGAATTATAAAAGATTGAGGGGCTTAATGTTAGAAGGGTGTGCCTTCCTCTGGTTACTCATCGATATTATCCCATATTCCAGGGACTGTTCTTTTGTCAAATGATTCCAATCAATCAAGATCAAGATTGAAGTAAAAAGGAAGTTGTTTAGCTTAGCTTCATGAAGTATTTTGAAAGAGCTTCTTGCCGACATAATTTCTTACCGATATTGTTAAAAACCTTGTCTTCAAAAGTTTAATCAACAAAGAAACTTCAGGAATTTTTACATTCCCCATTCATAAGACAATGAATTAGAAAACTGTTCAATTTTAGACAGGGTTCTAAACCTCAGAAGCCGACCTGTGGCAGGAAGTAGCACACATCAAACACATTTAGTATCCATAGAACGTGACCGAGTGAGATTCACGCCAGGAGACGCACAGCTGTGCGTCGTTAGGGGAGCCGAGTGAGGATGGGAGCGCCAGGACCCGGGACTGAGGTCCTTGATAGCCGCTTAGGAGGCCAAACGGGAGGGGGAGGACGCCACACGCACTTCCTTTGATTTATGCCCACATGAATCCTGCTGGGATGCGCTAGCTGGAGACTGGAGGCATTTTTATGAATAATGCTGCAACATCTTTGCCTATAAATAGGCCATAAACCGGAGAGGCTACCACTCGCCCCCGGACATTAATCTCAAGTGTTTAACAATTAACGTGATGGGCCGGGCTGGCCCGACTTTTGGCAACGCCCATCAACATTGGCTCGCAGTCGCCTTTATGACAGCGTAATTAGCGCGAGTTGCCGCTGCTGTCCGCCTATTTATGGTTTGTTTTACACTAAGTGACGGCTAATGGAGTCGAAAACCATAAAAGGTGGCCACTGGCCAGGAGCCGGGCCACATGCCGGCGAGGATTTCGCGCTGATTGGCTTGACTTTCACTGTGACTTTGGGAGGAAATTGCAATTTTGGTTTCATCTTTATCTATCTATCTTTATCTGCATCTCTGTACTCTGGGCGAGACAACAAGCCGATGACGAAGACGATGACAATATTGAACTGCCCTCAGCTCTGCGGGAAACTTTGTGCTCAGAGATTATATCGGCTGCATTATGTAAATTGTGTGTACGCGCAAAAGCAATTTGCAACTTTAATTGCATTTCGATGGACTGCAGCAACTTTTCCACCCGCCACCCAGCGCCCCCTTTAACAATGAAACTGCCAAGAGTACAGCTGGAAAGTGCGCTGCAAGTTTTCCACTCCCACAAAAACTCACACGGCTGGCAACTTAATTATGTTAAAGTTTGGGTTGTGTATGCGGCCTGACGTCGGGCCGATAAGGCCCCAAATGGCGCAATTAAATTTAAAAAGAGTGTAACACATCCTTCCAAGCAGGCGAACTGGTTAAATTAAGGCTTATTTTTAATGTCCTCCGAAACGGGTAAGAGTGTGAATATTTTAAGTAATGAGCGCCCAAAGTTTTGGGTTAACACAAGCCCCGTTTGATGGAGCATGTGCGTGGCCATCTGTGGACTGAAACTTGTTTTTGACGGAGGAATAGGCCTATAATGGCCGTTTAATAGGGATGGTTGGCTGGGCCTGGCTAACTGGGTCTTCAGCCGCTCGCGTTTTGGCTTCAATGGCTGACATCACCCACATGACGCATGCCGTGTGCCTATGCAAATGATATAACGTATACGCCACGTGCGACATGTGTTGATTGCATTTCAACGTTGCGACTAAGGACGTGTCCCGGCCTAGATAAATGGAAGCGGATCCCGTATGCACCTGCAATCTGGCACTCTTCATCCTCTGTCTCTTTTGGGTGTGGACAACTTATTTACCTGCCTGGCCGCTTACCTGTGCTTCTGCCACAGTTTTTCGCTTGCCTTTTCGATTTTTTGGCAACCACAAAGGGGGAGCCTCCTAACTAGCCATAGCTGAGCGTAGAAGCGCAGCACGTGGCATTTATTTCGTTTACTGGCCTGCATTTTGACGGCTCCAAGGACGCTCAGGGGCTAAATTGTGCGGCTTCTCTTATATTACGGAATTTCCAATGCAATTCTTTTCGTTTTAACTCATTTTGTTGGCTGGAAACCCATTCGAATGCTCTCTTTTCGGGTGCTACTGCTACTGCAGTCAGGATAATAGTAATCTGGTTTGCAAATAATGAAAGCCAAATCGTATGCATAAGTATAGTTACTCAAACAAATCGAAGACATTATTGTGGAAAAATATATATTAACATATATATTAACATACTAGTCCAACCTTGACACATATTACTCAGAAAATACACCACAATAGTGTATATTTTTAACTTAACTTAAAATTAAAATTACACCTTTAGGTCCTGGCCCTACTTTCAGGAACGTTTAAAGTAAACCAACTTTAGCTTACCCATTAAAAAGCAGAAAACATGTTGATGCTGCTGTTGTGTGTTGCCACAGCTGCATGCACACATGCACATAGTGTGTGTGGAAAGCACATGTACAGCAGCCACAGCTACGAGTGAACGCGCCGCAATTTAAATTTTGAGTCAAGCGCATGAATATTTAAATGCATAAAATGAAAAAGCACAAATGCAAATACGAGCATGAAGAGCACTCATCTGAGCTCACATGAGAGTGCCTTGTGTGAGTCTGTGAGTCTGTGAGTCCGTGAGTGCAGCAGACAGTTGGCGGTAAGTATGCGCCTCTCCTGCGGGGCTAGTGTGTGTGTGGGAGCCTTGGCCTTGGCAGCAAAGCAGAGGAATTAACCACACACGAGCCGGGCTCTCGGTTCATATAGAAATGAGGATAATGGGGAATCCCGCCATTGAGGAATTGCATCAAAGAGCTCGCAACAAATCAGCAGCAGTCCTTTGCCCTGCGGCCCTCGAGCTTACCCAGAACAGGACGAGCAGCTGCGGCGGCTTATTACACACGCCCGCACACACGCGACTGGGTTATCTCCGCCCAGCAGCTGCTCCAGCTGCTGCGTTATGTTATTGTTCGGGGGAACTATGCAAATTGCCTGAAAATTCAACCGCACAACTTTGCCCTGAACGCGGCAGAGGAAGTCCCTGCCGGAGTGCATATGGCCCAGGCTCACACTGAGCCGTCGCAGGATGTCGTCTGCGGCGCCCCAGCACTCGTCTTCGTCCTGCAGGCGCCTCTGCGCTGCGTAATTGCACAATTTTGCACTTGGGCAATCATGCACTTGCCAATCGCAGGAGCAGGAGCAGGACCTCCCACTCTCCCACTCTCAGCCATAAAGTAGCGCCTCACATCCTTTACTTAGTGGATATACTTTGACTCTTATTGAAAGTTATTTCTCAAGAAAATGTAGAGAATACCTCTAGCATAAGACTACTATGAATGTTGAAGTTTTTCGCTCAGTGCGGTGCCTTTGCATTTATGCTGTTTCCATCTGCTGCTCCTTTGCTGTTCACTCAGCTGCCTTCGAGTTTTGGCAAGTTTTTCCAGCTCACATCTCAGTTAATTAGCTGCATTGCTAATTGAGTTGATAAAGGGATGGCAAGTGAGAAAAGGATCCTTCCTTTTCACTCCCAGGACTGGCAAATCCCTACGTCAGCCAGGAGCGTTTTTCAATATCTCGCCCAGAAAATACAATCTCTTTTCACCTGAGAGTAATTTCATTGCAGGCGCTCACTGACGCTGCATAATTGTGTAAAGTCCTTTGGCAGAGCTGTGTCTCATTAGCTGCCATGAAATGCATGCTTCCATATTCGCCATATATATATATATATATATGTTCGATAACAGAGCTGTCTGACCGTTCCAGGAATCTGCTGCAGCAGGAAATCGATGGGCGGAATAGTGCGCTTTATGGGTTCAGCATTGCTTTTATGACCTGTGAACCATTTGTCCTGCGGATATCAGTCAGTTTTATGGGGCGCCCAAGGGGATGCCAAGGTGTTGCTGGTGTGGGCCTCTAAGGGCCGTCATAAATCAAGTTCATTTGTTCAGCGGAAACCCTTGTGTATTAGGAAGTAGCTCCAGTACTTCATGGGGCTTCGTGAGAGTACTCACTTCAATTAGAGTGTAGAGTGATAGCATTGACCTATCCGTCAAGAACATCTCCCTTGAACACATCTGGAAATTTATCATAGCATGATCCGTACTTTCTTACATTAATTTTTGGATTAGTCAGCCTCGCCACGATGCAGAACTCTGGTCGCGGACTGGAACACTTCAACTTCATCCAGCGAACGGACCGGAAGAGCTTGTACACGCAGATCGGGCTGCTGGTGGCCCGGGCGAAGCAGGTGACCGCCGACGAGCTGCAGGAGCGCAGCCAGAGGCTGAAGAAGATGCTCGAGGAGGAGGACAAGAGCTACGAGGAGGAGTTCTCCAACACAGTGAAGACGCGGATGAACGAGCGCAAGGAGCACGTGCACGCCATCCAGGAGCAGGTGGCCAAGCAGCAGAAGAAATTCCTGGAGGAGAAGCACGTCCAGCGGGTGATGCTGGACTGCTACGAGGTGCGGGAGGCCATGCGGCACCAGGACCTCATTGAGACCAAGATCGTCCAGGAGGAGCAGATCCTCGAGAACCAGCGGAAGAAGCGGCGAGAGTGCCAGCAGGAGCTCTACTGGTCCGAGCTGAACCGCCGGCGGTGGGCCCAGTTCGACTGCAACCAGGAGGAGGAGGACCGCAAGCGCCACCAGATGCAGGAGCAGATGAACCACGTCCTGGCCATCCAGGTGGCCGAGCTCGAGGAGAAGCGCAAGGAGGCGGAGGCCGAGAAGAGGGAGGAGGAGCGAGCCCTCAACGCCCTGCTGGAGGAGATCCGCCTCGAGGAGTTCGACTTGGAGCACCAGCCTGCCCCCGTCGACCAGCTGGCCCTCCAGGCCGAGCTCCTCAAGGAGATTGAGCGGAAGAGGTGCGCCCGCCTGGCGGAGTGGGAGGCGGACAAGGCCGAGCACCGGGCCTTCTGCCTCGAGACACAGCGCCTGGAGGCCGAGGCTCGCGAGAGGATTGCCCAGTCCAAGATAGACCTCAACAAGGCCACTCTGGAGTACCTGGCCTACCTGCGCCGCATGCAGTCCCTGGAGCTGGGCATCGAGAAGATGATGGACGAGCGCACCGCCGACCTCTACCAGCTGGACGTCTGCACCAAGGTCAACATCAGCGAGCGGATCCGGGTGAAGCGCGAGGCGGCGGAGAAGTGCTACGAGATCCTGCGGAAGCAGGTGTGCGAGGACTACGAGCGGAGGCTCCGCTGGGACGCCGAGCTGCGCGAGGACAAGATGCCGGAGAACCGCTTCGTCCACCCGGAGGTCACCCACGAGATGGTCGTGTGTCGGCAGATCCGATACAAGGCGGACCTGGACGCCCAGATCGCGGAGATGAAGCGCATCCAGGCGGAGGAGGAGAAGAAGTTCGACAGCCGCCTGATGGCCGCCATAGACGACCCTGTGGTGTGCAAGAGACTGGCCAAGGAGATCGTGGAGAGCGGCATCGACTACCTGGCTCCGCACCCCAACTGGCGGGTGATGGCCTGCAATCCAAATCAATACATTCCCCGAGCTCCCACCACGGAGCAGGAGTTCAACGCTCGCGTGGCTGCCGCCAGCCTGGACAAGTGTCCTTGCCCCAAGGAGGCCCGCAAGCACTGCGGATTCATGGCTGACGTCGGTGGCTGGGATGTGCCTCCCGAGGGCGCGAAGCCCCAGCCGCCCAAAGTGGCCTCTGAGGCGCCCCAGAAGCCCCTGAAGTCCGGCTTCAGGAACTGCCACTGCAAGTTCTACTAGAGTATTCCTTCGCTGCGCGGACTCTTTCCCAGCTATCTTAAATTGTATTGAATGTTAGTGTTGAGACAAGTTAATCGAAGTAAAATTAACGCTCTCGTTATCGTTAAAGCAGACAGGACATCATTCGACATCAATTCGAACTAAGTCTACATTCTAGTTTATTTATCTATATTTATCTATAGGGTCTTGGAACATGTTTGATGTTAATTATCATTCAATTCGAACTAAGTTTACATTCTAGTTTGTTATTTATCTATAGGGTCTTGGGAACTTGTTTAATGTTAATTGGTTTTGATGGTCATAAGGTTCAGCGAATTGTTTGAAGGCTATTGAGTTATCCGCCTCCCCCGAGCTCACTCCTTCTCCTTTAGATGCCATTGGGACTCTTTGTACCGCATTAAATTAGATCCAAGAGCCAGTTCCATATCCACCTTCGGTGGTCACAACCAGTTCGGACTGCATAAGCAAGCCGCATACAAAACCCCATGAAATACTCATTATGAACCCAGGACGGGCTGTGGAACTCCAAAGAGGGTGCGTCGTGCAACCAGGACACACATGACACCATGACTTTACGTGCCACAAAATGCAATTTAATTTCAACTCCGACAGCACACTCGCTCCCCCACTCAGTGCCTTTTCCATTCTGTTTTTCAGATGACAATTGGGGCCTAGGACTGGCCATAGCGGCCAACTTGCATGTGCCGTATCGCATCGAAATTGGCAGCACCATACGTGACCTGCATGGGCAGGATAAGCCGGGCAAAGGTGAGTGTCGCGCCTCCTGTATGCAGTTAACAAAATACTCATTCATGGAACACAACGAACCACAAAATATCTTTGAACTTCCAGCAATCAAACCTATATCCTTTTATGAAGGAAATGTTAACATTTTGCTCTGTGCGATGGCGGCTTTGGTTTCCACTTTCAGCAATCATCATCACGGCCCCGCTGAACGATGCCAGCAACTTGCGCCTCCTCTCCAGCATCGAGCCCGAGTGGGTGCGGCAGCAGCAGGAGCAGGAGCAGGAGGACGAGACATGGGGGCGCCAGAGGCAGCACACAAAAATACTGCTCATCGACATGGTGGCCAGCTCACTGGATGTCGAGCACGGGTTCTACAAATATTTGACGCGCATCGGGCGGCCGGAGAGGAAGAGCCATTCCGGCCGGAACTCGAGCGCCCAAACCGGAGTGCTGAGCAGCAGTCTGTTGGTGCTGACCCTGCTAAGCGACAGGCATCGACACTTTCTGAATGCGGCTGGCCTGATGGCAACAATGCAGCACTTCCGCACGCCCGATGGGGGCGGGGAGAACGGGAGCCACGCGGAACCGACGGAACCGACTGGCCAGCACAATGCCAGCCTGGCCAGGCTTTATCCGTACCGCAACCTCATCCCCCTGTACGACCTGGTGGTGACCACGGTCACGCAGTCAGATCGAGCGGAAGCAATCCCCAAGTATGACTTCGTTGTGCTGGACATCGTTAGGGCCGTCCCGCAGGCCACCTACCAGTGGCGACCCCTGCTCATCCTGGAGAGCGACAAGCGGGGCTGGGAGAACGGCTCGGCGGAGGGCGGGGCCGCCGGCTCCTACATCACCCACTCCGTGCAGCCCGGCTACGACGAGTGGCTGCTGGTCAGCAGTGTCCAGCTGAGGCAGTGCGGGGCCATCTGCTGGACCATAGTGGCCATCTGCGTGGGCCTCCTGGTCATCATAGTGGCGGCCAGTGTGGCAGCTGGGATAGCTATGACGTGAGTATACTCCGACTTGGGATAGGATAGGTATTCCCAAAACATCTTAGCCCTTCGAAATAGTCAGTAAACAGTGTTCAAGGAATTTCATTGATTTTAAATGGGAATTTATGATTCCTTTAAGGATTCCTCTGAGGACTAAAGGCTGACGGGCTCGCATTTAAAATTCAAGATGAAACAACTGTTGTTGCGTAATTAAGATTCCCTCTGGCTCCAAACTTTCTCCCGCCTGCAAATATTCAATTAGCACGCCCGAAAGGCTGCCGCTCGTCCATCTTTCCGTAAATCCTTGTCCTTGTCCCACGCCATGGCCCCATGTCCTTCGGATCGGGATCGGATTGGGCAGAGCGTATTTTTGGCCTGGCAATTTCCATTCAGCCTCGCAGCCCCATTTCCCTTTTTCCTAGCTGCTGCTAATTGCTTGCCCTGCCCGTAGTCGTAGTTCCACTGTGGGTGTTTATGGTGCGAGCATATAATGTAATTAAATGTTGCTTTTAATTGTATTCAGCCAGATGATGCACTCTGACGTGGGCGGAAAAAGTTGAAAAGAAAGCAGAAGCAGTCAGTACGGATTGAAATATTTGACTCACTCTGCCTAGTTAGTATTCAGCCAATAATTAGCGTGTCTCGCAATAATTTATTCAGGCCAAAGTCAGCCGCTCAGCTGGCATCCACGCCGTGTATGTAGTACTGTTTATTTCAGAATTCAGTCTGCGGCTGATGGAAATCATGCGTGGAAAATCAATAGCGGACCGCACACTTTACTCGCACTATTCACCCATTCTAGCCCGCACAATTGCTGGGCTGTTAAAGCAAGCATTTAATTAATTAATTACATTCATCACCGCGCAGCACACACGCCCTCCGCCCTCCGCCCGCCTGTTGACATTTACACACAAACCGTCAAGTGCGGTTAAACAAATCATTTACTGTTTGACATGCCGGCAAAACATTTCCAGAGCGACTCAGACTCGGATTCAGGCAATCGCCTCTTAATCGCAGAACAAGTAGTCTGATTTAAACTAGTTAGCATCGCTGGCAACTTTAAGCCGCTGCAACTCATGAAGTTTTAATTAGCGAGTGCGACAGGTAACAAAACAGGGCAAAAACAAGGGCCCAACAAGCGGACAACCCGGCCGGGAAGGACACACCTGTGCGGAGCGGAGAAAGCCCCAGCCGAGGCGAAATAAAAAAGTTACTCTACTATAGCGATGCATAAATACCCTTGGGCGTTCCATTTGACAAAGTGCTGGCATAATCCGTGGCATAAAAAGTGTAAAAACAAAAGTATTAGCATCGGCGTTCGGGGAACATTCTAAATTGTTGTGTACATTTTTATATGGAAGCATTATGCGAACCTTCAAGCTCGACGAGCTCCATAAACGTAAACGGCTTTGCTAATGAGGAGAGGAAAAAATGTAAAGATAACTACATTTTTCAGTTTCCTTTAACTCATATTACTTTAGAAGGTATATTCACTTATCAAATTTACTTTCAAGAGCCTGCCACCTTAAAAATCTTGTATATATTCAGCTGATTTTACATTTCATGACATCGTAATTGCACATGTTTAACTATTCTTTGTGAGATTAAGTTACTTACTTATAATAAAAAATGATAGCACCCATCCTTGCTTTATTTCAATTCAAGGAGGGTGCTATCTTTTTTTATTAATTGTCAACTAACTTAATCTGGGGAATGAACAGTATTTAATTTTAAAACATTTGATTAATGTATACTTGGGTTTATTCTGAACATTATACAAAGATCTTGATTTATTCTGAAAACATTTAATGATTTGTGGCTGAGTTAAGAAACATCTTATTTATTTTTTAATTATCTAGATAAAAGAGATTCATATAATATATATAGTAAAATAAAATGTTTTCTGACGTACCTGTAGGCACATTTCATCAGTTAGCCTCCAAAGCCTTGACAATACCCTAGACCTAGTTAAACTTTTCCCTTGTTACGCCGGAAGTTCGGCCATAAATGAGGATAGAGATTCCGCCGCCAGTTTTTTTGGTGGGCGGAGTTGGAAATCTAGTTAACAAGCGGCACACGTGGCCCAAAGAGTTTTTCCTGCGGAAACAGCGAGCAGCCCATTAATGCCCCTAATACACTTAACCCGACTTGGCTCCGGCCACGTGGCGAACTTCTGGCATAACAATTGCTGCATGAGTTTGCGGTTCCGGAGGCTCCTCCTTTTCCCATAGTTCCTGGCCAGGCCAGGAGAGCAGGCCAACCCGAGGTGTTGGGAGCGAGTAAGCAGGCAGTAGTAAAAAGTTTTTATGGGCCCAACCGCAGCGACACGAGGTTCGCTCTTTGGAGCCACTGGGTCAAGGGATAGGGCTCCTGGTTAATGGATGCAGATTGCATTGGTAGAAGATGAAGGATCGTGCGGCCCGGAAGCTGTGGCTACGAATGTGCCTAATGGGATGCAAAGTAGTAGTGAGCTCTTGCTTTTTTAAACTGGCTTAGTGGGCATTAAGAGGCCTTAATATTATCTGTTGTTCCTAGGGACTTAGCATCGAAATGTGAGCATTCCTAATCCCCATCATGAGAGGTTGCTCGGACTTACTATATATATATATCTAACCGTGGGTGCTTTACCTTTGCTTAAATAGAAAGTTCAGTTGGAATAACATACATCTAAATAATCTCTTCCTGGTAGAAACTATTTCCTGCGCAAGCGTCTTTCCAAGGGACCCAACAAGATAGTACTCTCCGCGAGTGACTTCGTTTTCCCCGTGGATTCTCGGAGGGTGAGCACCTAGCCAGAAATACTACATGGCTCTCTTATTTCTATATAATATTATTCCTTTGATTTTAGGTTGACGAGGGCATCGAGGCCATGCTCTGCTGCTGGCTGCAACAGCTGCAGGAGTTCGGCGGCCCGGAGGTGGACAAGCCGGACCTGCTCAAGGGATCCATTGGGTCCCTGAAAAATCTGGGATTTGTGATACCGGGAGCAGCTGCTCCGGGTAACTCTGGGGGCGCCACCACGGCCACAGTGAATGGGAAGAGTATGTCCTCCGCCACGGGCAGCTTGGCCAGGCACAACCCCGCCCACCTGGACATGAGGGCGCGGTACAATGGCGATCTCGTGCAGCTCAAGGAAGTGCACATGAACGGGTCTGCCGAGCTGCGGGCCAAGGCTATGGACCTCCTCGTGATGGCGCATGGTCTGAGGCATGAGAACATCAATCCGCTGATTGGGTGGCTCTCCGATCCCAACCGCACGGCCATGGTCTTCGACTACTGCTCCCGGGGGTCTCTGCAGGACGTGCTGATCATGGATGAAATCAAGCTGGACTGGTCCTTCCGGCTGAGCTTACTCACGGACCTGGTGAGGGGCATGCGATACCTGCACACCTCCCCCCTGAGGGTTCACGGGGCCCTGACCTCCAGGAACTGTGTGGTGGACGCCCGGTGGGTGCTCAAGATCACCGACTACGGCCTGAGCTCCTTCTACGAGTCCCAGGGGCTGCCCCCCATGCCCAGAAGTGCCAAGGAGCTCCTGTGGACCGCCCCGGAGCTGCTGCGGAGCATGAAGCACCACCAGCAACAGCACCACCATCACCACCAGCACGGACGCATTCAGCTGGGCACCCAACTCGGCGACGTCTACTCCTTCGGGATCATCATGCAGGAGGTGGTGGTGCGGGGCGAGCCCTACTGCATGCTCTCCCTCTCGCCGGAGGACATCATTGCCAAGATCAAGAAGCCGCCGCCGCTGATACGGCCCTCCGTGTCCAAGGGAGCCGCTCCTCCGGAGGCCATCAATATCATGCGCCAGTGCTGGGCCGAGCAGCCCGACATGCGACCCGACTTTAACTCGTAAGTTGGCTAATACTTAAACTTAAATACACAGAACAATATAGTTAACTGCGACTTAAGATGAATGATTTATATTATCCCACCAAAACATGCCTCAATATCTTATAGATCACCAAGTAATATTGGAGATACTTAACTATAGAGGCACTAAAGCGTTATTAACGATCTCTAATATGTTTCAACCCAATCCCATTCCATTTACTTAGAGCTTATGACTATGACTATAAAGTTAACTGTGACTTAAGATGAATGATTTATATTATCCCACCGGAACATGCCTCAATATCTTATAGATCACCAAGTAATATTCGAGATACTTAACTATAGAGGCACTAGATTTCAGTTTATTTTAAGATCTCTAATATATTACATCCCAATCCCATTCCATTTTCTCAGAGTTTATGAGCGCTTCAAGATGCTGAACCACGGCCGCAAGGTTAACTTTGTGGACACCATGTTCCAGATGCTGGAGAAGTACTCAAACAACTTGGAGGAACTGATTCGGGAGCGGACCGAACAACTGGACATTGAACGAAAGAAGACTGAACAGCTGCTGAATCGCATGTTGCCAAGGTAAGATCTGGAAAGCCATTTAAAGAAAGATCTTGGACTGATTAGGGATCATCCGCAGCTCGGTTGCTGAGAAACTGAAGATGGGCTTGGCCGTCGACCCGGAGGAGTTCTCCGACGTGACTATATACTTTAGCGACATTGTTGGTTTTACAACGATCGCCGCCCACTGCAGCCCCGTGCAGGTTGTGGACTTGCTCAACGATCTCTACACGATTTTCGATGCCACGATCAATGCCTACAACGTCTACAAGGTGAGTGGCCCTTTGAATGCGAATTTAGTGTAATTTATTTACTTTTTTTTAATAAGGTCGAGACCATTGGCGATGCCTACATGGTGGTAAGCGGGCTGCCCGTGAAGATACCCGACCATGCCGAGCAGATCGCCACAATGGCCCTGGACCTGCTCCACCAGAGTGGCCGCTTCAATGTGAAGCATCTGCCGGGAGTGCCTCTCCAGCTGAGGATTGGACTTCACACGGGTCCCTGCTGCGCAGGAGTAGTGGGTCTCACGATGCCCCGATACTGTCTGTTCGGGGACACAGTCAACACAGCATCGCGAATGGAGTCCACGGGTACTAGGAGCTCATCCTTATTCGGTTTTACAGTCTCACAAGGAATATGTATTGTTTCAGGTTCCTCTTGGCGCATCCACATGTCTCAGGAGACGAGGGATCGACTGGAGGCCCGAGGGGGCTATGCCATCGAGCCAAGGGGCCTCATCGACATCAAGGGTAAGGGCATGATGAATACCTTCTGGCTGCTGGGTAAGAAGGGATTCGACAAGCCGCTGCCGGCACCACCGCCGATTGGGTGAGTATTCCTCATATTAAATATGAATTTCCATAATAAGGCTTTATTTAATATTGATTTTATTAACTTAATATCTGCGTAGAGTTCCTAATATGGTATTAAGATCATTGGGAACAATGCTTCATATTTTTATTTAACTTTCCGTGGGCTTTTACTTTTACTAGCTTTTACTGAGCTCTCCCTAATCTAATGTATAACTTTTACCATACGCATTCCACCTCCTCAACTAGGGAGTCACATGGGTAGGTGTCCAGCAGTACTCCAGGATTATTTGAGCTCCTATTAATGTTTCAATGACTCCTCAGCTTGGACGAGTCCCTCATTCAGAACTCGATCACCCTCAAGGCGCAGGCGAACAAGTCCCGGACGAGCACGAACCCGTCCTCGTCCCAGAGCTCCTCGCTGGCCGGGGAGTCCGTGGAGGTGAAGGTGGAGATCACCCCGCCGACAAACGCCGACCTGGGCTCCGGGGCGAATCTGCCCAACTCGTACTCCCTGGACTCCAATTCCACCAACACCATCAGCCCGAACGCCACGCTGTGCCCGGAGTTCCCGGGCAAGACGACGCCGAGCAGCACGAGTCCTCAGTCCCGCAAGCTCTCCGAGCTCACGCCGGACAACCTGCTGAATCCGAACAGCTTCAACCGGCTGCCCAACTCCACGGGGGGCTCCAGCTCCAGGCTGTACAAGAAGATCGAGGAGATGATGGACCTCAGCTCGCCGTACAACCACTACAAATGCCTCAGTCCCAGCGAGAGCAATCTCACGCAGTTCTACGACGGCAAGTACCTCTACGGGAGTGCGGGGGGCGGAGCCGGAGGCGGACATGGCAGCGGACAGGGCAGCGGCGGCGTCTGCTCCGCGACGGCTGGAACCGCTAGCCTCAGCGTCAGTGGCAGCGTTGGCGGCAGCGTAGGCGGCGCTGCCCGCTTCGACAGCAAGCCCGGCTCCAGTCGCCTGCTGCGTCGCCAGTTCAGCTTGGATCGCGACGACCAGCAGGCGAAGGGAGAGCAGCAGCACCACCAGCACTCCCTGCAGGCCACCAACTACTCCTCCCTGGTGGCTGGTTCTGGTGTTGCTGCAGGCGGGGGAGGGAGTGGGGTCAAGTGCTCGATGCTGGACATACCGCACCTGCACGACACCTCCCGCAGTCCCAAGGGAACGCTGACGCGGGCCCACAAGCAGAACTCGGCCTCGATCACCCAGGACCTGGAGAAGATCGAGGAGATCCCGCTGTCGCCGGCCTCCTCGCAGCACCACAGCAGCCTGGACAGCAACCTCAACCGCAGTCCGCCCTCGACGCTGGAGGCTCAGTCGCCGCCGCTGCCCCCGCTGCCGCCCTTGAGTCCGCCCCAGCTCTCCGCCCCCACGTCGCCGGCACCCTCTCGAACCCTCAACGGGATGTACGCCCACAGCACCAACAGCAGCCACACCGACACCAACACCAACACCAGCTCCAATTCCAGCTCCCACGGAGAGGCAGCCAACAACAATAACGGCAGCCGATCCGGCCAGGAACTGACCCTGAATGTGGAGCAGCTGCTGAGCAGATAGGGCACAATCTAAGGCCCCCGGAAGGGCGGCCGAACAAAGCTTTAGGTCTCATCCGAACCCAGTTTGTGTGTGCGAGCGACCGAGTGTGTGAGCGGGAGTGAGTGCGGAGGGTGGTGCGACCTTGAGGGCAATATCTCCTTAACCGCAGGCATAGCGAGGGTTAATATTATTAGTCAATTTTCAACCAATCAGTTGATACTTATATATCTTTACCTTTTTCAAAACTGCTATCTTAAGGAGCTTTCAGTTTCAGTCTTTAAAATGTTTCCATCATTAAATTGGACGAAATACGAATAATACTAATCAATATGCTTGCTTTGTAAATCACTTTGAGTTAGAGTGCCGCATTTCATTAATACTCAAATAATAATTTGGAATTTCTATATATTTCTTTACTTACAAAGAGGGCTATATCTTTGATTAGTTAGTTACTTAGTTCGAGTCCCCAAAGTCAAGCCACCAGAGTGAGAGTTATGCGAGTGAGTATGTGAATGATCTGCCAATGTTGTGATGTGGAAAGCAAAGTACCTCAATGAATGCCAACTTGGTTCCAGCTGCAAATGAAAGTACAATTTAGTTGAGAATTAGTTCAAGTTGTGGTTAGAGCCCGAGTCATTGTCCATTTTTCATAGAAAGCATCAGCGAAGCGCCAAGTCGAATACGAAGTCCATAGACCCTAGATTCAATCGAATAAGTTAGCGTTTGTTCATTTAATGTTGCCAAAGTAGTACAAATCAAGTTAATTATTAGATTTGTCTAATTAGATGACTTCCTACTTTCCATCTTTAAAAGTATAATATTTTCCAACACTTTCGTTGAAGCCTATCAGGAAACTTTCTTATTTTTGTATCGATAAAAGAGCTTTAAACCCTTATTTAACTATAACCAATATCGAGCTTTTCGCTGGATAGTTTTTAGGTTCCTTAAGTTACTTTCTACAACTCGTAAACAAAATAATGGTAACACAAAGGTTTACCCATTCTCAACAAAATATTCAACTCTCTTAACAAGACTCAAAGTAGAACTAATTAAAATCATTCCAAAATATCTTTAACTTTTATACTGAACCTGTCTAGTAATCGATCGACTACATACATTCTATAATATATCTGATCTGCATTCGGGCTGTTTCTTCGTTCCACTAGCATGGATTTTTCAATTAAACTAAATATATAGTATATAGCTGCACATAGAAATATGTGTACATGATGTTCCTTTTGAGAATCAAAGAAGTAATTAGAGTTTGAATTCAGTCGGAATACTAGTGAATATTAGCGGATATTCAAACGTATTTATCGAATAAGTCTCGCATACGTGAATTTAGTTTTCTAAAGACAATCGTTGTTACTTTTAAATAAACGCAAACCAATTAGGTGGAGGAATACCTATTTCCAATGGGAGATCGATGGAGGTTTGTCTCACTGTCTACGATATATGGTATATTTTGTAACCGCTCTACGATCATGATGTCTTAGCCTAGTCGGATTGTAAACTACTCTCATCCAGTGCATGTGTGTCGAACATTAACTGAAATCTATCCACATAAAGGAATCTAAAATATCAGTTCTAATATATATACCTACATATACATAGTCCCTAGTCTCTAAACTCAAGCAGAATGTAATTCAAAGCCAAGTCAAACTAACCCACACACCTCTTACAATACCCGATCTTAGATCTAAGGAAAATCCGGATCTGCGCCACGCCAATACATTTTTAATTTATTCAGAATTCATGGGTTATTGCGACAATTACCATGTCAATTAAGTCAATGCCATACACCACTGTTTCAGCAGACTAATAAAATATGTATTCACTTCCATGTGTCATTCATTTATCTGTGAAAAACATTTATTTCGCTTTAATTAAGACCGCATTTGTGTGGCCGTCGCTTATTGTTTCATTTCAAATGTGAATTGCATTCTCCACCGGAAACGACACATTTATGTGTATACAAATAAATAAATGCATAAACTTATTAAAATACCCATGCTGTTCTTATTTAAACACAACACAGACGCAATAACGAACCGATATCGCCGCTCTGTGTGTCTGCCATTATTAACTGAGGTCGCGGTAACTCTTGTCCTGCTTTACTTTCTCCTTTTATTGTTCAGAAATTGAACGAAATTAAATTATTGAATTTATTTGAATTGTTTTACATTCTTTTACTAGCTAGTTCAGAACGGATAAAGAAGAAATAAAGCGTTTAAGAGTAGCATTGTCCAAAACTAGATTTATGAACTGAGAGCTGTACCTAAAAAGGAAGTAACAGACATGAAACTTATTAGGTATTACCATTTTAATCAATATAATTGAGCATTTAGTTGTTTAGTCATCCATGTCGAAATCTATATGTATTGAAACTTATGGAACTCAAGAATACATTTATCTGAAATCTTTTTGGCAATGCGTTTCAAGCTGCTGGTGGAATAGATAATTCCCTGAATTTATAACAGCTGATCCTCTCCATTTGCGTCTGTATGGCTCCACATTTACTTTGAATTCGGTACCCAACGGTGGATTAATGTGTACTAAAAATTCCGTGACTAAAATACCCAATAAAGACTATTTAGTTTTCTTATACAATATACAAAGTGTATTTATCTTCAAACAACTTTCCGCTTCTCTCAAATATCGCCAATTGTGGTTAACGCTTTTATTGGAAGTCTATTTTCAGATATTCATTTCGGTTTTAAATTTAAGCGTTGCTTCTTCTTAATTTGTGTGGGGTGGGCAGCCTAGGGAGTTGCTTTGCGATCATCTTCCATGTAGTACCTGAGCAAATGCTATTCCTCCTCCTCCTTGTCCTTGCGATGTGACTTTTTTTTCTCGCTGCGAGTGGAAGAGGATGTTGTGGAGCTGCCGCTTCCTTTGCTGCTCCGTTCGCTACGATCCTTCTCGCGGGACTTGGACTTGCGTCGGCTGGACTTTTCGCGAGATCGGGAGCGCTCTCTACGCAAACTCTCTTTCTCCTTTTCCTTGTCCTTGTCTTTGTCCTTTTCCTTCTCCTTCTCCTTGTCCTTGTCCTTGTCTTTGTCTTTGTCCTTTTCTTTGTCCTTATCTTTATCTTTCTCCTTGTCCTTGTCACGAGATCGTTCTTTTTCGCGATGCCGCTCCCGTTCCTTAAAGTCGCGCTCCTTGCGCTTCTCCTCTTTTAACAGATGCAGATAGTCCTCAAAGTACTCCTCCCGATATGACGAATCCAAAGCTCGGTATCTCGGGTCCGTTTCGAACTTCTTTTTGATGTCATACCACCGCGTGTGCCGCTCGATGTCATGTCGCTCCCGCAGCATGTCCAGGAAATCCTTACGCAGCTATAAAGAATTAATCAGTAATAGTTCCACACATTTTGGGTACCATCGTTGACCCATACCTGATCCTTCTTCAGCTGCTTGTCCTTTTCACGACGTCTGCGCTCACGATCGTCCTCGTAGGTGCCACGCTCTAAAAAAAGCAAGAGAAATAATTTAAATTGAAGGTTTTCAAGAAAATTCCCTGTAATTTCTTGTTCTTACCGCCCATAGCCATTCTCTGAGGCGGAGCCATGCCCATTCGCATTTGTGGTGGTCCATTGCCTCCCATCATCATTCCTGGAGGCGGTCCCATGCCTTGAATATATCAAGAGTTATTTTCAAAAAATTGTATACAAAAATCTAAGTACTCACCCATATTTGGTGGCATACGCATGTTGGGCGGCATCATTCCTCGTAAATTAGGCGGCGGGCCGCCCATCTGTGGCGGTGGCACGCCCATTCCCGGCGGTGGCATTCCTGGCGGCGGCTGTTGCATGTGCGCATGGCCTGGCGTCAACTCCTTGATGCCGCTGGGCACCCAACCGGCATTGTCGTTGCCCCACTGCGACTCCTGGGTGGGCTCGTAGCCATAATCGAAGGGCTCGGGCTCATGGAAGAAGGGCTCTTCAGAGGCGCCGGGTGGCGGGAAGTTGGGCGCCATAGGCCCGAGACCGCGAGAATACTCCCGGCACTCGGCGGTCATAACTTGAATGGCATTTTCCTTGACGCCGCCACCTCCACCGCGCTCGCCGCCTCTTTCGCTTCCTGTGGTGGAGATCGGCCTTGGTGGCCGCTGCATGAGTCCCATGCCCGATCTTGACTGGTGCTGCATCATGGGCGGAGGCATTCCCGGCGGCGGCATCTGCATACCGCCCTCCCCACCCATTCCCACCATGGGCTGAATGCTGTGCATTCCGGGCGGGCCGATGCCCATGCCGCCATCTGTGAGGATACCAATGGGAGCATTTTGGCTGACGTTCTGCGTGAGGCTGGCCAGTCCAACGCCGCTTTCTGCCACCCGGAAGCGTTTCTGACGCTCGCAGTAGGCGCGCCACGTCTCCTCATTGAAGCCGTAGTTGAAGTAGTCCGTTATGTCCGCTCCCGGCTTGCGCCACGGCTTCTCTTCTAGCGAATCAATGCTGAATTCGTGCACGGCCACCCCATTTATGGTCCCGGCGCCCTCAAAGTCCTCGATGCTGAACTTGCCCGCCTGGCCGGCGGGTTTTGCCTTGTCGCCGGCGGCTCCAGTGCCTCCTGCCAGCAGATTGGGACGCTGCTTGATGTTGTAGGTGCTGGGCGCCTGCTTGATGTCCCCAATCACCACATTGATATCGTCGTCCGAGTCGTCGTCGTCATCATCGTCGGACCCCGAGCCGTTTCTCTCCCTCCTCGAACTGGGACCATCGGTCATTTCCCCGTCCTCCGGCTCTGGCGAGGAATGTACATCCGCCCGGTCTGCATCCCGATCCCGATCCCTGTCTCGATCGCGGTCGCGGTCGCGCTCCCTCCTGCTCCTACTGTCCGTAGTATCCGGCAGGGCCTCCTCGTCCTCCTCCATCTCCTGCGCGGGATCGTCGAACTCCGAGTACTCGGGCTCTTCCTCCTTGGGATATCGCGGCGACTGCCCCGCCGCATCTGCACCGGGTACGGAGCCCGGTTTGTCGCCCGCCACAACGGCGGCCAGCGCTTGGGCCTCCGCCGCAGCCTCGTGTTCCGCCGTAAGCGCATCACCGCCGCCGCTGCCGCCGTTTCCCAGCTCGCCGGTCGTCGAGTCCGGGTTGGAGGTGCCGTACAGCCAGCTGTCCTCGTTTGTGTCGTCCGCCATGGTAGTGTGTCTCGGTTATCCTAGGTCGACCGCTCAAAAGCCCGTGAGGTTTTAATAGTCTTTATACATTAAAACATAAAATTAAACTTAAATCGCGATATTCAATTTTGCAAAAAGCCGAAAATCGACAGGAAAAGAGTGGCTTTTCTCCTCCAAGGCAGCTGGTCACACTTAAAGTAACAAATACCAATAGTGTGACCAAGAATAAATACCATTTCAGTATAAAAGAAATGGTGGCAAACTTGGAATAAAACCTTGGGAAACTAAGTCAACGAAAACTGATATCTTAGTTAAGTTCTCAACCCTTATTAGAGTTTTCAACTTTATTAAAGTTCTCAACCGTATCAGAGCTCTCAACCATATCTGATTGTTCAACCTTCTATTACCACCAAATATCACGTATACGGCACGTTGACCCATCAATTTGTAATGATATTACTATATTTATAAATATTAACCCACAACAAATGATTACATTTTATTTATTATATTTTTAAATTATTTTTTTTTATTTATCTAGTTATCTGAAATTTGGTTAACGAATAATTTTGGAAAAATAATATACGGCTTAGCATATGAGAGATAATTATGAAATTCTATTATTATGGCCACAGCTCAGCCTGTTGTTGCTGAAGCAGTTGCTGCCGTTGCTCCTCCTTCCGAAGTTGCTACTCCTGGAGCCAGGTTTCAGGTTCTGCCGATTTTCATGCTCAAGTAGCTCCAAATGCCCCTGCACAGATTGCGCCTTTTTGTTTTTTTTTTGGTTTCTTCAATTAATTTGCAGCAGTTCTGAGACAAAAATAAATTGCCGTATAAGTGAATCATAAAAAAATAAAATATATGTTACCTTTGACGAGGTTGTGCACATCAAGTTACATGGCTCTATAATTAATTCGTTGAAGGACGACATTAATTGATTTGATTTTATATTTTCATATGTTCAATATTTATGTACTGTGTTAGAATATCCGCTTTTAAGAAGGTCGCAAAATCCATTTGGCAAGTAAGCACAGGCGGATCTCACCTTGCTCCATTTCCCTTTAATTCGCATGGAGTTAAATAACCGATTACTGTCATAGTTGCCCTTCAATTCGAATGGTTTTCACATAACTCTCCACTCCATATTTTACAAAATTTGTGCAATTTCGGGCAACCTTGCCCTATAAACAATTTAATGTCCGCTCACTTAACCTCAATTAAAACTGGAAGATGGACACGCAATTCCACTCAGCTCCCGTTCATTTCCCCTTATTCTGCATAGTTGTCGTTTTC
This sequence comes from Drosophila pectinifera, assembly GCA_008042775.1. Lineage (NCBI taxonomy): Eukaryota > Metazoa > Arthropoda > Insecta > Diptera > Drosophilidae > Drosophila > Drosophila pectinifera. The sequence goes on along the minus strand of VNKC01004257.1, from coordinate 416,790 downwards.
GCTTTTATGTTTATTAATTGAAGGAAAAAGTGTGAAGAACAGGCAATCATTTACCAATCGAAAGAGATGGAGATAGCACGCGAGAGAGGGATAGCAAAGGAGAACTGGGTCAAAAAAGTGACGTCTAACCGCATAAATTTCAATATCATTGGACTATTCTCTGTCTCTGTTTTTATTCATAATTTCAAGACGGGAGTGAGAGAGAGAGTAAACCAGAAGAAATCATTAAAGATGAATCACACCTTCTGTCGCCAGGTGGCGCTGCAGCAACAACTGACTTTCTGTGCGGTACACAAGGTCAAACGGCATTTATTATTACCTCTGTCTCCCTCTCCTCTCTCCCTCCATCTTGTTTACCGCCTTGTCTGCTTTAAATGTCTTTGAAGCGATTTCCTCTTTGTGTCCTTGATAAGCATCCATTGATAACAGGCACACAATGGCACAACAAAAGCAACAACATCAAAAATAACAGTTACTCTGTTTATGACATATCCTCCAGCTTCCAACTGTAAATTATTTTGGCCTGCATTTAGCACCCATCTTCTTTCCTCCCCCTTCGTTCTTCGCTCTTCTGGTCCCTCGGTTTTGCAGTTTCCTGCAGAGATAATTCTCACTAGGATTCGCAGTTACACACACAGCTTTAAGCAGTAATTGTGGATATTAAAGTCACACAAACAGCCGAGGAAAACATCATGGCATCCACACACCCACTTGCTTATCTCTGGCCACTGAAATGGCGAAAAATAATTCCATTAATTTCCTGGTTCAAGGCCAGAAATGATAATTTGTTTTCGTTGCAATTTTCCACATTCATTGGAACTCGACTTTTGCACGCAAAATGAAAATATATAAGTGATACTTTAATAGGAAATGGAAAATTTGTTATGCCAAATTTAACCTCAGTTTTCTTCATCATACACTCGCCGGGTATTGTAATATTATACATATTCTATTTTATATATATTTTCGGTTCGCTTCACAGCCGAGTCGATCTAGCCATGACGTCGTCCACCTGAAAGTTTCTACGCAAAACTAGTCTCTCAGTTTATAAGAAATCTGAATGAATCTTTATAAATGTCATCTTCCTTAATGATAGTTTTTAGTCGGAACGGGCTATATCATATAGTTGATATAGGAACTATTCCAAACTGATGAATATACAAAAATTCGGCATTCCGAAAACAGCTTAATTTCAAGATTTAATGTATTTAAAATGTTATTTTATACAATTTATGGTGTTTTTGGTTGAGAAATTTAAACAGTCACTACATCCTATTTTAATACCAAGGCCTAATTAAAATATATTTCATACATATGATAAGTATTTCTGATTATTTTAAAAATATTAAATAGCATACCGTTTATAAAGGAACAAATTTGCTGTGCAACAATTATTCTTTTTCTTGGGCTTAAAAACAACTTTGAAGACACATTATTGCAACATTCTGAAAATATACTATGTTACGTTTAGCTCAAATGCAAGTTTAAATGGTTTACCACAACAGACATGCTTTCTGTGCTGTGACAGAAGTTCGTAACAATTTACTTGAAATACTTACTGACTACTTTGTACACTTTTAGCTAACGGAGCTTCAATTTAGTTTTATCTTGACCCTGTTGGCTAAGTCATAAATTATATACATTAGTATTTATGTAAATAAGCTTTCATTAAAGTGTCCTTGTGCTCAAATAGATGCCAAAAAGAACGGCATAATCAAATCATATTTCAGACTTATCTGCAACTATCATAAAACGAAAAAAGCGCGATGAAACTTAGAATGTTGGAATGCGAAAATAACCGACAATAATTGAGGCCAAGCGATTTTGCCACGCCATAAAGAGCTTAATTAAAAACTTGGCCATAATTCATTAGCGACCATGGCCGGGCACGTGAACTCCAGTCAGTAAGTCAGCCAGTTTCGAATTAAGGCGCTGGGTGGCAGCCCAACTTAGCCGACTTAAGGTTAAGGGACGTCCAAGTCAAATGTGACTAATTTATGTCATGACACCCCGCTTCCAACATGGAGTCCTTAGTCGAAATATTGCAGGACAATAAAGATAACAACGAAGAAGCTTCTACACAGCGTCGAGGTTGTGTTGATTGCTTTGATGCGGCATAAGCAGCCAACACAACTGAGAATAAGGAAAAACCTATAAATGCGACTAATAGATACTCATTATTGACATTTTGTAAATAATGGATTTCAAAAGGACAAATAAAGTCGGGTTAGTCCAAGCCAAAATACAAAGGTTGACCCTCAATAATTAAAATCAAAAATGTGTCCAGCCCTAGGGAATTAATTTTTTCCATTTCTAGCTTAATAAATAAATGTCATAGCGACATAATACCGACGACATAGACCTGCCCAGGACAAAGTCCAATCGAGATTATCTCTCTTTTTAGGCGGTTTTATGACGTTTCAAAACGTTATAATCTTGCCGACTGCGAGACTGTTTTTGACATTCTGAAACGTCATAGACCTTATGACGTTCTGAAAGGATTTCATGACGGCGGACTTAAATATAAATAAATATTCATTGGATTCCTTTACGGTTTAATTAGGTATAAATTGTATAAATATACATTGAATTCCTTAACGGTGTAATTAGGTAAGTGAAGTCAGTACTCCCACGCACATATCCCGCAGATACCGTGCAAAAGTGTTGCCTACTGAGCGGCGCATGCGTTTGGTATTTGCCGAACATGCAACATGGTGAACTTGGCTGCTGCCGAGGGTGGCGTTGAATGAATGGTGGGTGGCTTTCGGGGGTGGTGCCTGCCGGAGGATGCTCGGCTGTTTGTATACAAAAAGGCGGCACAGCAGCAGCAGAAGAGGCGGCAGGAACAGCAAAAACACAGGCAGGCAGCAGCTGACGACGCGAATTCGAAATTCGAAAACTGTTATCAACAAACCACGGTGTATCTGTGTGCGCGTATCTGTGTGAGCGACTGCTGTGTGGGTGGCTACTGGCCATGGCAGATGAAGCCCATCAGTTGGCGGCTGTTGCACGTCGCGTGCGGTTTTGTTTGGCTCCGAGCTCCGTGTTAGGGGCTTCGAGCTCAGGACTGCGAACACGCTTCCTTCGGGTCCCCGAGAAATATTCAAAGTGCGTTCCGTTGTCGCCGTCAGTAGTTGGCTTTCTAATAACCTAGCAGCGAGTGGCAGCTAGTCGCCACTACTATGCCCGACTATCGCCAGGACAAGGGCCAGGTCCTGTCATTTACTATTTGCCGTTGGCGGCAATCGGTTGTGCTCTCCTCTGGGCCTCAGTGATCGGTTAAAACTAAGTTGGCGATTAAAGTGTAGGAAAATAGAACAATTAACAAAGAATGTTTGAATAATTTAAAAAATTTTAAATTACCCAACTCGGTGCTAATATTAAATTCATCAAACTGAACGGCTAAAAAATCAACTCTGAAATAAATCATAAAAAGAAAGTATTTAGTGCAACATAAAAAATAAATTAAAAGCTAAACATTTTATTTACTAACTATAACATTCAAACTATATATGAGGTGCTATCAAACTAATAAAATATAAATAAGAAAAAAAAAATGCATAATATATAAATAATATAATAATTTTACATTTATTAAAGATTGTCATTTTTTTCAAATTTGTTTGTGCTTATAAAAATTATATATTTTTGATTAAAACTTTGCCGACAAATATTTCTTCCAAGTGAAAACTATCCAGGCAAAATGCAAAATTTTAATAATTAATAGGAAGCAAGAAACACAAATTGAACAAACAAGCAAAATTAATTTTCCAAAGAACCTAGCAATAATAAATTATGCTAATAATTCCGCTACGCAATTTACACAATTTTAATGAATGTGTTCCAAAAACGCTTTGCTGTGGCATTAAGTATACGCCCGATGGGCCAAAGCCAACGAAAGCATAACTTTCCCTGTTGCACCTGTCTCCCAAAGGGGCAACATCAAAAACCACTTTATAATGCGATTTGCCAGCAAAACCAGTTAAATTGTGTAATTAATTCAAGCGAGCAGCGCTACACAGGAGCCTAAGCAACGGCAAAGGAGTCGATGCTCTTACAGAAAAATTTTATGAAAATAACTCAGCAGCCAAGGCGTAGGCGGATTTTAGATTCCCTTCCTAAGTTTAGCCAAGAATTTGAAATGGCCACTTGAAGCATATCCAAAAAATTCCTTAGATTTTTGTGCTTGTGCTTGTATTCGAAAAAAATCTAATAGTAGTGGCAATTAAAATCTACAAAATAACGAAGCATTGAAAACCCATGGCTTATATTTTTCCAGTAATTTAAAGATGCTTTTTTGCTAAGTTGTCTTTATACGAAATTATTAATATTAGGGTATTACCATTTTCAATATAGGAAAAACCAAGGTGATTTGTTTGGCATTGCCGAGGCCTGGAGCAAGGACATGCTGTTAGGAACGGAGGAAAAATAAACGGGATGGGCTGGGGAAAATCTCGCCAAGTTACGCTGAGCGCATCAATTTTTCACACAATTTAATTGAAAGGCTCGACAGAAATTCTTGAGTTCAGGCAACGAATCTGAATCACTTTATATGACGAGCCGAGATTCATTTATGCCGACACCAATTTGGCCGTCACGCCTTGATATTAGGGACCGCCCCTCAGTCCTTCAAATCCCGTTAAAACCGAACGGAAATAAAGGCACGCAGCAAAAATGAAATCAAATCAAATAAAACCGAATTATATGAGCAGCGCGGGCTCCTTAATATGTATTCCTTGTTATCCCAACATTCCGTTCTCTCTTTTTGAGCAGGTTAAGCGGGCCGCAAATCCGCATCGCGTAATGAAAATCAAAGTACATAAATATAAAGCTAAATGTCGTAAATAAAAAATAACATAAGGATATATAAAATATATATATATGTATATGTGACAACGTGTGGCGACGCGACCCGCGAGACTTCAGCGCGAAATTTAAGAAACGTGCCACATTAAATATTAAAGGAACTCAGAAAGCCGATAAAAGCGGAGTCTGAGTTTCGGGGCCGCTGCTTATCTCCCCGCGCCCTCCCTGGTAAGCTGTTGGAATTAACTTTCTTTATTTAGAATAAGAAATTGATAGCATAGTTCTATATGCAAGTTTATAAATAATTTGAGTGTGGGGCGGTTAGGTCTTTAAATAAACATAAGGTTAATCACCGGAAACCTGAACAATTTTCATATTTATGATGTTTAAATGCCTTTAAATTATGAAGAAGTCTCCTAAATGATTAATAGCTCGCAAACATTTATAAATCAAATGTATAAACATTATATAAATTAAAGAGAGTTGCAAAAACATTTTCGAAGTGTCGTAACAATTTTCTTTTGTTTTTCTCTTTAAGAGCCACCAGGCTAATTCATTTTCGGTGGGACTTAGATTTTGTCACATACTGAGAAGTTATAGGCATCGTTAGCTAATCAATGAGCGGAACTGTGATTTATCAGCTCTCTATTGATTTATTTGGAATGCCACTAAAAGCATTCCACTTCATTCCACCCCGGTCCCATTTTGGGCAAGCTTAACGTTTTCTAGACGGGAATCGTGGTAGCAGAAATCCCATAAAAGCCAAGTCCTGGCCATAAAACATAAGATGGTCAGAACAAAGTGCATATGGGAGGTATAAAGCGAAATTGCGCCTCGGCATTTCATAAATAGTTTTATGTGGCCCATCAAAAATGTATAAGAGCCGCATAAAATGCGTCAATGAATGAAAGCCAATCCAAAGTGGGCTTTAAAGGAAAAACATTCAATGATTTGGCCGGGGAAATTGTGTTTTGGTTTAGCCCAGCAAAAAGTATGCAAATGAGTTTCGGGGCGAAAAAAATCTTTCAATTTTTATTGTTTTCTTGCTCCTGATTCTTTCTCTTCCTCTTTTTTTGGCTTTTTCATTCATCCCTCCTTAAAGGACGCGTTGGAGCGATGGAATTTGCCGAAAGCTGCCACAAACGAAACAAAATGAGAATAAAAAATTCTCAAAGGGGGAAAAGGAGGCCACACAGAAAATGCCGTGAATGTTTTATACGATTTCGAAAAGAAGTGTGACAGAGGACCCACGGTCTGGGCGAGGCAGTGGAAGTCCGCTGATCAATGGGGTGGCAATTGGGGGGCGTCGTAATATGGGTTCATATCCTCCATATATCTTCCATACAATCCCCATATTGTCTCAGGGCGAAAATGCAGTCACGGGGCTTGACTTATGACCATAAATGGTTATACTATAGCAGTTCAAAAGGGGGGAAAGAACTACGGCGCACAGTCTACATTTAACACTCATATTAAGTATACGCTAGGCTCATTTGGACACGTGCTTTGCACACCCAAAATAGCCACAAACTTTATCTGCTGTCAATAATTGATGGCAATCGCAGCCGCTCGCTGTCCCCCTTATCCGGCGGTAAACTTTATCAGTAGGAAGTGTGATTAACCTAATCAATGATGAGAACTGGAGGAAATAAACAAATCGACAAGTGACTGGCAAACACAGGAAATGAAGGAAAGAGCAAAAAAGTGGAGGCCAATTAATGCAGCGACATGCGAGTGGAGTCGCGGTGGGGGTCATGGTTGTGGCTACCACTGGAATCACCCAGCTCTACTTATCAGTCTGTCCAAAAATAAACTAAATATATTTTCGGTATCAAAGGGAGTGCCTAACCCCCGCAACTCCTCACGCCCTCGGTTATCAAGTTAATAAACGTAAAATGAGCTTGTCCCATCAACAATACTCATAACAATGAATGCCCTCACTCCGCACGTGAGCGAATAACGTCAAGCGTTTTTCTGGCTGTTATTTGGCTAGGAATATGTGGTTGGCTTATTAAGTTGTCAAGGGTCTTATCATCACAACATCCGATATCTTACAATATGAAACTCCATGAGATTCTGTACTAACTGGAAGGAAGCAACATCGCATTAAGTTTACGTAGATCAAATTAATTAGTACTATATAAGAGGGATTAAACTCTCTGGAAACTAATTTATAGATCTAATAAATGTATTTCCAACTGGATTAAGGTATTAAGGTACTTTGTGGATATCTCACAGTAATCAAGGGCATCTAAAACTGTTGGAGAAAATCAAATGACATTATTTGATACCGTACTTGCAACTACAGTGTTTTTAATAATTAATTTCTCGATAGCAACATAGTGTATTTAACAGATCGGACACACTCGCTTGCACGAATTTTGTTGCTTGGGTGTGGATTATAATGATAAGCACTTTAGCCACAGGCATGCAAATTGCCAGTAGGCGAAAACCTTAAAATTTAACAGCTTCGTCCTTCGTCCTCGCACGCACACATTACCAGCGAGTGCCTCGAAAATGTGAGCAGGGAAGTGTCCTCAGGCAAATTCAATTTCGATTCCCACGGCCTTCGGCTTTCATCTCCTTATTGGAACTTTTCTAGTTCAGCACATTTGACACTTGAGACGGTCTTCCACTCTCCCACTCCGTCCCTCCTCCCGCTGGTGTTACGTGTGTGTTCAGTGAGCCGTTAAACTGCCGACTTGGCCACCTCAAGCTCACCTGGCGGCAGCAGCCAGAGCAACAGGTGACAGAACATGGCTTATTGAAATGTTTTCGACACTTTTGATTGACAGCTTCGGAATGAAAACAATTTGTTATTGAAATCGCTCTGTGATAGTCGCTCCTAAATTCGGTTAAGGGAAAGCATGTCCCGGCAGCGGCATTGGAATTTATATTTTATTTCGGTGTCGGTCAAGCTTGGCAGCGAGGAAGTGACAGAATTGTCTCTCTTTTTTGTGGCTGGCTTGGATTTTAATTAAAATGTTTTGTTCTAAAAGACTGTAAAAGTCCTTGGCCTTCAAAAAGTTACTTTTGTGGTTTCTCAATTATTTCACCTTTATTTTATAGATTTCAGTTCTAAAGTTTCTTAAAAATGCGTGCTCACTCGTTTCCCATTGATCATCAAGTGACCATACTCTCTTAACATATTTAATCTTAACCTATTTAATCATATTATTGGAATTTTGGGAACTGGAACATAAATGCTGAAATGCTAACCGGTATTCACTTTACCAAAATGCTTAGTCTATAACTGCTAACACAATAGTACTTTTGTATACATATATCTGCTAACACTTTGGAATTTAAACAGAACTTAAATATATTCCATAGCTGACTATTTTTAAAGTTGTAAAGAAATTAATTTCTGGAGGCCTTTACAGTTCTTTGATTGGGTAATTGGGTAATTATTCAAAAGTTTTGGGGCTCACTTCATAAGCCTCTGTGCACACGTGTCGATAATGTGCGCCAAAAATCGCAAAGTAACAAAGGCAATCTGCGGGAAATCAGGACCAGAACAATTCCGTAAAGTTTTAGCCAGTCCCCGCCTCATTTTCGGCCACACTTATTCCCTTAAGCCATGGCTAATAATCCGGCGAGGCCACAGAAATGGCCTGCAGTAGGCCGGTCCAATAATTCATTGTTGCTTTCGGCTTGGTCCACTTTCAGCCTGGTGTTAAAGTTTTCCCAGTTTTCCCACTTGGCCCTTGCGGTCCGCAGATGTCATCCTCGGTCTCCCAGCTGGACTGCACCATATCTCGTTCTAATTTGCATTTTTATGTCTGTAAGTGATATTCCCTTCGCACTCCGCAGCCTCCTCGCTCTCTGGCTCCTTCTGGCCACTATGTCTGCCTCCTCCGCTGGCAGCCAAGTGGAATACGGAATTTTTATGTTCAGTCACATGAGAAAGTGAGTTTCGGGTGGCTCTGGGTGGCAGGAGCTGGCCGAGCTGCGGAGGAAGTTCTGCTGCTTGGAGTGATAAGGTCTGAATTATTAAATATATATAAATCAAGAGAAACGCAGAAGAAGGGGGGGGGAGGCCCAAGGACGTACAGGCTTTAACAGGAAGTGGATTCTCTTCGCACTCTAAAAGAATATTATTCGTTCTACTCTTTAATAATGTGAAATATTATTAGTTTGTTAACCCGGTTTATTAAAGGATTTACTTTTATTTTTTAGATTCTTAATTCTCCAGTTTTATAAAAATGTGTTTTCACTCCTTTTTAATGATCCTAAAGTGACCCTACTCCTTAACCTATCTAATAGCTTCACATCATTTTGGAATAGGAAATGGAACATAAATGCAACCAGTTTCACTTTACCAAAATGCTTAATCTAACTGCTAATACAATAGTACTTAATATATATATCTGCTAACAAGTTATTAGAGTATTTCTACTTCTGATAAACATTTACATTTGGAGTTGTCTTTAAAGGTCTCCTTTTCAGAGGACATCTCTAAATTTAATACACAAATAAAGTGTTAAGTTATTGTATCCCATTTAAGAAGGTTTAACTGTGGCATTAAACATTTATACCGAGCTTGGCAGAGCCATAAGACTTCGCAAACTCCTCGGCTCAGTCGTTGCCAAATCGATGCCATATATCAGCATCCTATATGCTGTTTATTGCAGATATTGTTGCGGCCTGATTTGCATAATCAGCTTACAACTAATTAAAAGGCAATCAGCCGGAGATAAGCAACGCGAAAGCCACGTGGTCCAGGTTGCCGAGGCAACAATCCCGGAACACTCAGCAAGCTGCCAAAATACACACATTTTCACCTGCTGCCTCCATCGCCGTTTCCCCATCACAGCCCATTTTCCCGGCACTCTCCTTCGTGGGCACCTGTTACACGGAAAACCAGGCCGTGTCCCGACCCAATCAGTGCGGCAGAAAATGAAATTTTCCTCCGCCATAATGGAAAACGGAAATGAAGTCCGTGAATATGCAAGTTGGGGACTGGTACCCGGTCGAGATTCAGATCGGATTGGGACTACAGCTGGAAAGCTCTCAGAGTTGATGAAAACTAAAGTCTATTTGCAGCGGATAAGGTGGAGTGTGTGCTCTGCAGCATGACTAGGAAACTTTTTGCTATGATTGGTTCTAGGTAATGGATAAAGTTGGACTGAGATCAGATAGAGAGAATAATAATAACGAAAACTGAATGGAAAATTAGAGAAAGAACTGGTTAGCTTGTATAGATGGGTTACACATCGAGAGAGCCATGCAAACAAGCTTTGATTTTCATTATAGATGACTCTGATACTTCTCTTAAAAAATTAGAACGGAATACACAAATGGGATAAATAGAAACAGAATATTGTTCTGTATGCAGCTGTCAGCTATATATCTACATAAAGATCATCTTTCGCACATTATCATTGGTTCGACGAAACCCTTATCTTGTGATTTTCATAGAAGGCACCCAATTAGCACTCAAAACTTTGTGCCACCTGCGCTTGGCTTTAATTGGAAAAGGTGAGCGAGGTGGTCAAAGCCAAGTGAGCAAGTCCCGGAAACTCGAAAGAGCAAACTTGGTCAACTTTGAGTGAGCCAATGCGATTAGGTGAAGCGAAATCCCATTAAAAGTTATACAGCGAACAGAGCTCCCTTTTGCTGCTGCATGGATATTGTGCATACGCAGCGGAGGCCCAATTGAATTACGTATACGCGGCGTTGGCCACCTACACCTTAATGCGTGTGTGCGCTGTCTGGGCGCTAATTTGATACCAGCCAAGGGTAAACACATCCTGTCCGGACCGGGACCGGTGTCTGTGCCTGTCATGTTAATAGCCGTGCCGCTCGACTTCCAGGAGGCCCATTAAAAGGTCTCTAAACTCATATGCATTTGTCTCACGTGTCGGCATCCCGTTTACTGCCAATCTGATGAGTAACTAGGGCCTGAAGCAGCCGGGGGCGTCGCAGCCACGTTTGGCGCTCATTAATTTCCATCGTGTAGGTTTTTAATGAAGATGCGTGCCTGCCACATCGCAGAGCACATGCGGCGGGGAACGGGGCCGCCGGGGAGCCATGCGACTTCCGCTCGGAACAGTCGGGAATAATTTATGCTAAGCCAAAAGTTAACCCGCCGCTTGTTAACCGTATTACGCCTGGAGCCCCCGTCCTTGGGCCATGAAATATAACCCAGCGATAAACAGAGCCGAACGCAAATCATCATCATCCCTCAAGGTGGGCCGAAACTTTTTGTGAAATTTTAAGCACTTGACTTATTTCAATTATGAATAATTAGCGGGGCAAGTATGTGAATGTGAATTTAAATGAGGAAGTGTGCACCATGTTTTACACTTACGTTGAGGTCATGAATTCGCGCTTTGTTTAAACTTTAAAAGGAGAAAATAGGGATGAAAAGAGAGTGGCTATTAATACCAAAGATATTTTAAAGATTTTTGTATAATTACAATGCTTTTGTTTACTAGTTAGTGACTTCTTAGTAATACTCAATACGAGTTTAAATTCTATTGAGAGACTCTGCCAACCGCTAAGCATCCTAAACAAAATAAAACCTTTTCCTTGGCCATTAAAAAATAAGTCAAAATAAGAAAAGCGAATCAAGAAGCCTGACCAAGTAGGACCACAAAACAACCAGTGAACTGTCGACTAAAGAAGCCTAAAATAATAGCGAAAGTGCCCCTAAGGACATTTAAGCGGCTTGGCTTGAATTAAATTTTTCACTCTCAGTGCGAAGGGAAATGGAATTATTTTCTAAAACGGAAAGAGGCAGCGGCGAATAAGTAAACAAACCCGCAAACCTATACATATATATATAAATATATATATGGGGAATGGACCAGGACCCATACTAAGGCCAACTAATCACCGTTGACAGTAAAACGAATGAAGCACACACTGAGCTGGACGCAGGACAGAGTCCTAGTGGGACAGGACATTAGGGAGGGAAACTAAGCGAGGCTGCACCCATACAAACTTGATTTTATAGCCGCCCGCACGGCTGTGTTTGTGTGGGTCCTTTGTTTCCCTTTCAGCATTTTATTTTCCTTTTAATTTAAGTTGATGCGCCAGAGTGCAAATAAAGCAAGAGATTTATAAACAGAGGGCAGAGGGCACTTCCGCCCATCCCGGCCAAGTGATGTACATGCACTGTGATAACAAGTACAACTAAAACCTCCGTCGCACATGAGCTAAAAAAACAAAACATACACAAATAAACAGAGCAAACAAAACAATTTTGGCCGTTGCGAGGTTTTCGCATTTCAGGGGAAATTCCCTTAGTTTTCCTTTTTTAGCCACAACATACCGAAAGCCGCAAATTTTCCAGGAAAATGTGCTGAAAGCAGCCGAGTTCCTCCACAGCTTCAAATGAAATTTCAGGCTTTAAGTAAAATTTAAGTAAATGGCGTCACATACATTTTTTGCCCCACTGGCGGGGTTTTTGAACTTAATTTGACAGAGATTTGCATCCCAATTTATTTAATGGAGCAGCTCAGCTCAGCTAAAGGCCAAAAATTCAATATTTCTGTCTAAGCGACAACATTTTCAAAGTAAACAGACCTTTGCCACTCTTGTCCTGTGCAGCTATAAATAGTTTTGAGCCATCCCTCTGCGGCCCAGCTCCGTTCATTAGGCTTATGTATACTGCCCAGGAGCAGCTCTAAAAAACCAGGATAATGAACCAACATATGTTTGGCGAACAAAAAACCGAAAGCCAGAACAAAGGCCCTGCAAATGGAATCCAAACAGAGCAGAAAAACGTCCCGGGCAACCCAAACAAATTTTCCGCCCTCGGGCAGCATATTTAAAAATGACATGCAAGAAAAAAGAATGAAGGGAATTTACCCAAAGCTGCTTGTCAGCCTGACACAGGATGTGGGCGGAAACGGAAGGTGAATATGCGAGAGCAGCTAATAATATTTATGGGCGCTCATTTTAATGCCAACTGTCAACGCGAAAGTAATGTGTGTGCCCTTCACATGTGAGGATTCCATCCTGTGAGCGAGCACCAGAATCCTGTGAGCGAGCACCAGAATCCTGTGAGCGAGCACCAGAATCCTGTGGCAAGCGGCTTGGGGTAAGTGAAGGCGGCTGTTGTTGTATTTAATTTCTAATAAAAATAAAGTGCACATTTATGGGGCGAGACAGGAGGCCAGGTAAGCCAAATGAATTTGCTGGGTTGAGGGACTTATCCTTAGTGTTATGCTTATTAAGTGAAAAGCAGGCGAGCCACAAGCGGGGAAGCAGGTCCTTTGATAAATGTAAACGCAAAATTAAGCATTACAGCAATGGCAGTAACTCAGCGTCCTAATAACCTTAAGAGGAAAGCCAAAATCTGTGAAATTATTATTAAGCTTGTATTAAATTTCTGGCAGTTCTTTAATATTGATTTTTGAAAAGCACATAGCTTAGAGTAATTTCCCTTTTAGCTTTAGGCTGTAATTATAAGTGCAAATAATTGAGAAAAAGCTTTCAAATGGATCAAATTATAGAAATGTAATAACCTGGAACTAAATAGGAATTACAATTATTACATACTAAAGTAAATACATAAACAATTCAATCACATTTTAGACAATATTCTTCTAAATAATGTTTTACTTATTTCGGCATTCAATCCATATCATATCATTCAATCACCATCATAAACTAAGCATGAAGTAAGCAATTTCTTGTGGGAAAAGCGAACAAAAATCTTGCAGCTTCTTTAAACTTAATTTGATTCAGAAAGAGAAAAGCAAAGGAAGGCTCTCAGGGAAAGCAGCAACGTTTTTAATTCAATTTCGGCAAGGAGGAAACACGGAGAAAAATAAATGTAATTGGCATTAGAATTGGGTAATCTTTTAGGCATTTTCTCAGGTGTTGCAATTTCGCTGCTGCCATTCCGGCCAGAGTTGAGGTCCTTTCCCATCCGCTGCCTGTCGCAATCGGCTGAGAGTTTTATTGGACAACATTCATGGAATTTCAAATTGAATTACAGCCAAGAGGTCATTTAAATTTTGCGCCCAAGCTTAATTGAAATTGTTTCTCTGGCATCTGTTAAGTGGTTTCAATTTGATTAAATAAGCGGTGGTTTTCGCTCTTCCCAACTATTTGTGTTTGGGATTTTCACAGGCTTCTGAGTAGAAGGAAAAGAGACCCAGAGACATTTCCCGCTTTGGCAAATAAACCTGACTCAAGTTTTTTATCCGCCAAGTCAAACGGAGTCAAATGTTGCCGGGTCCCAAGGTCGCCCGGAGCCGCGACAGTTTCATTTTGTTTTCATCGTCGCTGTACTTTTATTGATAGAAAGATATCACACAAAGCTGAGGTGGCTGAAAGCCCAGGTTCCTCCGAGGAAGGCATTTGATAGCGCTTCAAAAGTTACCGTTCGGCTCACGTGCCTGGGCGCGCACTTATGTGGCCGACTGTGTTTGGCATGTTTAATCAGGCAGAACCCATAAGCAAATAGGCAAATTGTTTGCAAATAAACAAGTCGGGAAAGTTTACGAGAACGGCTGAAAGCTGAAAGGGCGACGTGCCAAGGCAGGTTGGGGATGGGGATCCTTTGACGACTCCTGTCTGAGATAAAACATTTTCCGCAGAAGTCTGGCAACAGCTGAAAGTGGGAAACTCGTTTGATAAAAACGTTCATTTCATTCCAGAAAATGTTCATTAAATATGTGCATAAAATATGTTTTTTCAAGCACCTCAGCTAAAGTGTTGGCATTTAAAGCTTAAGTTTTAATACTATTAAAATTTAATGTCACAATAAGAGATGTTAAATAGAAATGTAATGTCAATTAGACGAAAACTGCCTCTTCTCCATGCACCTATTATTAATGAACTTATTAAGGATACAATAAGTGAGTGTGAGTATAAGTTATCCGGAAAGAACAAATACTGATTAATATTATAAACTGAAAGCGATTGCAAGTACTGAATATATTTCTTTGGAAAGTCAATAATTATAAATTAAATTGCAGATTGCGGCTTCTATGAATATGAATCACAGCTGGAAGAAGTTGCTATTGGTTTTCCCCGAGATCAATCGAAGCATAAAAAAGTCGTCTTTGTCCCATAAAGGCTGGGGTAAATACACATTTTATTGTGAGCGAAAACAATTTCAAGTGCGGGATCAATTACTCGGCTCCCATTTTCTCATTACGGCCCATAAATAAGTCAATGAAATTGAAATGCGACTGGGTGACGGCCTGACTGAGCCATAATACTTGATACTTGGATGGGGAGTCCGTGAGTTGTCATGCCGAATAAGATGAAAGACTCGTATTTGTTTACGGAGTCGCCAACGGAGCCGCAATTGACGTGTTAACCCCAATTTGATTTGCTTCGTTGTCAAACGCCGTCCGACTTCGAGTGCCATCTCGCCCCGAAATGGCCTCCATTCAGGCCAGCCAGATTACTGTTCATTAACATACTAACAGGGTCCTTCCAGGACTTGTCTGTCCACAGAATCTGAGCAAACAATAACAATGCCTTACAATGGCCAGTGTGTGTTGGCTGCCGCCGAAACCCAAACAAGTAAATAAATATGCTTCAGTTCAGCATAAATAACCCACGGTTTCGGGGTGCTTTGGGCCTCTGCAGCTGTTGACCCACATTCCGCCGGATGGGAGACAGATTATGAGGGGCTCCGGAGAGCACAGAGGAGCAGGTCCTTTCCTAGCTTAAAGTGCTGAGCAAACACCAGGCCTAACAAGCGCCCCAGGACCGCTTCAAGTGTTGAAAGAGATCTCCCTAAGGGGCTGGGCGATTACTAGGTGGACCCATTGTTGTACAGGTCTTTAAGAATTGATTTAGTCGGGAAAACAGACGGGTTACATCAAATAGGGATACATTTTCAGATAGGTTTCATACAATACTATTCTAAAGGGCTAAACTGAAGTACGTTTGTAGAAGAGCTTAGCTTAAATGGAATAAAACCATATACAATTTCAGAAGAAAATAATTAAAAATTGAACAAGTAGAAAAGCAACAGTCGAGTGTGGCTGACTGTGAGATACCCGGCACCCAAAGCATTATGGGTGAAATTAAAATACACATGGGCACATGAGCACTTTCACTTTATCTAAATAAGCTCAAAATGATAGATTGGCAGTTATAATTTACTATTATTATATTTATTTAATATTTATCTTATGGTGATCTGTGTTGACTCTGAGTTTACATATATAATTAATTAGTACTTAGTGCACTTTAGTATTAAGAACATCTATGATGCTCAACGTTAGACGCTTTTTATTATATTTATATAAATATATCAAACTATTTGAAAATCAAAAAATTGATTCAGTACAATTTTACAATCAGTATCACCACAGATTTCACAGGTTCGTGGTAAATAAATGTCATTTAGATTTAGTTACTTGTAAACTCAACTTTCGACAAATGCACTCCTTTGGTAACATATTATACAAGTGGCTAGAAAATTTAATAAAAGCACAGCAATAAATACAAGGCCATAGTCGGATGCAACTCACCGGCCACCACATAAATCATAACTTTTATAATACTTCTATTTGATTTACTCGACAAATACAATATCGGGATATTTCGCACCGAAATTTGTTGTTCTGGTATCTATTTGTACAATTTTTGCACGCTGCGATGTTTGCAAAATGAATTGATTTTCCATTTTTATGCTTGCCTAAACGGAAAATGTGTTCAGAGCCTGAGAGCAGACAGACACGTAACCAGTTTTCGGGTGCTTGGAAATTACAGTGCATTTATTATGAACGAAGGGAAACCGGAGGACACTCATATCGGAGGAGGAGCCTACACACACATGTAAGGACTCCCCTCCACTGTCAACATCGGGGTGCCAAGGGAACTGCTCATTCCGTTCTGTCCCGGAAGGTAAATGCAAAAATACACACAATTTACATATATATTCGTTTATGAATTTGTTTTCATGCGAAAGCTTAGGGAAAATTGTATTTACGCAGAATCGAAAGGGACGAAGCTTTAAACAAGTTTCCCATTCAGCGTAAAATTTAATTTTAAATTGAAGTGAGCTCTCCGCTGGTGTATTCGATATGCTAATTTATATATATTTTCGCGAATATTTCACCGCGAAGGCCTGCTGACAGCCCGATTATGCAGAGCCACTCTACAACACAATCCCTGCCAGCTCTCGGCATTGCGAATTGCTAAGGATTTGGGTATTTTGTTGGTCTAAATGCGAATTGCCTCACTTGTGGTTGGCAAATGAAACCACAAAACGTTTTTGTAATGTGAGGTGAGCGATTTAGGGTACAAAATACTTACCATTCGTAGGCCAAAACATAGACACAACAAAACAATACAATTATTTATCTCAGTAATTATAATGAGTTTATGCGGTTATGACACTGCATGTTACTGGATTCGCATAAAAACCCTAATACGATGCTTTTCGCAAGAGTTTTCCACTTTTTGCGGAGAACATAATAAAAGAGAAAAAGTATTAGGAGTACAAAACTAAATAAATAACACAATATTTTAAGTTATTTTTTAGATATTTTTTTATCGACCACAAAGTGTGACCGTGTTAACCGAAAACATTTCAAGCAAACGAAACATATTGTTGTCTCTTTCCGGGCTGTATGAAAGCCTTGAACGGATGGAAGCTATATGGTCATAATTCCATAATTCGCTGGAATAAAAGAAAAAGTATAAGGATTAAAACACTAAATAAATAACCAAAAATGTTTCAGTTAATTATTACATACAAGCTATATGTGTAACATTCTTACCGACCACAAAGTGTGACCGTGTTAACCGAAAATATTTCAAGCAAACGGAACATAGAGATGAAGGCAATATTTATGTGTCATAATACCACAATTCCCTCGAATACATTTATTGGTAAACTAAACTTTAAAAAACATTACAACCTTTACTTTACTTCACTTTTGAGTCTCCCTATGAATTGGTTGCTCAATCGGGCATCCCACACTTTTAATGGCTTCTGTACAAACCGAAAAACCTCTTATGCCTACGTGTTAGATAAATTTTTAACGAGCTGACAAACACTAAAATGCCATTCCCATTAAAACTTAATAACTACGAGGGACGAGGAGAAATTAAGAATTCTCACAGCTCCCACACACGTCGGCAGAAACACTTCCAACTTCCCAGGATGTGAAGGGAAGGGTGGCTGAGCAATTGGCTCTTTCGGGGACACCAGAAAGCAATCACTTCCGCATCCCTGGGCATTCCTGTGGCAGGCCTCAAGCCCAACTTAAGGACCGACCTTCGTTTCATGCAGATTTGGCTGCGGCAACTGACAAATGGCACCGAAGGCATCGCTAATTTTTCGATATAATATTTTTGATAAATGACCTGGGAGCGGCGCACGGCTAAAGTTACTCAGCTCGCGGACCGGAGAACGAAGATGGATACGGATGCTTCCAGCTAATCACTTAGCGGTCTCAGGCAGCCGGACACATTAATCAGCTCAAGTCAAATCAATCAAAGTTGCACTCTCAAAAGCGGAAAAGGAAGACCGTCGTTTTGCACCCTCTTGCAGATTACTCTGTCAGCAAAATATTGTTTTAATTTTGTAAGATTTTGTATATATTCTTCACTAAATGTACTATGTTAGTCTGCTGATGTATACTATATTTCGTTAAAGCTTTACTGCTAAAAGAGCTCCTCGTATTTTCTGTAACTTTCTGTAAAAGCGCAGAGCTATGCGGACACTTAGCTGACTGGCAGATAAGTACGAACGGGTCTTACCTGGCTTTAGCTACTTACCCACATATTATTCTCTCAGTTGCGACTTACGCCTTTGTTTCGCCGCTCAGCGGGAGGGTTCTCAGGTGTTATGTCCGGACTAATGGCTAAGTTGTTTTCCGCAGTTTCCCTTATCCTGCGAGCTGCCTTCCCAGCTCCTGCATGTTCCGCCCCGAGTCCCTCAAAAAGTTCTTTAGTTATATCTCAAACTTCTGCTAAGCTCGCTGTGTGGGTAGTTATTTGTTAACCAAGCAGCTGTTTCACTCGCAAATGCGACAGACGGCAAGGCAACAGGGCGTATGAGCAATGCTGCGCGCTAGAGCTTCATGGCGTATGAGCTACGTATATTAAGGGGGACTGAAATAAGGGGGTGCAGTAAGTATGTATCATCGCTGGGTGATGAGTACTCTCTTTCCATCGCCCTAATACCAGTTTTCAGCACAATCTCATTCACGATGAATAAGCCCAACCAAAATGATTGCTCATTTATCTTTAACTTGACCTTCAACCGAGCAGTTGAGCCCTGTAATCTCTTCCCCCAAGGATTCTCCCCTCATAATAATCGCAAATAATTAAAGTTGCCCCATCATTGACTGGCGAGGCGAGGAAAATCCATAGTGGAAAAGTTCAAGCACCTTCCCTCCCATCGCTTGGCGCTTTCTAATGTCTGGCTAATGGCCTCGGGGTGGTTCCGTTCATCCCAATCAGCCATCGAGACTGCGGGGTGCCCTCAATTGAAACATTTTCACT
Source organism: Drosophila pectinifera (assembly GCA_008042775.1). Taxonomy (NCBI): domain Eukaryota; kingdom Metazoa; phylum Arthropoda; class Insecta; order Diptera; family Drosophilidae; genus Drosophila; species Drosophila pectinifera. The sequence continues at coordinate 397,545 of VNKC01004257.1, read as the reverse complement.
CTCATTCATCTCTGACCGAGTGCGACTGACTTCTGCTTGGATAAATTAAATTCCGGAGTAATTAATTTGCCTGACCCCAAGCGGCGGTCGAGCAGACAAAACTCCTCGCTTGACTTGCTCTGGCCTGAAAGTCGTGGTTTCGAACGGAATGTAACCGGAAACAGTCAACAAGAAAACCCTTTCTGGGAGACAATGGAAGTGCAGGCCTAAAGTGGGCAGTGTTGTTCCCACATCCGTCTGAGTATTTGTGACGGGCCTGTCAAGTGGCCTATACCAACACACACGAACAACCTATGGGAGGCAAGGACTATAACCAATTAGCACAGGCACTGTCGGTTATGGCCAAGTCTCGGGCACGTGCATTTGATGGCCAGTGATAGCCGGAAAAAGTTCGCAAGACATAAATCTCCAGTTCGGGCTTCCCAGAAACGAAAACTAGACAAAAAAAAAGAAAGGAGCAACGATGTCAGCAACAGGCGCCGTACGAACCGCAGATGACAACCAGACGAGGCGAACTTAAACATTTTGACAGATAACAGCAACCGCAATTCGGCCAACGCAACTTTCGAGCTCCCTTCTTTTTTTACCGCACTTTGAGTTCGCTTCTCGAGAAATCCTTAAATGGACTGGCAACTTAAGGATTTAAGATTAAAGACTGTTTTTGTGGGGACACTCTACCCTGGCGACCGCAAAATATATCATCAACTCAACATTTTTGTCTGAAAAATGTATGAGTCGAAATATAGAATTTTTATTTTGTACATATAAATCTAGGAAAATCAGAAAAAAGGATTTAAAGAAAAATTTCAAGTTGGTGAGGATATGATTAATTTTGTTGAACCCCTTTCATGATATCCTTGCGTATGGTTCCGGAATAACTGTGCCTGAAAAATCGAAGCCTAGAGAATATTTTTACGAATATTTATACGGTAATATGGCAGGAGTTTAATCCAAGCGGTTCAGTGGATTTTAAGATATCGTGTATCATCAGCTTGAAAAATGTGGTTTCGAGAAAAGCGTTAAATATAACAAGTAAGAAAGCTACAGCATACTCGACTATAAGATGCTCGGCAACCCAAGGCTTTGTGGGGTAAATTAAAATATATATGGCTCTTTCACTTTTTCATATTTATGAAAAACGTAAATTAAGCAGGACGGAAGGCAGAAGGAAATGTTGACAATTGAAGAAAAATCTAGCTAGAAACATGTTGAGAAACACCCAAAAAAGAAATAGAAGGTATTTAAGTATAAATATATTATTATATTTTATGTTATATATTCACCTAACAGATTCATTTATAAGTTTAAATAATAGTAATTTAATAATTTATTTATAATTTCTTTGGAATACTTTACTTTATTTCTATTCAATTATAGTACCTCGGTGACTACCCTGTCAAGGTCGCCTATTGGTTGTCTTTGATAAGATCTTTCTGTGTTTTTCACAGGGAGATTTCGAGATTTGATTTGATTCTTTAAGTTAAGTCTGGCTAGACCGCAAAATATGTCTTTTTTGTGTTATATGTGTACAATATAACATTTATATAAATTTTGGAAGTGAATCACTTAAGATTACAAATTTCATCGTTTCCAGACATATTGGCAACTATTCCTAGCAAACACTCGCACTCCATCATCCCTAGTTGTTTCCGTGTCAGCCCAAGCCCATTTCCCATCTTCCCGCCTCCAATAAGTCAATTAAACTTGACAGGATGAAGGATAGGTCCAATTGCGAATCACGGTCTAGTTTCACACCACAAATATTGCCGAACATACATCTCCATTAATCCCACTCCCCACTCAACTCATTGAGGAATACGAACAATGGCTTTTGGGAAGCATTCGTCTCATCTCATTTCGCACAAATCCATTTCCGTGACTGGGCGGAAGTGAGCCGCGAGTATTTGGTGAGGGTTCTGGGCCTGATTATAATGTAATGCATATTCTGTCATGGGAATTAGTAAAAATTTTAATTAAAGGGGGCCTTAGACACACCGGAAAATTGCAGAGTCTGCACGTGACTGGGCAAACATTTTCCAATTGCCCCAAACACACACTCGCTCACTCGGGGGAGCGCAGTTAAAAAGCAATTGAAACGCCATCGAAACATGGCAGTTGGGATCTCCCGAGGACTGGTTCTGACATTGCATTGACCTTTGGCAAATAGAAATTTGTTGGAATCAATAATTAAGTGAAAAGGAGAGAAACACATCTATACGAAGCCCAAAAAAAGTCACAAATGACCAGTAACAATAAAGGAGCAGGGAAAATTAAGGCGATTGAAGAGCAAACACAATCGTGTTCTTTGGACTTGGCAGGCTCCTGCCAGCAAGGAATTCTCCCTCTCCCCCTGGCTTTCCTTATCCCCGCTATTCCCCCGTATACTCCCCAGCCCATGGCATAGACAAATGGCAGGCGGAGAATATGAGCGCGCAAGAAGTGCGAAACAATTGCGTGCTAAACGCCAAAAACGTCAAAGTTACACAAAAAATGGAGCAATGAGGCAGTAAATGTTAAGATAAATGGCCCAGACCTATAGACAAAGGGGGGATGCAAGGGAAGCTCTCAGGAACAACAGGGTCATCGAGGCTCAATGGAAGTTGAGTTGTGTCTCGACAAGGTGGCCCCATTTGTCAGGGTTCAAGGATTCCCACAATGCCAGTTGAAAGTAAGCAAAAGTAATTCCATTTTAACTAAAGATGTATTTTAATTATTCCATATAAGAGAGGATATTCCAGTAGAGTTTACAATATACCAAATATCCCCTTAAAGCGTTAAATGTTGTATCAGAAAGCAAGTGAAGTCCATGAGGCATCTCCAACCCATTAAAGAATATATATTGTTGATCAGCGTCACCAGCCGAGACCATTACATCTGACAACATCTACATTTGAGTTGAAAGCACCAACATGTTGCTTCCTAGCAACATCTGCCAATTTGAATGTTGCTCAACATTGTTCTAGCAACATTTTTCTTCATTTGTTCTGCCTTCCATACTGTTTAATTAAAATTTTACATAAAACTTTAGCTTATTTCGACAAATTAAAAGAGCCATATCTACTTTTATTTTAATTTCACCCACAATGCTTTGGGTGCCGGGTATCTCACAGTCGGTCACACTCGACTGTAGCATTTCTACTTGTTGAAATAGTCTTTTCTCTTAGCATGATCCTAATTTTCGCGAACCAAAAAATCATTGAATCCATGCTGCAACTTTAGGTTTTTAGAAGTTTTTTTTTTATTATTCATAATTTTGTAGTTTTTTTTTAGTTTTATTACAAATTGAAAATGTTGAGTATATGTATGGATAGGCCGAATGTTGGATGTGTTGTGGCAGATATACATATCCCTTATACAGTTTTCTAAATGTTATCGTGCTCCGCAACAGAGACAATCTTTTTTACAAATACATGAAGTTGTATAAATAATATATTTATCATCTAAAATATACAAAAAAGGAACAATTTATGATGCCCATTGACCGCGTGTTCTTGGTGGATCGGATGGGAACTCATAAGTTGATTTTACTATCTTTATTATAATAAATGTAAATCGATTTTTTTCATATTCTTGCACTTAACATATAAGACATGATCTTAGAAATTCAGAAATAAAAATAAAGAGAGAGTTTGAGTTTGGTTCGGTTATTTTTCAACGGGAAGTATGCACTTCTTGGCAAAAAGATTTCATAGCCCCTCGGCGAGAGGGGTTCGAGCAGTTTTGAAAAAATTCAAACGTTGTTGGCGGATGTTCGGATGTTGAGACTGTGTAAAGGATCTACTCCTTTGCTACTGTTAGCTGACTTCCAGTACTCCAAAGCTTGTTGGCGGTGTTTTGGGGCCCCTTGTGATGCATTCATTGTGGTTGGTGTTCAGGATGTTCTTGGTGTTTTGTATTTCGTTGTTTCGTTCGTTTACAAAATTGAGCGGTGAGCTGTAGGCCGAAAAAATGGAATTATTAGTATACAATATCCAAAGGATTGGCTAATAAACATATAATAATAATAGGAAATACATGGCGTGCAAAAACTATCTCCAATGTTGGCTACAAGTGTTAAATACAATTTGGAAAGTCTAAAGGGAGTTCTTTAGTTCGGCAAACATACATTTTGGATTTTCTGTATTTCCAGAGAGATCAAAAATATAACAAATCTGCATTGATCATAGTATCTTTTGCCATAACTATAGAACTCAGATTAAGTATCATATATCTATTATTTGTTATCAACTCTACGTGTTTGGGACGGTCTAATAATAAGGCATACTACGGGACCACGTTTTCAGGGGGCTTTAAGGTGAACACTACAAGTCATTTGTGTAGTTTATAATGAACAAATTTCTCGGTTTTCATGCTTTTTTTTACTTTTTCTTACCAATTTGTTTCTTTTTACAGTTCGTTACATGTAATTTATGTAAAATTAAGTACAAAAAAATTACAGAATTGCTATATGATTGATATAGCGTCGCTTTGTTATTAGAGCTAAACGATTTTTTTTGGTTTTTTGTGATTTCGAATCTATATTTTTTAATACATATCCTCTGCCTCAGCTGTTTATGACAATTAAGATGTAAATAAAATAGAAATAGTAATGTTAAATATTATTTGAAAATGTATTGGGAATAATATAATTTAAAAACATGAAAGAAACGCAAATTATTCCCATAATGGTTTTAATGTGAAACTTATAGGTAGGCTGATTTTGTTTTCTAAAGACTATAATTTGAATTTACTAAATATTTAGATTCTCTCAAGTTTGTACTCATAATTTTAGGGAAAACCATTGTGGGCCTGAGGTAGGTTCATTTCTCTCATGCTTTTATGGGCAATTTCTAAGTGCTTTCTAAGGGAATTCTCGAAATGGGAATATTTACAAAACTGAGTATATTCAGCCGAGGTCTTACCAATCCGATGCCTAGTCTTAAGATTTCGCCAAATAAGTTTCTAATAATTTTGATAATATTTTGTGGTCGACATTGGTAAGACCAATTTGTGTCACTGAAGGTTCTTAAATCTCTAAAAAGGCTGTCTAAAAGTATGCTATGAAATATTAACTTCGCATATAGCATACTTCTGAGCTCTTTTAAAGAGATTTGAAACTTCAGTGACACCCCGTACGTATATATACATATGATGGAAAAAGGATATTGAGGACTTACGTGTCAGGGGCCTGGCTGGGTGCTTGGACCACAGGTAGCGGTTCTTCACCGGCGACAGGTAGGAGTCGCGGGCCACGGGGCTCGAGGCACGGGGCACCGAGGTGGCGCGGAAGGGCACCAGGTCGTCCACGTCCCACCAGAAGGGATCGCGCACGATCGAGGAGATCGGCAAGTTGGGGCTGGGGCTCAGCAGGTCCCTGAACCGGTTGCGGGGATGGAAGATCGGGAGTCCTGTTTTTGTTGGTGGCATTTCAGTAGCATTTAGAGTCGGCAGAGATGGTTGATGGGGTGGTCGGTGTGTGGTGTTGGTTTGTTGTGTATACACAATCAGATGTTGTTGGGATTCAATTGGATTTGTTTGTATTGTTGTTGCAATGTATACAAGAAGAGCAGAAAGAAAAATATTTTTGTTTTGCTATGTTTTTAGACTAAAATAAAAGTAAATCAAATAAAAAAAACAACGCTTTAACAATCAACAATCATTTGATATTTTCCATGCGTATGTTGGGGTTTCGTTGTGGAAAACATACCAAAAGGACATATGGCGGGGAAATGCTTGGGGAAAATGATAGGGAAATGCGAAGTCGGGAAAATAGATTGATAGAAAGAGGGTGACATGAGGAAAGATATGCAGAGGCACTACAGTGAGCCAATCGAAAGGCGAACCAGTGAGTATATGGTGGTGATGTTCTGGTTTTATATATTATACAGAATGCAAACCGATTTACTGGGGAGTTAAAGGGGTTTATAATCATTTTAAAATTTGTTATTTATGCCAGAGTTTTTATATTAATTTAATAACTTATTGGGAAAATTAGGTGCTGAAACCCGAATAATAATCTTTTTAATATAAGCTTTAATAAAACTTATTAAGGTAACTTTAAAGGATTCTCACAATAATATAACTAACAAATATTATTATCTTGATGATATTTCTATTAAAGTTAATTATTTTCGTACAATAAAGGTTGTTTTTTGGTCAAATTGTTACTTATAACAATGTCCTTCAGAAAATCGATTTGCATTCCGGGACTTAAAGCGCGGCGCTTACACTTCGGGCAACACTGTACTAATTTTGCTGATGCTGCTGGCAAACTCAAACTCAAATCACGACAAATACTCGAGCTGGCGAAGCCAAAGAGTGGAAATAATTTTGACAAATTATATGGCCACGCGGCGGAGGCGGAGGCGGGCAACTCGAACGCGTCGCAAAAAATATGGCAGCAATTTTTCAACGCGTTCGCCGCCCATTATCATCGACGCCAGCACTCCGTCGTCTAGAAGCCGACAGAACCACATCAAATTCAACAGTAACACGCAAACTTCGTCTCTTTTTGTTTTGGGACCAATTTGGATTTTTAGGTTCTAGGTAGGCAGAAAGGAGTGAACTTTGACTTTACCCTCAGCATCGTAGGCGACTTCAGTGGACCGGGGTCCCCAGCGACCGGCTTTGACGGGAGTGGGACTTGGCGAGCCGGCGCGCTCGAAAATACCGAGCGACCGACCGGGCGCTTCGCCTGCCAGATCGGTCTCGGCGATCGCGGGCAACTTACTTTCAAAGAGCTCGTCCAGCGGCTCCAGCGAGCTGGCGCGGAAGCTCGGCCGCGTGAACGGGGCCAGGCTGGTGGCGCGGTCGAAGACCGAGGGTCCGGCGCGGGGCACGCTGCCCTCGCGGTTCCAGTACGCCGGCGGGGGCACGTACGGCTCGCTGCCGGCACGGGTGCTGCGGGCGGGGCGGAACGGCGAGGCCGAACGACGAGCTGCAATCAGAGAGTCTACATAAGCTACTAGGGTTCATTAGGTATTAAGGACGAAGGAGCAAAGAGCTAAAACCTAAAATTTTGAGATATGCTGACCAACGGTCTACTATAGGTCATTGATAATCCTTAGGGCTTTCTTCTAGCCATTACAACTGGGCCAGGAAGTACGAATAAAGCATTTCTAATGCGTTTGCCTATAAGCCTTAAGATAGCTGATAAGTAAAAGGATACATCTTTACTTGAACATGACATTTTTTTTAAAGTAATATACTTGTATTTAATTTAATAAAATTCAAAACATGAAACAAAGTTATTTAAATTTTTATATTATTTTTCTGTTCATTTACCGATTGTTCCTTTGGCTATGACTTATCGGTCTGACTAATTACTACCAATTTGGAAATTTTTATTAAAATAGCTCTATAACTTAAAGGCAGTCTGACAGTCAGATCTGTTGACACTGACCAAGAATATATATACGTTATAGGGAAAAACGCTATATCACTGCGTTGCAAATCTCTACACAATGGATAATTTTAACTTTTAGTCGCTAAACTGTATTACATAAATTCTGGCAGCCTTTGTATTTATATATAATGAAAAGGGGAAAGACATTTCATAATATAAAAATACGCCGGGCTGGCCTTGCGTTCGCAATTATATGAATACATTTAATACAATTTCTCAATTGAATTCTTTTGAACCTGTTCTATAACCTCATTTGCTTTGCTTGTTGCTAGAATTATATATTTTTTCCAGATAGATACCGAGATAGATACCCCGTACTTACCAGAAGAAAAGCATCACCAAACCAACGATGTTTATAAAATGCTTACAATTGAAAGCAAACAACACACTAAACAAATACAAATACATAGTATACAATTGCACAAAACTGTGGGCACGAAACACAGGTACTGTATGGGAATAATAACTGGGATTCCACGTGGGAATTACACGAGAGTCTGCCAGAGAACAAGGAACATCAATTTCAATTGGAGAGTTCGTTAAATATTTCATTTGAGTTGTATACATTTTAGTTTTGATAGTAATTTTTGAGTATTTTTGGCAGTTTATATACAGGCACCGCACAGTGTAATGTGAATTTCTATGCTTTGATTTTAGTAGTCGAGTGAGTCGAGGGACTGGGACGAAGTACAACAGCAAGTGGACGAGGTAGAAGACATTGGCAATATTAATTTCGATGGGCGAGTGATGGGTTAGACATTAAAGACCAAGACAACTGGTTCCTTTGTGAGAAGAGTTTCAAAACACACGTAGACTGGATTGGATTTAAACTGTTTTTATTATTAATTTAGAGGTTGGTTCTTTAGACTGAGTGTCATTGATCGGGTATAGCTGCCAGTGGGCTACAGTGGGCTCAGTAGTTGATTTAGCGGCAGAAACTAGGCTCTTTGGTACAGCAGCTGTTAGAAGAGAGGCTTAAGATAATTGGGGTATGAGTGGGTGTGTGTTTAGGGACGAATGAGTGGATGGGGCTCGTTAAGAGTGTGTTTATTCGATTTAAATATAATTAATGGCTACAATTAAAATTAGAGTTCTCTTTTATAAATGTTTGTTGTTGGTTTTATTACTTTTGTTGTTCTTGTTGATGTTGAGTTTGTATAAGTTAATAATTAAAAGTAAGATAAAGCATTTGTATATTTATATATATATTATACAATGAAACATTTAACGAAATTTTCACTCGACTTGACTATTGCTTCGGGTTTCGGGTACTCCTTTTTACAGACAGATTGATTACAATTAATTTTCGGTTCCTACGTTTTCCCTACATTTGTTTAAGTTTAACAGATTTTGCGTAAATTTACAAGAGTCTTACTACGAGCTAAGCAAACAAAGTAGTTGAGATTTCGTTAAGGCTCAGCGCTTCAAACTTTTATAGCTGCAAAATATAGGGTTTAAACGATGAGAGTTTAGACGGAAAAATAGAATCGTAACAAAATTGAGAGGAGTCTGCAAAAATAGTGTGTGGGCTGAATTTGAAAAAAATTTCGTTGAGGTCGTCTTGGATGTTTGAGTCAGATTTGATTTGCTACTTTTATGTTCGTGCTTACATTTTGTAATTAATTTAATTAATTTTCGTTGCTGATGTTGTTGTGTTGTTGCTGTTGTTTACTTTCCTGTTGATGTTGGTGTTGGTTTTGTTTTGGATTTCTGGTTTTGGTTTTAGAAAATGTCTTTGATATCCTTACCCTTGTTGAGCTCAGCCAGCAGCTTGTCCTCTGGCTCGTACTCCAGGGGCACCAGCGAGTTGGGTGTGAGTGGCTTGTCCCTCAAGTAGAGACCGTAGCGAGATGGGTATCTGCATTTGGAATATTTAATAAAATTAAAAGATTCCCTCAGAGGGGTGGGAGTGAAGGTGTACCTGCGCTCGATCTCCTGCATGCGCTTCAGATGATCATTCCAGGCCTTCTCTGCGTCATAGTTAGCTGGAACTGTCCACAAAAACATAGAATAAATTTAGAAGCTCCCACAAGGCTGTTCCCTAGTTTAGTCTCCATAAGGCATTCCAGCGAACAAACAACACACATAGGTTTGCTTACAGAAAGTGGTAGCTTAAAGCGGGGGCTCACACGACGTATGCGCAATATTCGATACGTACGCCATCCCAGAAAGCAATGTTATCATAGCGAAAGCAGCAAATAGAAGAGAGGGAATCGGGAAATCAGTAAAGCATTATAGCATTATAGAGCAGTATTTGTAGGTGAACTACGCCCAATGCCGGATGAGTTACAGCTCGGGTTAGGTGTTAAATCGAACGGAGTTCATAGCAAACCCTTGATGAGGCGGCTGATGGACTGATGGACTGGTGAACTGGTGAACTGGTGAGCTGAGGAACTGATGAATGGATGGACACACCACAGAGAGAGCAACGGCAGATTGTTTAAAGATTTTATTTCACACACAAAACACATACATATATATACAGATGTATATACCGACTAACAAATAAATCATCTTCTGATCTTGCGATAATTTAACTAAATCTACACAATCCTTTTCACTAAATTTAAGTTGTCTTTTGCCTAGAGAGAACCACAAATATATATATAAATATATATAGAGAGAGTGCGCATAAAATATCAAATATATATATCGCTCGGATATATACCTATGTGTATTTATTTTGACGACACACACACTTATGTGTATTCTGAAACATTTATGAAAGAGAGAGAGAAGAAAAAACAATTGGTTAGTCCAACAAAAAAGGTAGGAGACTAGGAAACTATAATTCGGGAAACGGGGTACCAGGTTGGTGGGTTGAGGTGGGAACGGGGGCATGAGGATCTGTTTTTCGCCTGTGTGCGAGTGTGAGTGTGTGGAAATTCGGAAAATTCGGAAAGAGAACTTTGTTCTGCTCATCGAGGGCCGCCGCCGCCGCCGCCGCCGCCGCCACAGTCATTTGATCCCAGAGCACGCACAAAAATTGAGTCGAAATTCCTTCTATGTACCTGATACACGGCTATATAGCACACTCAGATGGTGTACTCGTGTGTGTGTGAACATGTGTGTATTGTGTCTAAAGTGTAGTGTTTTTTCTCCTTATTTTTGAGGTCTTTTGCCAAAATCAACACAAACGAGCCGGAGCAAAACTTTCATTGACGTAATGGTATTTGGCTTTTGCGCTGGCATTTTTATTTTTAAAATTATGAAATCATAGCGGGCGCGCACACAAGACTAAGTCGCAAAGGAAAATCACAAATTATGGCGGATCTGAAATATTCAAGGTGTTGTCAAAAGCATTTCGTGGCAGGCATTGGCACAGTGCAATTCTGAAATGATCGGCAGATGCGGCGGAATGGAGTGACTCGGCTGAACTGAAGCACTGATTGATTGATTGATGGCGCGTCGGAGCGAGGCAGAAAGCCGGAGGAGTTTATTACGTTCGGTTCAACCGAAGTTTATATAGTCTTGCAAGGTAATCAAAGTTTCGGATAATATTTAAGGGGTTAACCTGGGGACAGGTTATTCTATTATGAATACAAATTTTAAGTTATTAAGCTCTTGCAAATAAGCTTTCCAAAATCTCTCAATGAAAGCCCTATGCCCTTATGAAAATTTATTTTATAAAAAGCTTACTGTCCTAAATATGATTTAAGTATTTCATTCTGCGCTTTAATCTAATTAAGGTAAATTATTTACTATATATATATGTTGTTTTTCTGTAATTAAAGTCATATAATAATATTATTATTTGTATTATTTCAAACGGCTTTATAAATGGTCAATTTACTTTAGCTTATCTCTTTTTCCTGGTTACTTTTAAGGCTTGGAAGTATAAAATCGGACTTTACGATGATTATTTGATGGTCTAACTTTGCAAGGCTACAGAAAGGCATTCAGAGTTAGGCGGGAATCAGTCTTTGGACCGCGGGGAACCGCAGGACTTACTTGTTCGGCTGTAGTGGTGATCGTAGATGGCACGTGGCGAGTAGCCGTAGGTGTCGCGGCTCACTGGCAGATATCTGTAGCCAGAGGACTGGACGCGCTCGTTGGCGGTGGCGGGCTCGTCGTAGATGCTCCTGTAGGTGGGCGAGTCCAGGTAGGAGCTGTAGGGGCGAGAGGCCCTGGGCGCCTCGTGGGCGCGGATATCCTCGGAGCCTATAAATAGGTGTTTGGATAACCGAGCGTTAGTCCATTGGCGTTTCAAATATTTCGGCTATTTTCACTATTTGGCTCAATGCCAGCGGGCGAAAATTAAGTTGATTTCTACTTGGCGGTGTCTATCTATGAGTTTTGCTTTGTTTAGAGCCCCGCCACCTCACATTCTACATTTTTCTCTCTACAAACTTTTGGGTGGCGCAAAAGCTTTCCCAACCGTATGATATGACACCTGCCAAGCGAAATAGGTTGACTCTACATATAGGCCAAGCTATTTGTGTTGCTCGCTGCTCACAGTTTAATAATATATATTTCGGAACGTCATTGAGGGTCCCTAAGCCAGCGCTAATTTTGAAGATTAAATAACTATCCAGGGAGTTTTAAATATACCTATTTCTAAAATGGTATTTCAAGAGGCTCAAAATGTCTTCATTAAATCCATTTGTGTAGCAGCAGCTCACCCTTAATATTTAGCTAACTAATCACTCCATCTTAGGAGCCTATTTTTTGTAACTTCTTTTGTTTTTTTGCTGATTACTCACCCTTCAGGGACCTGATGTAGGACTGCCAGAATTTCGCCTTCTTGCTGGGGCTCTCATTGCGCCCAATCATTTCCAAATGGCTCTTGAACATTTTGATCGATTTGTTTTGTCCTGTTCACGAAATAATCGTTGAACTCGTTCGCTGCAAGAGAGTTGGGGATAAAGTCGACTTTAGCAATTTCCAATGATCGAGTACTCCAATTTAAGTGTATCCCGAGAAAATGCCAGGCAACACGAGTCGCTTTCCTCCGACGGATGCGATGTTGCTCAGTTTGGTTTTTCCGCTTGAGCGTTGAAAGTCTCTCGGTTCGAAAATAAACAGGCTGTGTGCCACTTAGAGCAGTGCAAAGTTTATAAAATATATACATATGTCTAATATAATAGCACGATCGGACAGCAGCAGCCACCGCAAGATCAATCTCACTAAAAATAAATTTATTTTTCTTCGGGCGTTGTTGTTTTCTTGGGGCGGCTGCTTCTGGTTTGCTCGAATATAAAAATATTTTTCTTGGATAGAATATTCACACTTCTGTGCCTGAGAGCTGGCCGCCGTATATATTCTAGATAGCTGTATGCATATATATCTTGTTATCTATATCTGTGTGCGGGCTGCAGCTAAATTTGCTTTATTTTTAAATGTCCTTGAGTTGGATTCGATCTGTCATCGGAATTTACTTCAGTCCTGCAGAACTGTGCATAGAATTCTCGAAACCGAATTGTGCAAAAACTCAGAAGCCTCGAAGAGGCTGTGATTCCTAATTAAATTAAGTGTAATGCTAATTCAGTCTTGTTTCTTTGTAAATGTTTCACTTCACGCTCCAAACACTTCGGTATCAAATGTCAATCCGAACGATCCTCTTATATAATCAATGTCTTTTGCCTTTGGAATTGTGTTCATTCATAATTCGGCCACATAATTTCGATAATTTGTCACCAGGTAATGTTTTTCTCCGCGTTGTTTTTGCGATTAGGCACTATTCATTCAATTGTATTTAATTCGATTTGATTCGTTTGTAAATCCTTTTAATTTTATTTTCATTGGTATTTATTATTTAGTTCGCTTACAATTTAAATTTACTCCTAAAAAATAGCGATCTATCCTCAACGAAGAATTTTTTCAAACTGCAAACCCAAGAAAATTCGCCTCACCAATTTCCCTCGTTTCAGAATTTTGCCATTCCGTTTCGGCCCCAAAAGCACGGCGCATTCCTTTGCGGCGTAGGTTGGCCCCATCCGTGAATCTCCTCTTGCCTGTCTGTGTCTGTGTCTGTGTGGGATGCGGTGGGATGGGACCGGAAAGCTCCGAGTGATCGAGTGATCGGTTATGGGAAAGCTTTCCGTGCTAGATCGTGTGAAATAGCCATAGCTTCCCATGGCCTCCCACTCATTCAAAACTCGTATCGCGATGACGCTCTGGCGATGGTCATAAAAAGAAAGCCCACATATACGATCCTATATTTTTGTTTCCGAAAACCCCAAGGCATGTTTTATATTTTCGCTTGATTGTTTTCTGGCTTCCCGCATAATTTTAACTTTGCTCTCATGTTTTCGTTCACCATCGCATATATCTCTTCCCAAGAGTCCAGAGTCTTGTATTATATTCTTGTTGAATTGCTTCGCTTTATAACTCATGTGTATTTTATATTATTTTGTTGCATTGCACTTGCTTGGCCCAAAGGAAGTGCGTCAATTGTGGTATTGAATTGATCAATGAACTCAACGCAGCCTTTAAATCATTTTACCACAAGCTGCTCTCTTTATTTTGATTTATTTGAAAAATATAAGAACACAGGATGTGGGTACAATTAAGTACTATTCAAATAATTTATAATTCCCTCAATTATTTCATTATAATTATAATAAATATGTTAGTTTCTAAAGTCTATGGCTGCATTTAAATTACATCCAATTAAATTCATTTTATTTATGTTTACTTTTCCTTTGGCTTTTGTATATCTGAAAACCATTTCCAGCTATATCGCCACAAAGATAAATAAAAAACAAAAATCATCTAGTAAAATTCAGGCTACAACTTCGAATACCTTTTTAGAAATACGAAATATAATAGAATTATAATATTCAGCTGAAATATAAAATGTATCCCCATAAATTAAATGGTGTAATATCCAAAAAAGAAAGTCACAGGGAAAATAATATTTATATATAATATATAAATAATATATATGAGAACTTTGGTAAAGATAGTATAAGAGCAAGCTTCTTTTATCTTTAATGCTGACTTAATATATTCCATAATATTCTTATTCACTCTTAAATGGAAACAATTTTACTTCCTACATACTGCCTAATGTTTAGTGAAGCAAACACAATATTTTCTAGAGATATTCCCCTGAAATAGTATAAACAGAGACCGCGTAGAACCTACCCAATCTTATACAATTACAGCGGGTTGAAGGTCAGAGATCATTCCATGAGAGGGTGTATATATCTCACTATTTATAGGAAATACTTTTTCATGGCGATCGTGTTGACCTTTCTTTTCTCTCTGGCATGTGTTTTTTGGCCCTGTGAAGTCGAGACCAGATGCAATTGCATTCAAATGTTCTTTTGACTTTGTTTATTCAAAATTGCACCCTTAAACAAACTTTTGAACGTCATTTAAACTTGAACTTGACTTTGAGTGGCCGAAGGAGGTTTAACGAACCAAAGCGAAAATAAAAAATGCGCAGAAACTCTCGGGAAATTGGGAAATACCTGGCAAAGGTTTTTCGATTGATTCGGTGATTAAACTTTTACTTTCTGGCACACTTTTTTGGCTTCTCGTCTGCCTGAGTTGAGCAACTTTTTATTTCACTTTCCTTTTTTATTTTTCGAATTTATTCTTAGATTGGCTTGCAGTTCAATTAGCATTTTCAAATTTCTTTGATGTTGCGCTGAAGGGCACCCAGGTTTAATGTACCCAAAACTGAACTATATCTCTGTCCAGAATAACGAAAGTTCTAAAGTATATAGGTACTTTTATAAAACGCATCTCTTGAGAATTGAGGTCAAAATGTAAGCCCATTATTTAACGAGACAAATGCCAACAAATGTCGAATGATTTGCTCGTCGAAAATGCCCCCCATATATCATTGAACAATATATGCACAACTCAATTATAAATTACATTCAAGCAAGCGGCTTTCACCTGGTACCCATGGATATGAGACATTAAGTCTCACAGACCATAATAATATTTTAATAAATCGGCGACAACACTCTGATAGGTTGTACGCTGATCAAGGTTGTTTTCAAATTTGGCTACCACAAATCTTAAAAAGTGTTTCCAGTCGTAGATCTACATTTATATTAAGAGATATAATATATATACAAATAATTGACCTGTTCCCAAATTTAGAGTAGAAACGGACGATAAACATGGTAGTTATGGAACAATGAAGTTGCTGTGCATGCTGAACCCTTGCAACATCGATGTGTTTACAGCACCAATGGATGTTGCTTAACATGTTTCAAGCAACATATGTCTAGCAACACTTTCTTGTGCATTCCGTCATGATAGATCACATTAATTAGAGCATAAGTAGTCAATATGATCCAGTCATATCCTTCTGTCCGTTAATTTATCCCACAATGCTTTGGTTACCGGGTATCTCCCTGTCGAGAACACTCGACTGCAGCATTCTTACTTGTCTTAGCTGTCGCTGTGTGACTGAAATTCCAACAGATAATTTATCTAAATTTTATTACTCTCGCACTTGGTCTCTAATAAATCGCCTTCCCAATGTGAAGGTCGAATCTAATTTTCTCGAGTGAAATCAAATGAAACTAAACGAAAAGCCAATTATAAAGACTCTACAATGTCAGCGTGGCGTATGAGCAATTTGTTTTGGCTCACCGAGCTCACAAAACCAACAAGAAAATTTCTACAAATATAATTTTGAGTCATGGCATAAGCAAAAATAAATAAACCTAATCCTTTTGTTGCAAACTGTTCAAATTTTTATCTGCAACGCTTTTAAATGCTCTACCCATTTAACGATAAGCATAAAATTCAGAAAATTACATTTTAATCTCCCTTAGAACCTTATGAATACTTCAGAATCAATTAAATATTGTTTTATTATTATGAGCCTTCCCGTTTTTGCTGAGTATTCCCTCTAGTGTATTCCGCCAAAGCAAGCTCAACCCTTTAGACAGGGTCCCTGTTTTTGGCCTGGGTCACCATCTGGGGACTCATAAATAGAGCTTAATGGTTTTTGATGCCACAGCCGAAAAGCTTTGCCTCACTCTGCGCTGGCCGACATACAACATGATTATAAATACACACATAATGTGGCACTAATACATAGTTTTGCCGATTCTATATATAACAATGTTTAACCTTAACATATAGCAGACACCTTCAAATGAATTTTTCTTGAAATATAAAAATAAATATGTGTACCCGACAGATCGAGTGGATATATGTTTGCTCTCGCATGATTTTGCAGCTGAAATCTGTATCTACATGGCCTCTGGCCAGCTAGGGTCTGATCGGCTCATCTCTCCAAGCCGAAAGACCAAAAGACCGAAAGACCGACATCGGCCCACGCAAATGAACTTGAAAATGAATTGTTTCTGCAGCCACAATTGCAGGTCGGGAGTGTTCCGGAGAAGGGGCTACGAGATATATATATATAGGATCTATGTACAGCGAGCATGTGTACATGCGCTCAATGCCAGCAGGGTTTGCCTCCATAATTTATTTGGCTTTCAGATCTATGTGCATTCTAAACAGACTGTGTTTACAATTTCATTAAAATTGAATGCCGGACTGGAAAATCAAGAACTCAAATCTCTTGGCATATTTTCCTTCCTCTACTTTGCACATTATTTTCCACATAGAAATACTTCAGTGGCTCCCCAAGGACACAAGGGTCACTGCAGTTAAGGCGACATCAAAGTCTATTTATATGGAAATGGCAAAGGCTGACCTTGAATACTGTCGCAGACTTGGCTGGTGATGGATTGATGATGATGGCCAGACAAACTGGCAAACTGGCAAACTGGGAAGCTGCTTCAATATTTGTGTCACTCTTTTGGCTTATATAGAGTATATTCCGCTAAATGTTGTGGCTTCCAAATATACGTTCCGAAAGCCATTAACGGCTAGTAATCGCCCTGTCCGGGGGCCACCCACTTGTGGTTTACTTCCGGCGAAGTATCCTCCGCCTTTCAGGGCACAGATCATGAGTTTATCAATAGTCCGCTGACGTCACAGATCCCATCGTACATCCTGTTTATTATTTTTG
The DNA here is from genome assembly GCA_008042775.1 of Drosophila pectinifera. Taxonomy (NCBI): domain Eukaryota; kingdom Metazoa; phylum Arthropoda; class Insecta; order Diptera; family Drosophilidae; genus Drosophila; species Drosophila pectinifera. The sequence goes on along the minus strand of VNKC01004257.1, from coordinate 380,206 downwards.
ACTTTGGTGTATACAAATGAATATATCCATTTTATTCCCGCTCTGCATTCCATTCATGAAACGCAGGGGAAGAGAGCACCCAAACAAATATGTAACAAAAAGATATATACACAATTATACAAGGTATATGAATAAAGATTACTCAAGACTTTTCGGCCCACAGATGACAACACAAATGTGGACAATGTTTTGATATGTTTGGCACAAGTGTTTCGCCTATTCGAATAATTCTTTTTTTATGGGGGTGTCTACTGATCAATGCCGAAGTGCTAGAAGGTCGAAACCGAAAGTTTCTCTACATTTTGTAGATGGTTTTTTCTGGCTTGACAGGGGCTGTATTCTTTTTTGCCGTCTCATTTTTTAGCTTGTTCTTGTCGTGTACTTTGGTGTTCTTTCAACATTTCTGTATATTTCGCTTTTATAGTTCACACATCGCGTTATCTTGTAGATATTCTGAGCAAGTACATATATCTCAAAGATTTATCTGAGCGTTTATCTATGTATAAAAGGAAGACAAGAAAATACACAGTCAACAGGAAAAACAAACATGAAAATCGAATTCAAAGCAGAAGTAAATGAGCAAAAGTTGACGTCAAGGGATATAGCTTTCTTTGTTTATATGAAATTCTATATTTAATGGCATTTGGAAAACAAGCTGAATGAAAAATATTGTTAAGCTTTATTTATATCGAAACAATAAATAGAGATTGGTTTATTATATGCATTATTTACTTTTTGAATAACAAGTACATAACTAAAGTATTAGTAAAATTGTAATATTCCATAATTCTTTCATCCTTTAAGAACAAGGGAGAAATGTCCTATTAATCTGTTAATGTAATATATGTCTATTTCCAATTGAACCCGAAGTATCCCCACTTAACTGAGTCCTTCCTTACCATATCTTCGGGTCGCCTCTGTGCCACTTCTGCTGCCTTAAAATATCAACGCGACAAACTCAAATAAATTGACCTGATATGCATAAATTTATGATTTCATTCCTGATTTGCCGCCGGGGATTTATGGGCGAAGGGATAATGGCCATGTTCAAAGCGCATGAAATGACTTTGTGACAAAACAAATGGCAATAAGCCATAAACAGTCCGCACCGTGAGTTATGGCTGCTAGAGGTACAAATGAGGGATTCCACAGAGGGCCACCACCACCTAGACTGCAACTTCGGCATGTCCTTGGCTCCTGCAGCCTTCGGTAATTTGGCCGCAATTGTTAGTTGGTTAGTTGGATGTATGGCGAAGTGTGGCAAATCCCCAAAGGATGCAAGACTCGATTTCCAGCTGAGAAAGTGACTTGGCTGCCAATCGAGACGAGCATATGTATGCGGGCTGCATTCCAAGAGGGCAACATATGCTACCAGGTCCTATTCATCTGCAACGTGCCGGGGAACTTGGCAGTGCAATTTATTCTTAGAACCCGGGGCCAGGTGCAATTTTCTCTGAATGCAATTTAATTAGCCCAGATTCAAAGCGGGCAAATAAATAGCAATTGTCCTTGGCTCTAAATTCTGAGTACACCTCTCCGCACTGGGATGGGCGCCGGCTAAATTGCCAGCCTCTTCGGGCCAGCGGCAATTAAGTAGCTCCGTCCTTGCCAGAGATAATGAAGTTGTGGCCCACCGCCAAGAAAAACGAACTCCAGCTCCCCTGCCCAAATGAGATCAGTATTAATGAATGATTTAATGAGTTTTATATGGAATAAGTTGCGGGATAACAGCAATGTAGTGTAATGACTGCAACTAATTGAAAGAACTTTATGGCCTTCTTATGGCGCTCAAGGGCAATTTGCCGCGTTTCTGCCAAACGGTTGAGTCAGAGTGGAAAAGATTCAGGGAAGTGACAAGGACCCAGGCTTCAGCAATGTGAGATCTATATTATAAGCCAGTTGGCAATCGATTTAAAGACATATGCGAGTGCAGAGGATTAATTTTAATAAGAGTGCAATTCTTCATAATTATTTAGCCTTAACTAAGTCCCTGCAGGAGTTTTCAAGAAGAGCTCTTGGTCTCCATGGTCAACAAAATAGCTTTTCTATTCAATCTCAGTAACTTGTTTTTTAAATTATTATTCAAATCATGTTTAGAAAGATATAAATCTGGATTGATTTAAATAAAAAGACTATTCCTTATTAGCATCACCAGGCGAGGCGATTTAGACATGTTCGTCTGCCTGTCTGTCTGTATGAACCTTTCAATGTCAGACAACAGGCGACAAAATACTCTTAAAAAAAACCTTTTTAAAGCTGCATAGCTGAGTTTATGTAGAGTAATTGATATAATAATAAATATCCTTGAGCGAACTTGTATGCAAAATTGCAATTGAATGATAATAATGGGAGTTAATAAATAAAGCTGCTGTCCATGCAATCGTGTAGCAGACCGATTTTTTGCCAGAAAAATTATCTTCGTATATTAAAGTTTTCACCAAACCCTGTAATTCAGAAGATAATTTAATTCAATGCACATCTCCTTGGATAGGGGTATTCAACAGTCGAGCACTGTGACTTCATTACTCATTTCTTTCCCTTTGCAACTATTATTTTGTTATTACCAATTCCCGCACTTCATCAGTATTTCAAGTAACTATAATATATAAATCATTTTGTGGCCACTTTCCAACAGCCATCTTAATTGTTGCTTTAAGCCAGCAAAGAGGCGCTGAAAGCCTGGCGAGACAGTTGCCTCCGCGGATGAATGGATGAATATATGGATGGGTCCGTTGACGCGCTGAATAAACAGCGGGATGGGGAAATAATATCACTCGGGGTGGAGTGGAGGCGCCGAGAGTCTGATCTGGTCCACAGAAACCAAATCAGCCATCAATTTTGCAATAATTTCGTGGTCCAAGGGGACCCGATGGAAATTGGCACAGTTTTTCAGGCAGACTGAAGCCAGCTGGGCGTATGTGTAATGCACAGACACTCTGGGAAATTCATACACATCATTGAAAAGTATGCGACCGGGTCATTAAGAAACTCGTTAAAAGACTCGGGGAGAACCGCCGAGTTCTCGTTGGAAATGTATGCCAAGGGCTTCGGATATTATTTTATTCTTTGTGAGCACTCTAATACTACTAATACTAGACGCTATACAAAAACATTTCCTGCCCATTTAATTAAGTTCTGACCTGTCGGAGAGTCAATCAACTTATTCCGGTCTTAATTAGCAGGTCTCACACACCGATGTCTACGTCTACCAAGTGAAGCCTAAGGAAGCCACGTCCCCTGCCCCACAATGTACGGCCTGCTCCTGGAGAATCTCTCCGAGTACATCAAGTCCGTGTATGGCGAGGAGAAATGGGAGGACATCCGACGACAGGCTGGCATTGACTCGCCCTCCTTCAGCGTCCATCAAGTCTATCCCGAGAATCTGCTCCAGAAGTTGGCCAAAAAGGCTCAACAGGTGAGTGATAATATTTATATTTATACTTGTTCTTAGAAGCTATTTAACACTCTGAATTTACAACTTGAACCTTAATTTTTAATGAATATCCCCAAAAGAAGATCAAGCAGCTCTCTTGCTAAGCTTTCTAATATAATTTCGGAAATTACTTCATTCCTGTCCGCTTGTCCGTCGGTCCGTCTGTTAGTCCGTCTGTCCGTCTGTCTGTTTTTACGCAAACTACTCCCTCAGTTTTAGAGCTACCTGAATGATACAAAGCAAATAGTCTTCTTTCTAGTAGTAGGTAGTGTATAAGTCGGATCGGGCTAAATCGGACGACTATATCATATAGCTGCCATAAAAACGATCGGAAAATGAATAGAAAAACCATTATAACGATTTTGATTAACAACAAATTTGCATTAACTCTAAGATTTGGTAATTTCCTATGAACTTCTTTATAAACTTTATAAAAGTGGGAATTCTATGTCATATAACTGCCATGCGAACAATCGAATAATTAATAGGAAAATCTTCATTATTTCACTATTTTCAACAAATTTACATCACTGGAGATAAAATATTTTTTTGAATTTAATCAAAAACGGATGAAAGTCGGTAGAATCTCTGTGACTCCATATATATCAACATTTCATATACCACCGGTAAAGTTTCTTTTTATTTCGGATCAACTTTCCCAAGTTAGCGTTTTCCTATTACAAAGCCTTTCAGAAATAATATGCATCATTTTATAGAACTATATTATTTAGAAAAACCTGTTTAAGGTCTGAAACTATAATGATAAAAGCACCCAGAATTAACTTGTATTTTATTGAATAACTTAAGCCTAAGAGACATGTCCACTAATGGAACATTTTACAAAGAATACTTTATAATTATTATTGTATAATCAATAACCAAATGAACATAATACAATCATTTAACTCATAGGTTCTGGGCGTCTCGGAAAGGGAATTTATGGACCAAATGGGCGTCTACTTCGTGGGCTTCGTAGGCCAGTACGGCTACGACCGCGTTCTCTCCGTGCTGGGACGCCACATGCGCGACTTCCTCAATGGACTGGACAACCTGCACGAGTACCTGAAGTTCTCGTACCCGCGGATGCGGGCTCCCAGCTTCATCTGCGAGAACGAGACGAAGCAGGGACTGACCCTGCACTACCGCTCCAAGCGCCGGGGATTCGTCTACTACACGATGGGGCAGATCCGGGAGGTGGCACGCTACTTTTACCACAAGGAGATGCACATCGAGCTGGTGCGGGAGGAGATCCTCTTCGACACGGTCCACGTTACCTTCCAGCTCACCTTCGATAATCGGGCCTTCACCTTGGCCTCGCTGGCGATGACGCGGGAGGAGAAGCACCTGCCCATCAGTGCCCACGTGCTATTCGAGATCTTCCCATTCTGCATGGTGTTTGGGTGGGTTCTATATATATATATTAAATATTATGCTTCTATTAAGTAATTAATTATATTCCAGAGCCGACATGATAGTGCGCAGTATTGGAAACTCGTTGATGGTGATATTGCCGGAGCTGCTGGGCAAGAAAATCACGGCCTGGTTCGACTTGGTCCGCCCCCTGATTGCCTTCAAATTTCAGACTGTAAGTGGAGGAAAAGCAGCTTGAGTACAAACCAAACCCAAACTCTAACTCTCAGATACTCAATCGGACCAACAATATATTCGAATTGGTTACGGTGGATCCAGTTACGGAGAAAATAGACGTCCAAAATGAGGATCTACTTCAGCATGAAGATGGCAGTGAGCCGGAGAAGTCCCTAAGGCTGAAAGGTAAACCAAAAAGCTTTAAGATCGGAATCCTTTGGGGCATAGAGTATACAAAACATTACATTTAATTTAGTTTCGTTTCCCAAGCTATCGTTCCGAAAGGTATAATCCGACTTAACGTGGGAATCAGTAACCTTTTTCCTAGGATATCTACACTGTTTTTGTGACATATTAAGGGTTTCATGTTCAACAGGTCAAATGGTATATATGGAAAACTGGCGCATGATTATGTTCCTGGGCACTCCCGTAATGCCCGATCTGACCTCCCTGATAACCACTGGCCTCTACATAAACGATCTGTCCATGCACGACTTCAGCAGAGATCTAATGCTGGCGGGAACCCAGCAATCGGTGGAACTGAAGTTGGCTCTCGACCAGGAGCAGCAGAAGTCCAAGAAGCTGGAGGAGTCCATGAGATTGGTTTGTCATCCCGTGACCAATAGGGAGGAATCCGAACTTACATTTGTCCCAATACCCCGCAGTTGGATGAGGAGATGCGACGCACTGACGAGCTCCTGTACCAGATGATACCCAAACAGGTGGCCGATCGGCTGAGGCGAGGCGAGAACCCCATCGATACCTGCGAGGCGAGTCTGGTCAGCGGATAGTAAAGAGAGGCGGATCGAATCTCCCTGTTCTCCTTGCAGATGTTCGACAGCGTCTCCATCCTGTTCTCGGACATCGTGACCTTCACCGAGATCTGCAGCCGCATCACGCCGATGGAAGTGGTGTCCATGCTGAACGCCATGTACTCGATCTTCGACAAGCTGACGGAGCGGAACTCAGTGTACAAGGTGGAGACCATTGGCGACGCCTACATGGTGGTGGCCGGAGCTCCCGACAAGGATGCCAACCACGCCGAGCGAGTCTGTGATATGGCCCTGGACATGGTGGACGCGATAACCGATCTCAAGGACCCCTCCACGGGACAGCACTTAAGGATACGTGAGTGTGAATCCAGAGTTTCATTTGCACCCAAGAAATCCCTTATCCCTTATCCCCTATCCCTTCTAGGTGTGGGCGTGCACTCGGGAGCCGTGGTGGCCGGAATCGTGGGTTTGAAAATGCCACGCTACTGCCTGTTTGGCGATACTGTCAACACTGCGTCGCGCATGGAGTCCACCAGCATCGCCATGAAGGTGCACATCTCGGAGTCGACAAAGATCCTGATCGGTCCCTCCTACAAGATACTCGAGCGCGGCGAGATCGACGTGAAGGGCAAGGGCACCATGGCCACCTACTGGCTGGAGGAGCGCGAGAACCGCCTGCCCCTTCAGCTGACCGCCGCTCTGCAGGTGCATCCCCTCTCCCCAGCTCCAGTGACACCCTCTCCCAAGGCCATACTGCCGCCGGTCCCGAAGCCAGTCACTCCCAAGACTCCCGTCTCCGTCGCGTCGGCTGTTGCAATCCCTCCCGCTGCCGTGCCGTCAGTGGATGTGATTGCTCCCACCACCACCATGTCGGGCATGGTGCTGACAGCCGCGGCTGCCGCTCATATGACGCTGCACCACCAGACGGTGGTGGCAGCAGGACTTACGGGCGGCGCGACCACTTCGGCTGCTTCAGCCGGAGGTTCTGGTATGCTGGCTGGACCAGGAGGCTCCGGAGTTGTAGCCACGGCAGGAGGGAACTCAGGAACAGCAGCAGCAGCCGCGCCAGATGACCGCAACAGTCGAATATACTCGCCCGTGACCTTTAAGGACGTGGCTCGTCGCAGCATCGCCAATTCCCCGGTAAGGGGCAGTGCCGGGTATGCCTACCCGGAGCAGGAGAAACGTCGCGAGTCCCGCTCCAACTCAACGGGACATGTGTTCATGCGCTCGCCTTCGGATATTTTCGGCTCCCTCATCCTGGACACTGAGGAGTTTCTCGAGGACTTGCAGATCTCCAGGAGCTCGCTGGCAAACAATAATAACAACCATCCGCCCGCTTGTGGCTTCAGTCCCACGCCGCCCTTTCGGATCGGCAGTGCCCCCCCCAAGCCGAGGCCCAGTAATCCGGATCAGTTTACGCCGGAGGAACTGGCCGCCATGGAGCAGCTTACGCCACCGTCAACGGCTCCGGCCAGGGAAACGGCCACCTGCAGCAGCGCGTCCTTGGATCGCGAGAAGGCGGCGAAGCTCAAGTAAGTTTTTGGGCGGGAAGACCAGTGGTCAACTCCACGCTCATTAGAAAAATCACTTTCTCCAGCAGCAGTCTGGATGCCCCCACGCCCAGCGCAATGGCTGCCGTTGTGTGTCCCAGGAGATCCAAGTCGCCACCGCCCCCGCAGCAGCCGGTGGTGCCCGTGGTGCAGCAGGCGAGTACCAGTAAGGGCAACACCAATCGGCCGGGCTCGAAGGATTCGGTTTCGTCCATCTCCCTGCACTCACCCCCTCCACACCGAGCCCTCTCAGCTCCAGCCAGGTGAGTTCCCCACTCTAGGTTCTCTAATATGTGTTTCACTCTTGCTCACTCACTGAGGTTCAACAAGAACGCTGGGCAAACTGTCGTCTTGTTTTTGTAGGTCTCTGTTAAGTATAAACATATTAAACATTAAATAAATATACAGGGGCTAAGTAGGTCACAAGAGTATTTTAACTTATTACCAACCGAAAATGTGGTTAACAGTTGGATGGAGGAATTTTCGAAATCATTCATGCCCATGCCCCATATCTCAGGGAATATCCGAGCTATAGCTACCAAATTGGGTGTTTCAAAATTTTTCCACGCCCACTTCCGCCCGTTTATTCATGCTCAGTTTTTCGTTAACTTTTTGTCATTGTTTTGTTATCAGAATATCTAATAGCTTTTAGTGCTCAAACAGCTGACTTGGTTGTTATCAGAAGTTCAAATGTCTTTAATTTTCCAATTGTTCCTCTTAAAGCCAAATAATATATCGGTCCAAAGGGGTTGTCACTCATTAACCAGTTTTAATTCCAGTAGTCCAATGACTTCTATACCTATTTGAAATGGTAAAAATACTATTTACATAATTAGATTAGTCAGTTTTATTTTATTAAAACCTTATTTAACCCTCTTTATTAATGACCACTTTTCATTTTAAAAGCATTTAGACCAGATTGTTTCGTTCCACCAATAGTACAAAACACTAACCAAAACCCATGTTGTTGTTGAAATATTTTATTTCCGTATTGGAGTTGGGGTCAGTAGAGAATTTGTTACAAAATAAATACTTACTTAGAACTACAGATGGAGTGAAACAAAAGTCAAAAGAACAATAAGTCAATTTTTTATTTTCTTGATTTTTATACCCTTATTCTCCTCCAGGCCACATTCCATGTCAAAGGCAGCACGAAAGGCCTTCCTGGCTGCCAAACAGACCAAAGCCATGGAGAAGCTGGACAAGATGATCGAGGAGGTTCACGAGGTGGAGTCCCAGTCGGCGGCCAAAGCGGCCAATATGCGGCTGGCCGTCTTTGGCCATGACGGAGGAGGTGGTGGCGATCTGGCCGCCGGTGGCTGTCCGCTCTTCCTGCCACCACCGCCGCAGCAGCAGCAGAGGCTGATGCCCAGCTCTATATCCGACTCCGGAATCTGTAGCCATGGGTGGGTAGTACTTTAATTGAATCTGTAGGTGTTTTAGGATGATATTTTTAGATATTTAGCAATTTATTCTGCAGATAAGGTAACCTTTCTTAATGACTCCTGATCTATTGCAGGCACAGTCATGCGCCAAGCTGCCACCACTTGGATCCTAAGCTGAGCAACAGCCAGAGTTTCCAGCACTCGCCGCGAGGTGGAATCACCCATCAGTGCTGCAGTGGCTTTGGACACGGAAACGGACGCCACTCTCACAGGATGCACTCGAACGCGTGTCGGATTCTGTAGAGCGGCTATTCTTCGGGCAGCACCAAACGCAGTCAACCACAAAAACCCACACATCCCAATCCATATCACGTATACTGATTCTCTGCTCAATATTCCGCGTGCTTTAGTGTAGTGATGGTAACTAGTCAGCAATTATTAGGGATTAGTTAGTTGTTGAATCTCATAGTGTAAAGAATAGATAAAGGATATGCCTATTTATATATATATATATATATGTATTCCCGAAGTATCCAACCCAACAAAAACCATAGCTAGTCAAGCAGGGCTTTACAATTAAAGAGATCCATGTCTAAAGTTGCTAAGAAAGAGTATAAACTGTTTTCAGGCTATTGTGTACAAACATACATATATTGATGAGAACATTAATCAAAAGATTTCAAAATGAATTGACCTCTAAATATGACAATACAAAAACGGAAACGAAACTACAAAAACAAACAGACACTATAGACACTAGTCGATGGAAAGTCCATCAACCTTCATGAAACCACCTGAGGTAGAGTTTGCTCACAAAATAAACTAAACTTATACATATACATACATATGTGTTATATAAAATTCTATATATTTGTAGTAGTTAAATGTATAAGAAATAGATCTTATGTGGACACGCCTATATCAAATAAATGTTACCAAAGAAATTCAAAAACAACTAAAGGTCCAATCATATTTATTTAATTCCGATAAGTTAAATTATATTGAAGGCAAAATATAATAAAATGTATCGGATAATCAAGAAGGCAGAAAACTTCGGAAGGCCGAAATGTGTATAAACTTTGCAGTCCGATTTAAATTTAATAAAATTAAAGACATGATTTTTAAATTATTGTTGTTTGATTGGCTGATTTGAAATCTTAAAAACTATATCCCAACTTACATATTGAAAAATACCGAAGTTATGTCCATTCTCCTATTATTTTCTTATCGTTAAAAAACTCTTAAATTGATAAACAAAAATTCTACATCAACGAAGTTGAAATTGAGCTACAGTCGAGTGTGACCGATTATGAGATATCCGGCACCCAAAGCATTATGGGTTAAGTTAAAATACACATAAATATGGCTCTTTCACTTTGTCTAGATAAGCTAAAATTGATGAAAACCTTAATTTAAACAGTACGAAGGAAATGTTGACAAATGAAGAAAAATGTTGCTAGGAACATGTTGAACAACATCCCAAACGGACAGATGTTGCTGGGTTTGGTGCTGTCAACTCAAATGTAGTTGTTGCAGAAGCTCAGCATACTAAGAAATTGTTTTTTTTAATAACTTCTATGTTTTTCATCCGATGGACTTGTTTTGTGACGCTGATCAAGAATATATATACTTCACAGGGTTGGAGATGCCTCCTTCTGCCTGTTACATACATTCTTGGTAGGCACTAAGTTATAATGATCATATACCGTGTATAAAAACTGCAAATAAGAGCATAGGAACGGTTAGACAGACGCTAGATCGACTCGGCTTTTGATGCTAATTACGAATTTTCTTGATGGGGTCGGAAATGTCTCCTTCACTTACTTACTTATTATTACTTATTTACTTACTTATTACTTACTTCACTTATTACTAATATCTTAACACCTCCGCAAGGAAATACATTTTGGCAAGACAACACTCTCGTAGAGCTTCTTTGATTGTGGCCATAATTCACCAAAACATTTCATTATATCTATGAACATGCTTAATTTTAAATGCCATTAAAACAAGGAAAAATAATGAATTTTGTTAATAATTACTTTATTCTCTTGCTTTCCGGAAACTAAAACGTCTGTCATAGTTAAAATATCCCTGGCTACAGTTTTAAATACCAAATTAACATTGAGTTGGATTGAGATCAGTACTATTATAGTTTTGTTTTAGTAAATAAATGCAGATACGGAGTTGGTTTTTAAGGCCCATGAGCCGATATTTAACTAAATGCAGATCTGACAGTTCAAACTAAATTCATAGCTTAAGATTTACATTCAGCAACCTAATGAGGCAAAACGGTGTAGAACCAAAAAGGGAGTAGAAAGTATATTCAAATATTGTGCTACTTAATTTATTTTCAATTTGGAAACTATTTCGATTCTGGATGTTTGCTTTCCACTCCTTAACATTGCATCTTTGGCGTATATCACATCTGAACTAATAATTATGGCAAGCATACAACTTAAATAAATATTTTACGAAACGATACGATATATATGTACACAGTAAGCGTAGGAGTTTGTCTTTGAAAAGTGACTAGACTTGTTGGTGGTGCTCTCGCAGGAATGTTTCCCCGATCGCATTCGGTGGGTTAGGCCCTCTCGGCCACGGGCGTTTGAACGACCTCGTCGCTGGAGTAGATGACCGTGCCATCAAGCGTCTCGATGGTCTGGATGGTGGTTTTACAGTAGAAGCACACTTTGGAGTTCATCATGTGCTGCATAATGCAGTCGCTGCACGACTGGTGCCGACAGGGCGTGAACACTGCGGTGATGGGCTTTGCGCAGCAGATGGGGCACAGCGAGTCCTCCGATGGCAGTGTAATGTCCGAGAGCAATGTCTGTTTAACGCGCAGACTCTCGATTAGGCGGCGCACATTGTCGACTTCAACCGTAGACACGTGGGAAGGAACTGTGAAAAGGATTAAAAAAATATATTACTTTATACGAATACTTTTTTGTAATCTCTTATCTATACTCACAGTCATTTAGGGCAAACTTCAGTATTGGAGGATCTGCCCTAATGCGCTTGGAATTGTTTGGTAACGGCACTCTTACATCATTCGTCAGCGGATCGATGTGTGGTCTGGCGGATGGATCGAAATTGCCGCGGGGAATATTCTTCTGTTCCAGCAGAGGTGTTCGTATTTCGCCCAAAGCAAACTCTAGAGTGGCAAATTGGAAGCTGGGATCGGTGAGGAAAGCCCGCGACACCCTCGTTACAATCTGTGGCGTCATTTCGTTGTCGATCTCGTCCTGCATCAGAGCCAAAAGGATGCCCAAAGCGGCAGTGATAATGGGGTAGTGAGTCACAGCATTCAAATCCGCCGAACACATGTCCACCACAAACTGGAAGCAACCAGGCGGCACTGTCACACGTGAAAGAACTTGGCTAATCAGCTGGCAGATGCGATTAAGAAGAAGATCGCTGCTTGATCGAGAGTCGTCCGTAAACACTTCCGGTGCCACTGTAATAATCATCTCAAGGCAACGCATTAGCGACACAGTCAGCTCGAAGCACATGGAGCAAATTCTCAGCTGTTTGGGTTCGAAAAGCGTGTTCTCCTGTCGCTGAGCGGTGTTTTGGATCTATAAAAATAAAAATCATCTTATGAATCAGCTTTAAGCTTTGGAAACCGACAAATGTACCTCCTGTAGCAGCAATATGAATTCGGAGAAAGCCCAGTTTAGCTGACTCAGCACAGAATTGAGGAAAGCGGTGGCAAAGGGTTCATCCTCAACCAGCTTGGCTCCGATTAAGCGCTGAAAGTGCTTTGAGGGATTGGCCGGGGCCACGTTGTGCAGCAGTCCAGTGTGGGTCTCATTCTTGGAGCGACTCCGACATAATCCCTGGTGCAAAGGTATTGATCCACCCTGCCACACAGATGGCAGGCGTGAATCTTTATAGGCATATCCCTCGCCCATCCAAAAACGCAGCAGTAACCAGTTGCTCTGACCCCAAGCTCTGTTCTCGTAAGGTCGCAGCAGAGCGCGAACCAGGGCGGCCTGGGCTCTCTTTGAGGTCCTTTCCAGCGCGCGCACTCCCGACTTATGGCAGGTGAGGGTGCCCAGAGCCTGCAGCAGCGAATCCTTACAAGAGGCGAGCACAATGCGCGGGTCAGCTGAGTGTAGACCTAGAAACTCTGCTGCGGAATTGACACCGCACTCTGCATCCGAAACCTCAAACTGGGTCCTCAAATCATGGTGGCTAAAGTCCATTACGGCATCCAGCAGAATGGGCAATGTGTTCACATAAACCTCAGGTACGAAGGAGAACAGAGAACCGGTGTTAGAAGCGCTCTGTAGAAAATAAATTGATCAGGAAATGAAGTTGAGGGTCTATAATTGCGTATGCATCTCACCGTCAGCGTTCGTAGCATGCGCTCTAGTAGCCAGATGAGCAGAGATCTTCTGTGGCCATTCAATGCCACTCCTCTAAGCCATATTTGTTTTCTGGACAGCGATATGGAGCGGGTCTACAAATAGGGATTATAGCTTCATTAAATATTGTATCTTCACTAATATTTAGAAAGTCCCATTTTATATGTTAAATCATTTCTTATAAGGAAAACTTATAAAGCTTTTGGAAACTCTCTTAAATAGAGATTCCAATTTGCAGTCTATTGACTCACCGCAAATACATTCTGGCGCTGACTGAACTTGGACCGCAGCTCGCCCATCACATGCTGATGGTTCTCGTTCATGCACACATTCGCGTGCTGCTCCAGGGCCACCAGCTTGCGTTCGATGTCCTCACGATAGTATTTCGTCTCCTTAAGCACTTCATTTAGCGCCGCGATCTCATCCCTTACCGAGGCGATCTTCACAATGTACTTGTGGCCCGCCGAATAGTAGAAAATGATGCTGAGATCCAAGAGCTCGCAGAGGCTAGATTCCATATCAGCATTGCCCGGCGAGGAACTCACGATTGGCCCATTGGCCCGCGGATTCAAGTAGTGGGTGTATGTTGTAGTATTGTTACCACCCTGCGCATGGCCAACCACAGCTACGTTGTTGATATTTTCGCCAAGCAAGTAAAGGGTGGTATCTGAAATGTATTATAAATTAATAATATATTAAAAAATATTGCGAAATTTGTTAGGGTTGATATTGCCAATTACGCACAAAATGTAAGAGACATACCCATTTCATTACCGCGCAAGTTCTGTCGATCATCATCATATATTTGCTGAGTGCGATCCTCACCGAGTCGGGCATCGATGTCGCCTCGATGTACCTTGCGCAAATGGGACAGAACGCCTCCAACGCGATCAAAGTGCATATAATCAAACGAGCCATCGATAAAATAATCGCTGTTCACCTCAACATTCTTGCTGGGCATCTCCTCCTTGAACATCGAACGGACCTGGTCAATGAGAATGCAGACAAAGGCGAGAGCCACTGGAGCATCCAACGGATGCTGGATGCTCGACTGCATAAAGAAAAAGGCATGGAAAGGCTGCGAAAAGATAAAATGTTGCTTAATGTCCAATGAAATAAGCAGAGTAATACGCCTACCCGTTGTTCCATACTGAGATCGAACACATAGCGTCGCAATTTGGAGAGGAAGATGGAGCGACTGGATGGACTTTCCGGTGTGCCATCCGTGTTGATCAACAGTGTGGACAGGAAGTCCTTCTGCGCCAAGTAAAGGGGCTCCGTCACCTTGCGCACTTTGTCCACTACATTTAAGTACTTATCCTTGGGCCCATCGATGCCCTCCGTCCAGGCCATGCTATCAGGCAAGAGCTCCTCCATGATATAGAACTCCAGCGGATGGATGTAAAGGAAAAAGGCGATACTGGAAGGGCGTAATTCGATTGGATTTTTATGACTAGTTGGCAGGACTTACCAATGCTTCTTGAAGAGCTTTAGCTCCAGCAGATACTTTCTAGTTTGCTCGTGCAGACAGAGGCTGTGCAGCATTCCCAGGGCGTGGCGATGTTTCTCAAAGTCCAGACCCTGTATCGTATGTGTGAAGGCTCCAAGCAGAGCGTTAACCAGTTTGCGCAGCACAAACTTGATCTCGTCGCCTTCCATATAGTTCCAGAACAGCGACAGCAGCCCCTGAAGCACGCTGTGCCGATTCTCCTTTTCCGCCGCCAATGTGGTCATGCCCGATATCCTGCTCAGCAGCACATCCTCGATGATGTAGGGATCAAATATTTCGTATGTGAACTTCTCAACGAGCAAGGTGGCAAATATGCAGTAAACTGTCTTTTTGGTGGAAACCCGAGCCTCTGTACAATTCGGGGTCGACATTGCCGATTGTGCATTATACTTGGAGAAGATACCAGCAAGGTTGATCAAGTAGTTCATGAGAAGATTGGCCCGTCTCAGTTTAAGTATGGGACGGGCCATCAGTGGTTGGAAACCCTCAACGGGATACATAAATGGACGATTGCCGAAGTTTGCCTCAATACCCTGAGTGTAGCCAAGGGAGATGGCTGCAAAGAAGGTTATGCCAGGTCCCTTCTCCAACTTGTTAAACGCCACGCCCATCGATCGACCATTGCGATAGTACTCAATAAGATCCTTCTCCACATCGATGGTCACGCCAATGACGTCGCCAATTTGCCATTTGTCGCCATACCTGAAAAGGGTTTACATTTACCGGTTTTTAGTTATATATATTAAAGAAATATATTAAACTTTGAACAATAAGGAAATAAATATGTAGGCAATTAAAAACAAGTAAAACAGATCAAAAACAGATCGACTGTGAGATAAAAGGTACCCATCGCATAAAGTAAATATGTTCTTTATATTCAACTATATCAAAGAGCTGTCCGCGATATTCTAATTTAAATATCAGAAGTTCCGGATTCGATGACCATATTATACAGCTGCCATAGCAACAATTGGAAATGCAATAGGAAAATAATAGGAAAATCAAAATAAATTCTTACTTTTATAACATATACACATATAACATAGTGTATTGCATAGTGCATTCTTTAAAATCCCATATTTAATATTTCCAAATTGGCCGACTCTATGTTTTATATATAAATATTTTATACACCTATAGTAATGTTTATATTTGGCTTGGGAACTGTTGAGTCAAATTGCAACTTCGGCTTCCATTTACAATAATTTAGGTCTACAGCTTTACATAAGTCTTTTGATATTTTGAGGTCAAAGATATCTGTTGTGTCATTCGGACACATGGTCATGGCTACATCGACTCTTTAAGAATATACATAAATGCATTATAGGGCCTGAGATCTATTCTTCTAATACCACTGGATCTTTCGGGTACCGGGTATAAATGTGCAATTATAAATTTAATTAAAGATGAAAATATGCTAAAAACGGAGTCTTACTTTTTGGTTGATATATGCCAGATTTGCTGCTTGCTTCCATCGTAACTATAGCTCCACTTCGTATCCCCCACGCCGCTATTCTCGTTAAACTGGCAAGCATTGGAGGCCCAGCCAATCTGCATGACGCCCTTCGTGTGGAGGTGGATCTGGAAATATTAAGAAGTACTCAGTACGCACGAGCAACTCACACTCTCCACGGCAAGTCATTGACCGATGGTCAGCTACCCCCATTCCGAATCCATAACCACTCCCACTCCCGATAATAGTGATTACCTCATACATCCATCGGCCGCCGTACACGCAACAATTCGCCCGAACTGTATTGAAGCTGCCCTGGGAACGCAGGGCCAGACGATCTGAGGACACTCGCACCGTGGTGGTATAGTCTACATCGAATATGGTAAGATCCGGGCCGATGCGGCTCTCCGTCTCCATGTACAGACGCCGGATCTCATCGTTGCTGTCCGTCTGGATTTGCTGGAACTTGTCATCAAGCCAGCTTCGAACAATGGTCATCTGTCTGCAGAAAGGATTAACATTAGTTCAGCCAGCATGCGGACAGAAGGAACACCTACTTGGTCACGGACAATTCCGACAGCCTTACAGGCTTCGGCTCCGGCACCGTGGAGCAGTTGGCCTCCAAGTCATCGTCCAAGTCGGAGTACAGGTTATCCTGGTCGATCTGCTCGAATATATCCTCATTGAATACTTTCACGAATAATTTTGATATCGACATCTTTGCACTGTCATTTCATGTGTCAGCTTTGCTCACTTTACTCTAGCTCTGCTTTGCTTTTTTTGCTCTGGGTTTCGAATCGAGCAATTCTAACTTTATTTCTATTCCTGCGGCTGTTTCTCGATAGGATGTGAAACATATGACTAAGTATCGATATTCTTGGAAAAACCGATAAGTATTTATGTCAGGATACTTGTTTCCAAATCTGTAAGTAAGCATATTTAATTAAGTAATGTAACACCCAAATTATATTTATAATATACTTGATATTTTAATTAAAATGTTCTTCAACTGGGAAAGTTAATGTTCCTGATTTGTGAGATTATAAACATTGCCAAGCAGTACTAAGCGTAAAGAACAATAATCATTTAATATTAAAAAAATTATACAGCCTTTATTATTATACAAATAGTGTGAAAGTTGAAATCAATAAATTGTTAGGCTATAATTTTAAATAACCATATAAACATTAAGCGTAGATTTTTTATAAAATATTTTGAAATCGAGCCAATCACTTCCTTTTTCAACCTTCTAATTTTACTAATGATAGTCTGGAGGCAGTAGGGCATAGGTGGAAGTTAGGATTACGGAGAGCCCTGGAGTCACTGGATCGACTGACGGAACATGCTGAAGAGTCTTATCCCTAACGGGACGGAATTGCTACAAATAAAGGCCTTCTTAATCTTGTTTATTCTATCCGCCTCTTATAGCCGTACACATTATAATGTTCACTTATTTATGTATAATAATTAATTTGACTTTGAATATTTCCCATATATTTACATCGAATATGCTATTTTATTTACTTATTTATGTACACTTATTGTTATTAAATCTATGGCAATTTTTTCAGTATACATATGTATATGTTTAATTTTTATAATTTAATATTGTATGATTTTAACATTATCAGTGGATTAGGCTAATTTATATATAGCCATTTGGGGAATAACCCAAATATAATAATATTTATGTATCTTTTGATAGCATCAATTGCATACTATCGATATCTCTATCGGTCCAAATTGTAAAGGTGTTCATCACTAGCCGCAACTTGTCCCGTTAACTGTAAGGAATATGCAAGGAAAAGGGATTAGCAAAAACAATGGAAGAAAAGAACAAATAATAACTTAGAAGAGGCGCCACAATTGACGTAAAATGAGTGCCGGGATTGATGAGAAAGGAGTAAGTTTAGAATATGCATACATATGTAACCGAATGTTGATCTTACAGTATAAAAATCCAATCCTAACTACAAACGAGCAGAAAGACAATCCATTGTGGGTAATATTAAAATGGTCATGGACACGGCTCTTCCACTTTGTCTAAACTTAAATTAAACAGGACGGAAGGCAGTGGAAATGTTGACAAATTAAGAAAAATGTAGCTAAGAACATGATGATCAACACCCAAATAAGAAAGTTGTTGCTAGAAACATTTTAAGCAGCATGTTGGTGCTGCCACCTCAAATGTAGATGTTGCAAATTAGGTAGCTCTGGCTCTTACAGTCTCTTAGATATGTTGTTTCACACGGACGGACAGACGGACACGGCTAAATCCACTCGGCTAGTGACGCTGATCAAGAATATATACTTTATAGGGTCGGAGTTGCCTTCTTCTGCGTGTTACATACACACTCGGTTGCCACTAAGTTATAATACTCATAGGGTACGGGTACCGGGTATAAAAACGACCTAATTCCGGAGATTCCGGAAACTCCTGGCTCGTATCACTACCTGGACATTCCGGAGACTCTGGAGTATCCTAGCTCGCATGACGACCTAGATGTTCCGTAGACTCCAAGATCAGTTCGTGCGCTATACAGCTGCCACGAATACGTAAAGCATTACTATTGCCTGCATCCTGGGTTGCGACGGCCCTTGTGGCAGCATCCGCCATCCTTGCCTCCAAAAAAGATTCAGCAGGCCCTTACAACATTTGAGGACCTTACATTTTTATCAATATATAGTTGTGGTCACACAATATTAGAGGTTGGAATTACACTAGGCTGATATACCTTGACAGGGTAAAAAATTAGAAAGGATAGAATGCATATGTTGCTCTAAAATTTAGATTTATTTGTTGTTATTTTCAGCAGCAGCAGCAGTATATAATGCAGAAGCAGCAGCTGCAGCAGCAAAATCGAATAAATCGAGGCCATTGAAATAGATATATCGGAAAGGTATTAATTATTTATTATTATTTTTTTTTTTTAGTTTGAAAATAACTAATAATAATTTTTAAATAACTTAACAATTGATATATTATTTATATATTTATAGAGTTAAAAATTTCCTTGCCATTACATCTCTCTCGCACTAACTCTAAGTTAGGTTGACCATTTTACTTTATTTTTAAGTTTTAATATTAATTATAATTATAATTCATAATTTGGACACATCCACTTCTATTTTTGGTGGCAGCTCCAATGGGTTTATTTAAAAAAATTTTTTTTTATATTAATTTCGTTTCTCTAATTTCCATTTTACTTTCAATTTAGTACCAATATAAACTTAGCAGAAAAATAGTGAAAAGTTGCAAAACATGTGCTCTATACAACACAAAAATTAAATTTTTAACAAAGCTAGCCTATCATGTGCGCAACTATTGTTTCGATGTTTGGAAAAAAAACGAAAATTAAAGGAAAACCGAAAAATATACCGAGAACCCATATATATGGCTATATAGTTTTAATAATATTTTGAATCCAATGGGCAAACATTTTGAAAAATTCATGGAAAAAAATACATTCCGTATAGCGAACATAACTTGATATGTAGTCAGTTTTTAATATTTCAAAATATTGACTATATCATTTATCAAGGTTTTAAAAATTATATTTATATTAACTTAATTAAATATTTCCACATATATACAAATATTTAAATAAATTAAATGTATCACAAATAAGTATTATTAATTAGTTTAATTTAAAAAGAGTACGCCATAAAAATGTTTTAAGGGAATAAAATTAATTTTAATTATCACTTAAAGGAATACGATATCTGAATAAAAAATGTTGACAAAATTCTTCACGTTATTTATAAAAGTATCGCAGAATTCAATTCGATATTTATAATACTATCGAAAAATTCCATATATCCATTTCGCTCAAAAGGCGCCAACAGCTGTTCGAAACTGTCCACGTTTTGCAGAACTATCAGTACTTGAACGCTTCACAGCACTGAAGGCAAGCAGAACGATAACGATTTTCAAAGTGATTCTCGCAATGTAAGGACGTGTGTTTTAGTTCTCATTCGCCGAGAACTAGACTAATTTAATTATAATTAAGTTAATTTACCCCAAATGAGTCTCCAAAAGTCCGCCTCCGCTTAGCTTAACCGTACGTCAGGCGTGAACAGTACAGCACATTTTCAAATGATTGACAATTTGCTGTCGTCAGCGGTGAAGTGTTTGTATGGTAGAGATGCGCACCCAAATAGCTAGAAAAAAGCTATCAACAATTAAGTGGCAAGAGAAACGCAATTAAAACAATGCGCATTATGGCGGCTAATAACTAAATAAATTAACAATCACACAGGTGGCCTTGTGCCAATAATTTCCAATGAAAAGTGAAAAAAAAACCTATTGCTAAAATTATCAGCATCGCACCGTTATGACGTTAATTCTCCTTGTTTGCTGCGTTGGTCACTAAAATAGAAATTCGCGAAAAATAGAATAGAAGGGGAATAAAAATCAATGCCAAGCCATTCGAAAACAAGACCCATTACAGCATACGTATCGTGGCATTAATGAATAATATTTCTGGTTACATATACAATATACATAAGTGTGTATATAGGCAATTGATTTATCTGCTGTTCTCGACCAGTTTCCTTTTATTTATTTTGCGGAGCAATAAACGCTGTGTGAGTTCGCTTGTAATTTGAATTCAATTTAATTGAACTGGGTATATGTGTGCATATTATTTAATTATTGGCAATGCTTCGGATTCTGTTACTGTTAGGTTAGTTAGGTTTGGCTATATATTGTAAAGCCGACCACGGTAAATGAATAGATTCGTTATCAGTTCCCTTCTCGCCTTCGCACACATCCTGTTATTACAAGTAATGCAAGACGTAACCGCTGCCCGGTAGTTCTCCAATACTCAGCATATGTTTACATAATGAATGCTTTCGCGGGCTTCTCATTTTCGCCACAGCACATCTCCAACCGAAAACAGTGCACGCCCGCTATAGTAAAACATTAAAAATTAGGGATCAGGGAATTAGTAAATGAAAACTCATAATAATATTTTTGATGTATATTGCATTCAGATAAAGATTCGAATTTTTCTTTAATTTTAATCTAGAATATTGGATTTTTTACCTAAACGACAATGTGAAGAGTATTACTTCAGTAGAGAAAATTAAATTTGTTGCTAGAACTATTGATTACTTAGGGCTTGATATATAAGGAACACTATAAAAGTTGTTAAGAGCCTTTAAAGACATTTAAGGAAATAAATCGAACTTTTCAATCCTAAAGTCGGTTAAGTATGGTGCAAATAATAACAAATATAAAAACCTTTAAAAAAATACCCTATACCGAGCGGGCATTGTATATTCTGACTCTTTTCGCAACTTCAACACTCATTCGTAATCTAGTATTGGGCAAATATCTACTTTGGCTGGTTTTAATGCTGTGGCAATAATTCTGAATAAAGGAAAAAATTAAGAAAATAATGTAGAATGCTGACAGAGCAGAAAGCCAACACTGATTATTTATGTTAAGCAAATGGGAAGTACATCGCTTTAAATACACCCAGCCTATTATAAACAAAGCTGATTCATGATAAATATGGCAGTGATAAGATGAAACACTCATTTGTGCCGTTTTCTCTGCCAAGATTTCTAGAAATCCCACAGTAAAGCATATACTTTTCAATTATTTGTAGTAAGTGAACCATATAATCATCTAGGCTGGTTTGAAATTAAGGGGAAAGCAAATCATACACAACATACTGATATTCCCAACATCAAAGAAATCTCCTGCTACAACCATATACACAAAATAAAAATATGTACATGCACGTTTATCAAAAATAGTAGCCGAAATCACAAATCTTTTGGCGGTTCTTTGGTCACGTAGCTGTCATACACTATCTCCCAGGGTTATTCAATCCAAATATTAAGTTTGCTTAATACATAATTACATAATTATCACTTTGACTTTTAAACTTTCATTACATCAACACTAAAAAAAGATAATACAACCAGAGTTATTTTTGCTATACCTTATATTTAATTTTATATTTCTCGAAAAATTTATGAAAGGTTCCTTATCATCTTTAATATATAAGTTCTATAAATATTATACTTATCCCCTGTTTCAACCTTCTAACTTCGCAAACCATCTCGGAGAACTTAGTTAAGGGGTTAATTTCAAAGAAAACACAAATATTTGGGCGGCGGCTCTGAACATCCCAACTTTTAAGATAAACTGACTTAAAGATCTAGAGGTAACTTCCTAAAAGAGAGCATGTGGCTTTCTGCAAGGCATCCCATTGGTTCGGTATCTAATCGGAACCTGAAGTGCCTTTGCCTCTGACGTATTGAATGGTCGGTCGAAAGAGGTGATTATGGTGGATAGAGGAATATATGCTTCGGCTGGGTGTACCGAGAGCTGTGACACTGATTGACCATATCAGACGACACCTGACGCAGTGCCGACCGCTTATCTAGGCCCCCACCACACCACTCTGCTTGGAGCCCAGTTTTTTGACTTGGCCAAACACAGACACACTGGTGATTTTGTGTTTGCCTTCGACAAATAATGCCGCGGGGAACACTTGTTGCGTTGGCCGATTAGCCATAAACATTGAGCCTTGTTCAGTATAACTCACCCCGTGCTAGCGAGCGAGATTCAGAGCAAGACCACTTCATTTCTTTACAGTCGGCCGAGGGCAACGGACACGTAAACCTTACTGAAGATTAAGTACAGCGGATACCCGAGAACAGAGAACAGTTGCATGAGGAAGGCCTAGAGGAGCGACCGTTCCCATTCATAGACAGCATAAAGATGTCACAAAATCAATCCTACTTCTGGCAGACGACCAGACACAACGTATACCTGAAGCGGTCGGCCAAATGGCACATGGCTTTGGCCCTGATGGTGGTGCTCACATTCGGCACTATCTGTGCGGCGGAAGCGCAGCCGGATGGCGAGGATAATGCAGTGATTCAGTCCGGAATACAGAGCGTAGGTTCATCCATAGCACTCTCCCGAAAAATGATTAACTCTTATTTACTTGTTTCCCGCAGGACTTGGATATGCAGGCGGATTTAAACAAACCCACGGACTTGAGAAATTTAGCGGACAAATCAAAGGAATCTACTGACCGGTCAAAGTCGAAGGGAAACTTCATCGATGCGTTCACCGCATCGATCTCTGTTATCCTATTAACAGAGCTAGGCGATAAGACTTTCTTTATAGCTGCCATTATGGCCATGCGCCATCCGCGTTTGATTGTCTTTGGCGGTGCCATCGCCGCCTTGGCCCTAATGACGGTACTCTCATGCGTATTTGGCATGGCAGCTAACTTTATTCCTAAGGTGAGATTGCCTCTTATCTCTGGTCAACTTTAAAAAATCTTGACTGCATATCTTAATATTAGTTGCAAGAAAGTGAAGTCAAAAGTCTGATTTCTCTAAAGTAATAAGAAAAGAAGAAAGAAAGAAGCATTCATAAAAAGCAGATAACTTATCATTCTTTCTTTTTATCCACAGATTTATACGTATTATATCTCAACTGCATTATTTTTAATATTCGGCTTAAAAATGCTGTATGATGGCTACAAAATGAAACCAACCGATGCTCAAGAGGAGCTGGAAGAGGTTCAAACTGATTTGCGCAAGCGCGAGGATGAGGTGAGTGGTCCTTTATGGTTTATACCCTGTATATATTGGTAGTGCTATATGTTACGTAGTTCCCATAGATCCTAATTTTCTAATTCAAGTAGTATCGCTTGTTCCTGTTTTATTTTATACTCTTTGGTTACTTTACTGCTTTTGTTAATAGCTAACGCGCACTATTTCTTATATTACAAATATTTCCGTATCGACTGGAGATTTATACAGACAAAATAATAATTTAGATGCCCAAAGCGACCACATTTCATACCGCTTTTGGTTATCCACTTCAGTCTTCAGTTTGCTTTATACGACAAGAAACCAATTACTAACCTATACACGACCCCGAGCAGCTCATAATTGTAATTATATATCTTAATTGCATGCTAACTAAGAACTTTTATTATCCACACAAACAAAACTCTACGAAAACCTTCCCTGGGTGTAATTCTCGAATGATCAACAAAAAAAACGGAGGAAGCGCAAGTGCAAAACACTCTCCGGCAGTAAACTCCACATTCTCCCCAGTTTTAGCTTGCGAATGTCTCCTTCTGTTGCTGTTTGTTTTTAATAATCAAACATTCAAAATTCACATACACATATATTCACCCATTTAAGCCTATGTGACTAATTGCACGATTTGCGGCGCATATCAACAACAAGCGAGCTTCGAAAGTTTTTCGACCAATGCAAATTCGTACTAAACCAGAAAATCGTTTGATATGGAACAGCTTTTTTTTGCCAAACGAAAACTCCACCCGAATATTAATCAAAATCGAAATTTGCCAATCGATTACCTCTAGCTAATGTCAATTTTTAATTGTTTTTTCTTTATGCAAATCGAAATTAATAAATTGACTTAACGTTGCCCCTGAACTCGTAATCGACGATAAATTTGGTGCACAAAATTCAAAATATTTAACGAATTCGACCACGTTTTATTGGACGGATCAGTTGCTGCGGAAGGCCAGCCGAAAGTACGAGGATTCGGAGACCAAGCGAAAGAATAGCAACTCGGACAAGGAGGACGCCAGCGAGCAGGCGCTCATCCATGGCCGCAACAACTCGATTTCAATCGCAACCGCAGCCACCACCACCAATGGCGACTCCGACATGCAGCATCGCCAGCGGAAGCAGCGCGGCCACAACAACAATAACATCCATTCTAATAGTAAGCAAAATAGCTGTGATAAAACTGGCAACGATGACGAGGAGGATCGGGATCAGCACGAGTCCGAGGTGTTCTTAAAAGAGGGCGGACGCATTGTCGAGCAGCTCAAGATGAAGACCTACCACAGTAGCCCGGCCCACTCGGCGGCCTCATCGAACCAGACCGAACAAACCAACTCCATTGCCGCCTCCACCACCACCGTCGACGCCGCCCAGCTGGCTGGGCATCCCACCGATCCGTCCGTTGGCGGCGGAGCTCTGGAACCGCGAGCCCCTCTGGCCGGACACGATAGCATGCATAGCCTCAACGGCAGCCTGAACGGAGACTCTGCCGGACCGGCAAATGGCGCCCTCAAAGCACGGGTTAGGGCAGAATCCCAATTCCAGGCAGCCCGTTCCCGTTGCCATTCGATTAAATGTTTTCAAATTGGAATTGATTAAACCTTTGCTTTTATAGGTAGGCTTTTAAGAATTCAAGGAATGAAATTTAATTTAAATTGAGAACTCGTTCGGAACTCACCGATGCCAGATATTGTCCCGCGTTAATATTTCATCAAATATGGCGTAATAGAAATACAATATACATTTTTATTTATAAATATAGTTCAAGGTTCGGTGACATCGTGCGAAGCTTTATTTTCGGTAAATGATTCGACAGAGGTCAATGTAGATGATAAGATTTGATCAATTCCAGTTTCGTAAGCATTTATCTGAATATATGTAAATGAGATCGGGGTTGCAATAATATCTAATAACCAACAACTGCTAACTGTTGTTTCTTTATCATGTTCGTTTCACGTGCTTTTTGCCCAAAAACAAAGACACACCCACACAAAACACTCATAAAAACATAGACATCGATTTATTTCTTAACAATTAACATTAAGTCATTTGGGCATTTGGTTTTTGTGGCCTCTGTACTAGGTTGTTACCCTTTGTATCCATTCCACACTCCCATTCGATTTGCGATCATGTGTCACCCACCTTTTCTCTCTCTGCATGTTGTTCTGAAGTGATCTTTTTTGCTTTGTTTTAGTTTCTTATTTTGGTTTATTCATGTATCAGGAAAAGTTGTACAATCGTTTTCCTGTTCAGAAATTCTTTCAATGTCTTTTTTATTTGCTGTTTTCGTCTTGTTTGCGCACATTTCCATCGACCATCGGCCATCCTCGCCGCCTTCTTCCTTGCTAGTTCTAAATTACTATGCGTCTTCTCTTGCAGCTGGACCGTGATGTGAACGCTGCCCTTGTAAATGACGCCGAGAGCGGCCGCCGTCGTCCACAAAAACGCGGTGCCACCTACTTCACCATGCGCATCTTGGCCCAGGCCTTCACTATGACCTTCCTGGCCGAGTGGGGCGACCGCTCCCAACTGACCACTATTATTCTCGCAGCCAGCAAGGTAAGAAGATCAATTACCATCCCCTTACCCAATAGAATGGCAATATTAAAAATAATTTTCTTTTATAGGACGTCTATGGCGTTATAGCTGGCGGTATTATTGGCCACTGCATCTGCACTGGCCTGGCTGTGATTGGAGGTCGTCTAGTGGCTTCCAAAATCTCTGTGCGCACTGTCACCCTTGTGGGTGGCATTGTGTTCATCGGCTTCGCCATCTACGCTGTCGCCATGCCACCGGAAGACATGTAGACAACAAGCCATGGAACTCTAAACGAGATTGCCCCGTTGACGACGACCCCACATTTTTTGAAGACTTAGTTGTAATTTCCAATACAATACCAATATTTTCGTTTGAGGAGCATCCAGGCATAATGGCTAGAATTGTATTGATTAATCAAAAAATTAAGAAGGTGGATTCATATGTATTAAGCTTATCTTGCTTGCCAAACAACAAAACGAAACCACACAAATTTAAGGAAACAAAAGTGCCTTCAGTGCTTTTCACCTCGGCCATGACATAAAAATTTAGTGAAGACAAGGGATCCGCCTGTTAACCAAATAGCTAATACCCAACGCAGCTCTGTCCAATTGTTTGGTATTGTTTTGATTTAATTGTTCAGTTTTCGGTTTTGTGTTAAGTATTAAAGATGATTGTACATATGTACATATGAGTGCTAGAGCGACCAGGTTGCCCCAAAGCTCCTCCAAATTGAAACAATATCCTTATTTGCATATTTCTTTACGTAGCAGCAGTGTTTACTTAATGGAAACAACCCAAAACGAAACTTTGTAGATTTTTTATTATTTATGCGACTTTTGTATGAAGAATTTAGTAAAGTGAGCAAAACATAAGTTGATCAAGTGTGTTTTTATGGGGCCTTAATTAATATAGACGGGCTTAGGAACATTTCCAAATATCATTACATTGACAAAGACCACACTTATTCATAAACAAAGCAACATCCCAAGTTGCTAAGTGGAAAAAAAGGACAGTTTACGTCGATCATTTCCTATGAAAATATCCATCTTCTTAAGTTGTTATTGAAAGAAACCAAAGATCAAAACGAAGTACAAAGTTTGAAGGCTTTTCGGCTCTGTTCATGCATAGACCGCTAAGAAAAAACGATCAGATGTTATTCTACGAGCTCTGTTTTATACATATTACATATTTTGTTATGGGCATAATTTATTATCGTTAAAGTATGTTAAGAAGTTTACAAAGTCATTTACAGTCAAAACAAAATTTGGTTAGGTTAACTGCGAATACGCTGCATTTACTGCTTGAGAGTCTGAGGATCACGATAGATGCCTGTAAACAGGATCGAGCTGGCTTTGCGATCATAGATGAGGAACAGGAATGGATGCTTGCACTCGAATTTGGCGGGCTCCACGGGCCTGGCCGAACGGTAGGTGAACAGGACGGTAGCAGCCGATGCGGTGCTGCCCTCCTCGTCCACCTTGATCTTGGCCACGTGCTTGGCATCGCCGATAGCTATAGACTCTGAGGTCAAGTCGTCAAAGGTGGCTGTGGACTCGTCAAAAATCTTCGTAACTCCCATTCTGGCCAGGATCTATAACAAGAGGGAACAATTTGGTTTACAATTGAATATAGGACATTTTTAAGAATAGAATATAATGTTGACTTACAGGAGCCAGTTCCAGACGCTGCTCAAATTCAAACTTTGGCAGGGATACCTCGATCTCGCGCGGCATTGCCTGGTTAAGCGACTGCTCCAGGGTCTCGGTGTTCAGTCGGGAAAGCGTGTCCTCCAGCGAGTTGGGATTGAAGGGCGGCAGGATAATCACCATAGAGATATCGGACTTGTCATCAGGCTGGCTATCCGGCTGCTCCTGCGATTCGTAAATGGTACGGTAGGGCATCTGGAGGACGTGGGCGCGCAACTGTTCGTCAGTGTTTAGCAGGAAGGTGCCCTTCTGCTGCATCATGGGAACAAAGGAGAAATTCGAGCCGGACGTGTAGAAGGGCATGGGAACGGTCTTGGACGCCTTGAACTGGCTAACCCACTGACCCTTCAAATAGGCTGCGTTGGCCAGGACTAGCTTGGTGCGAGGAGTGATTTCATCGGCGCTGAGCATGTCACGGATCTGGTTGTGAGTCGTGTTGGCAATCCAGTCGTTGATCTCCTTGCGTGACTCTTCCGGCTTGTTCTGGAAGTCCATCTTGACGATCTCCTTAGCCAGACGCGTCTCAGCGCAGTGGGTAAGATGCAGATTGTTGCCAAAGAAGATCCGATCCGCCGATGCAAACTCCAATGGCATCGTGTGCGAGCGAGCTTCACGGTCCTTCTTCTCTACCAAATAGGCGCTGCGCACCATTTCCTTGGAGTCCGCCCAGTTCAGCTGTAGCACCTTAGCGAGCTCCTTCTCCGTCTCCCCGGAGGAACTGAAGTAGGCCAGCAGTAGAGCATGGTAGGTACTGTACGGCGAGAAGAAGATATTTTCGTTGGGCGTGCTTTTTCGAATTACATCAAGCATGGAGACAGAGAAGTTCTGCTGGCCCTGGTAAAGGTTCATCCGCTTCTCCAGGAAGTTCGAGTTGGGTTCAACGTCACAAAGACTGGCTAATGCGATGGCTGGCAGCAGAACCAGCAGGGATAGGCTGAGGATATGCATTTTGTGACTGAGGAGCAACCTATAAACGATGAATGAAAATATAAGTTAGTTTTCCCAATCGGGCTGTCATTAACAGGATGTGAATATTTTAAGTCCAATGGTTGGGCGGAGATCCATAAGGAAACCTTGAACCTGGAAAGTCCGAGACTTATATCTGACTGATATCGATACTCTTTGTTTGCTTTCCTTTGTCTGTATGTCTCGGAGAAGTGATTAGAGACCTCAAAAGCCTGAGAGACGCACTCAAGGTGGGTAAATTTATGCAGCTCTCAGGCAGAGTTGACACATCATCGCTCAGTATTCCCCGCCATGTGTTCACATCTCGTGACAATAAATGTCAGAAAACGATTTCAAAGAAACCAAAACACTTTATGTAAAAAACCCCCACTAATTAAGGGAGTAGTTATATCGAATCATTTGTTTCAACTCATTAGGGTACGGCATAGCATATAGTAGCCGTAATAGCTTTAAAAAGCGCAGTCAGATAAGTGAATAAAGCTCTAGATAGGATAAGTAAATAGGTCTGACAATCTTTAGCTATTCATTTTCATAGCCCATACAAAATTCATTAATTATAAAATTACTTAATTACCCTTATATCGATGGGTGATATTTGATTCGACCGGACCTCAAAATGTAAGCTTTTTGAGATGCATTTTTGTACCAAAAAAATTGTACCAAATAATTATTCTATGTCATATTCCAGACCAACTTTGTCAAATTGACGACACCTTCTTCAAGATTATTTCTCATTCCAAACTAGAAAAGTCTGAAGCTGTGGGAATCATTCATGAGGTTATGCATCATCTTGTTTAAGACCTTCAAATAGGCCTAGTCGGAAATCCCAAGACGAATATAAGACTGAAATAGGTTCGCCTCAGTTTCCGAGCTCGCTTTAAATCGCATCAAGCGCTGATTCATCTCGAAAGCTTTTCCAGTCCATCGACTTTTTGTTAGTTATTTTATCTTCGGACGACAATTGCAACATCTTTGCAGGCGCGACATGAAACAAAAAAGTGAAAGTTTCTCCGCCGCTCTGCACTCGAAATTCGCAAGCCGAAACATAATGAACTGTGGCAGCAGTTGTCGGGCTCGAATGCAGCTGCGGAGCATGAAAGGGGCTCCGCAGATCGGCAGTGGAAGCTTTTTCCCAGCTGAGCGATGACGATGTCTGCGGTTGCGTGACTGCAGCGCCAGCAGCGCCAGCAGCGCCAATGAAAAGCGCTTTGTATAAAAAACCCAAAATTTAACATTTCCAACAACCGGTTGCGCTGATCCCACCGGCAGACAACGGCCACCATATAGTATGTGATTCATAAACGGGACAAATTGTTGGCGTTTCGTATTTTAGCGCGTATGCTCATTGTTGACCCTGTATTGGCGATTTTGTAATTATTTTTGTACCCCATACAGACGTAACGCTTGTCCGTACGTGAGCGTGAAATCTGCGCATGTTTGTTTGCTTATATCGAGATTTTGGGAGAACCCCAAAATACTGCACAAGTTTTGATTGATAGGAAGCGGACGTGCCAGCTTAATCATTTGCCTCGAACTTGGATTAATTGGGTGTCAAAGCTCTTAGAAAAAAACAAAGCACCATTAACAATGATCCATTACGAAAGATAAATGAACTTTTTGTATGCAAATGCATGTATGCACATATGTACATATGTAAGACGAAAACTTGTTGAAATCCTTTTTCAATCTCTTGCAGGATAGAGGATTCCCAACCAAATACTAGTTGGTTATTTTGGTTATCGTTTAAATTATAAAATTAAATTAATTTTAATTTTAATTAAACTTTAATATTATAGTTTAGTTTAAAGGCACATTTATGTTAAGAGGGTACGTGCTTCATCACTTTTACATCACTTTTAAATGGATTAATTCTTAATTGGAGGCATTAAAATTTTCTAACTAAAGTATGACTCAATTTATTTTATTTGGAGGCGAACTCTGCTACGTATGGCAAGGACGCAATAAAAATCTATACTTCTTGGAATGGAATCTTCTTTTAATTTTGATTATTTATGTATAAACCGAGGGCCGGAGGTCAGAAGACACAGATAAGCACTTGAGCGATTGCTAGAAGAAGCCTTTAACAGAATCTCCTGTTGCTGGGAATAGGTATACCACATATAATAGGTATTAACAATAATAGCGCAATTGATGCCTCACTTCAATTGCGTGCGACAAATATTTGTATGTATCCATATTTATCTACATACGTATATGTACATATGTACTTGAGTGTTCACGATTCCTTACGTATATTTTATATATGAATATGTATACAACAATATGCTGATTAGTATTGCAGAAATAGGCTACGCTTTAATGCCGACCCGATTCGTTGAGTGATCGTAACGAGCTCGGGGGAGTTGAAAAAATTGGGACAAACACTCGACAAGCACTGAATATACGCTATACCTTTTCAAGTGTAGACCGAAAACGACGTCTGGCCAAGTCAACTGCGGTTATAACTTTAAAGTGGATATCGGTGGGCAAATGGAAGAGAGCCCAAAATAAGCCCAAGCCCGGCTCAGATATCGATAGACGGCGATCGGGGACAAACAGCTGATTCGCCTACCAGATCGAAGCTACCAACACTGGAAGGGCACTTTAGTGGTGCATTCAGCAGCTATTTTGGTTTAATTGATCAGGATTTATTCATACAGTCCGCTAATGGAAATTTCTTACATCCCCCGTATATACATATTTCTTCTGCACTTTTCTTGGTTCCAATATTGACTAAGCTCGACCTATTATTATTTGTGTGTTCACGTACATTGGCTCGAAGCTTATTTCGTGCTGGAGAAAAATAAAAATTCAAATGGACACTGCAACTAAACTTACAAAGATATCAATAAATTTAAACGGAGTATTTTAAGGAAACACTTAAAATAAATCTTTAAAATAAAACACTTGTTCATATAAAAACTAAAAAACAAGACAAACA
This sequence comes from Drosophila pectinifera, assembly GCA_008042775.1. Taxonomy (NCBI): domain Eukaryota; kingdom Metazoa; phylum Arthropoda; class Insecta; order Diptera; family Drosophilidae; genus Drosophila; species Drosophila pectinifera. The sequence continues at coordinate 348,404 of VNKC01004257.1, read as the reverse complement.
TTTGTAAGTACATATGTATGTATCGAAGGTTTTATTTTTGCAAAACTTTGAAAGTTCGGAATATGTCAGAATTAGGTTTATATAAGATACATACATACACTTTATTTTCTTCCCAGACAAAAGATTTACACATGTGTACATTGTTTTATTAACTGAAGACTCGAAGCTAAACTAAAAGCCAAAAGTTTACACCTTCGTCGACCTGGGATCGCGATAGATGCCTGTGAACAGGATGGCTTCGTTGGTCTGATCGTAGACGAGGAACAGGAAAGGATGATTACACTCGAACGTCACAGACTCCATCGGGCGCGCTGAGCGGCTAGCAACCATGACTGTGGCCGCCGCCGCGGTGCTGCCCTCCTCGTCCACCTTGATCTTGGCCACCTGCTGGACGGGTGTATCGAAGACGTTAGACGGGGTAAAGGTCTTGTTGAGTCCCATGCTTCTGAAAATCTATTAAAGGAATATATAGGATATATTAGCTGATCAATTTAATTTTGTGGTATAAAAAACTACTACCCTAAAGAGGTAAAGTTTGATTCAAAATTCGGCCACCCCAATTCCGACCTTCTTCCTCTTTACTTCTAGCTTTTGTGTGTCCAATGGGCTGGGTCCATTCTGTAGGCACGACTGAGAGCGATCCCGCAGATATGTACATGAGTACATATATAAGAACTTATGAGCTAAATATGTATGTTTAGGTAACGCAATCTGTGGTCGCATTTGCCCCTTGAGCCTGACATCTACATCTCAAACCTAGAACTGTAACACATCTTTTTTATCTTTTAAATATGTGCTTTTAAGACAGCTTAAGATATCCCTATCGCACTATGAATAGGATTATCAGAATACGAATTTCATGTTGACTACCTCAGCGAGACATAGAAATAAAATAATTTTGAAATATTAGCTCGGCAAATGTAGTCGTTTCCCTCACTCGAAGCCTTAATTTGGGTCTTCGAGCCGGATGGACAGAGACAACGGTTCCTCTTGAACCGTTTTCGTTTAAAATGTATATCTTAATTTACTATTTATAAAATAGGGAAAGCTTACCGGAGGCAAATCCAAGTGCTGCTCGAACTCAAACTTGGGCAATGACACCTCGATCTCGCGCGGGAATGCCAAATTGAGCGCCTGTGTCAGTGTCTTGGAGTTCAATTTGGACAACACATCATCCAAGGATTGGGACGGAAGGATAAGCACCATGGAGACATCTGATTTCGGCTTACCATGCGTCTGGTTGGAGGTGCGAAATGGCATCTGCAGGACTTTGGCGTCCAGATACCCGTCCAGAGACAGCAAGAAAGTGGCCTTTTGTTGCATCATGGGCACCATTGAAACGTCGGTCGCGGTGGTATAAAAAGGTTTCTGAGAAGTCCTCTCTACCTTAAACTTGCTGACCCACTGACCCTTCAGGTATGAGGCGTCGGCAAAGACCATTGAAGTACGCGATGTAATATCTGCGGCGCTCAGCATGTCGCGGATCTGATTGTGGGTCTTCTTGGCAATCCAGGCGTTGATCTTTTTGCGCGATTCGTCCGGCTTGCCTATAAAGTTAATCTTTCTGAACTCGTTGGATAGGCGATCGTTTATGCAGGGTATTTCATATAGTGTAAATTCATTGGAATAGAAAATTCGACCCGCCGAGGAGAACTCCAGCGGACTTTGTCGAAAACGGGACTCAAGGTGCTTCTTCTCCAGCACGTAGGCACTGCGCACCATCTCTCTGGAGTCGGCCCAGTTCAGCTGTAGCACCTTAGCGAGTTCCTTCTCCCCCTCCACGGTGGCACCGAAATAGACAAGGAGCAGGATGTTGAATGCGCTGTATGGCGAGAAGAAGGCATTTCCGTTTGGAGTCGTTCTGCGAATTACATCTAGCATGGATAATGCGAAGTTCTTCTGGCTCTGGTACAGGTTGGTGGGTCTCGTCAGATTAATTTGGCTTGGTTCCACATCGCACAAGCCAGCTAGGACGATAGTGGGTAACACCACCATGAAGGTCTGGCTGAGAATGTTCATTTTATGGCTATAATATAGTACAAAAGAACAATCAATATAACAATAACACCCATAAAAGATCAAAAATCTCTTTAAAGGTTATCAAAGGAATCCTATTTTTCATTATTCATTATTTTTGGTGCGTTCCTGAAACCTCAAGGCAAATAATGAGATAAGAGACTTGTAAATATATATTTTTTTAAAATCAAATGTAAATTATGCGAGAAATTTTTTAGTCAGCATGCTGTTAAGTTATATTTTTCGTTTGTACATTTCGTCATAACGTTGTATATACAAATTAACGGTAGTTAACGGTTTAATGGCTTAATCCGATTAGAATTGATTGTTTGCGGCTTGATCGATGCTTACACTTTGGTTAATACTTATTAAGACTTATTCAGCTTCACATACATTCATATACGTATATATGTATTTATATAGAAAAATGTCTTTGATTTTCGAAAACCCATGTTTTTATGGGTTCTTGGAAATCTTTCTTATAGGTAATGCCATAATTATAGATAGATGCTGGCCCAGAGGTCACAGTAGCGGAGATAATCAGCCATATACTATATGTTTGCTTCAAGAAAAATTTAAATTCCTATGGAGTTAATCCAATAGAAAATATACAAAAACATAAATATAAAACTTGATTTTTACGACTTCCAAATTACTAGAATGCAAGCATTAATTTGCACAAACACATAAGAAAAGATTAATAAATACCTTATACGGCTATTATGTTCTAGGATCTCACAGACCGGCTTCGCGACCGTCAACCAACTGAAGCTTAAACTTAAAGGTTCAAGCTAGGAAAACAGGGTGAGGCTAGTTTGATTATGATATCGATAGACGATATACACACTGACATTGCAACAAATAATCGTTTTCCAACACTAAATGTAAAAGAAAAAATATACTTTCGTACTCTAAGATTAGGAGGATTAATTAATCCTTAAAATAGAACAACTTTATTATTTTAGGTGGTTAGAAGAGATTTGTATTTTAATATGTGAAGTGCCAACGAATTGTCCTTCCCGTGATTCCGATATCACAGTTGTCACCGTGAAAGCAAGTCGATATCAGGCGCAGCTTGTGCCACCACTAGCTAACGGCATTAACCAAGACTGGCAGCCACCACCGCACAGTCGCGAAATTGACAACAAAACAGAATTACGCTATAAACAAACCGAAATTGCTGTCCATAATGAGCGCAACGGCCTCCACGTCGGCGGCGGCGTCACAAGACGCCTGCTACATCTCGCTGCTTGGCTTGGCGGAGTTCTTCCGCACTTCGCAGCCGCCGAATATCAAGAAGTGCATCCAGTGCCTGCAGGCGCTCTTCACATTCATGCCGCCCTCAAAGGTCGAGGCCCGCACGCATCTGCAAATGGGCCAGATCCTGATGGCTTACACGAAGAACATAGACCTGGCGCGCCACCATTTGGACAAGGCGTGGAGCATTTCCGAACCGCTGGCCAACTTTGACGTAAAGTTTGACACTGCCTCGCTTTTGGCGCAACTGCATCTGCAAACGGACCAGAACTCCCACCAGGCCAAGGCAATGCTTCGGCGCGCCGTGGAACTGTCGCAGCACAACGTCTACTGGCACTGCAAACTTCTGCTGCAGCTGGCTCAGATCCACGCCAGCGATCGCGAGTACTCGCTGGCGTCCGAACTGCTGGCCGTGGGTGCGGAAAGCGCCGACGAGGCGGGCGCCACGTACCTGAAGGTCTTGTTCCTGCTTTCGCGTGCAATGATCCTAATGATCGAGCGCAAAACCAACGATGTGCTCGCCCTGCTCAACTCTGCGGGCCAAATCATCGACAACAACATACCCAATCCGCACCAGAAGGAATACCTTAAGGTGTTCTTCCTGGTGCTGCAGGTGTGCTACTATTTGGCCCTAGGCCAGGTGAAGACAGTGAAACCCAGCCTCAAGCAGCTACAGATGTCCATTCAGACGATAATGGCACCCAATTGGCCATCGGACGAGGCTATCTTCGGCGCCAATCAACTGGAGATGTTCGTGTGGCTGCCAAAAGAGCAGCTGTACGTGCTGGTCTATCTTGTGACCGTTTCGCACTCCATGATGGCGGGTTACATGGACAAGGCTCAAAAGTATACGGAAAAGGCACTCACGCAAATCGAGAAGCTCAAGCAGCAGGAGGATAAGCCCATTCTGTCCGTCTTCAAGGTGATTTTACTGGAGCACATTGTCATGTGCCGCATGGTGATGGGGAACCGGGAACTGGCCATCCGGGAGATAGCTGCCGCGCGGGACGTTTGCCTGGCGGCACCGCAGCGCAGTCTTCTGCGACGCCATTCCGCCCAGCTGCACTGTCTTGTCGGGCTGTACTCCATGTCAACTAGCTTCTTCGAGCATGCCGAGCGGCAGTTTCTTGTTTGCGTGAGCGAGACAAGCGAGAGGGACCTGAAGCTATTCGCGAACCTCAACCTGGCGATCATCTATCTGCGCACCAAGCGGGACACGGACCTCAAACAAATCCTTGACGCAGTGTCGTCTGAGAACACGCACACGTACAGCAGTCAGGCGCTAATGGGGGGCTTCTACTACGTCCAAGGCCTACACGCCTTCCATAAAAACAGCTTCCATGAGGCCAAGTAAGTGTGGAACCAACTAGACATTAATAGCTCCTATTGATCTCACACCTTGACCTCCATTACTTTTGCAGACGCTTTCTTCGCGAGACCTTGAAAATGGCCAACGCTGAGGACCTGAACCGGCTGACCAGCTGTTCACTAGTATTGCTCTCGCATGTCTTCCTCAGCATCGGCAACTCCAAGGAGAGCATGAACATGGTTACGCCGGCCATGCAGCTGGCTAGCAAGATACCCGACATCCACGTCCAACTGTGGGGATCAGCAATACTCAAGGACCTGCATCGCATGTCCAAGGATGTACAGCACGAAAAGGACGCTTACGCCAACCACGTGAAATACTCGGAGAACCTGATAGCGGACCAGCGAAAGTGCGTCCAGAGTGCGCACCACGAGCTGGTCAACTGGTTCCACGGAGATCCGCCGGTCACGAGCGGACCGCCCTCTACAGCCGCCCTGCTTCTGCCCGAGTCCTCCGTCACAGCCTCAGTCGCCGCGATCGCCTCCACGTCGACGGCCATGCAGCCAACGGGGCAATTCGGTCAGTTCTACTAGCAATGAGGAGACGTCTATGCAATGTACCATTTAAGCTTTTATTTGTATCTACGACCTAGCGACTAAGTTAAGACTAAAGATGTTCTAAAGTTGTGAGTTTTCGACATAAATTGTATTCCCGCGGGGAAAAGTGAACAAGTGGAAACGAATAGTGGACGAGTCATGTGTGTGTTGGTTGCAGTAGGATTGATACTCATTCGAGGTGGGACGCATCATCTTCTTTTCCTGCTTCTCCTTTTGTGAGAGAATTACTGACATTAAGACCTACGATTTTGTGCATTTAACAAGTTCACAATTCACTTGTTTAAATCATCATTGCCGTCTCGGTCATCTCGTTAAGATCATCCTCGACGGCCCCGCTTCCGTTCTCCTTGTTGCTAATCAGGGTAAAGTGCACCAGTCCTTTTTCGTGCTGCTCGTGTCCAGACAAATGCGTTCGCATCTCTGGCATTGTCTTGAACTCTTCGTTGCACACTGGACAAATGTAGATACGGTCGCCCTGATGTGTCCTTTGATGCATCTGGCAGTCGCCACGCTGCGTGAAGGTCTTTGAGCAGAATGGGCACACATATGGACGCTCGCCTGTATGTGTCCTACGGTGATTCTTAAGCACATTTAGGGCAGTGAACCTCATGGGACACAGATCGCAGGCGTAAGGCCTCTCGCCGGTGTGCTTACGTTTGTGTTTGGCCAGCGAGCAGCTGGTGGTAAACCTAGCCGCGCACACCTCGCACTCGAATGGCTTGTCACCAGTATGGGTGCGAGCGTGCGAGGCTAACTCCGCCTTGGTTACAAACGAGTGCGGACACAGCTGGCATTTGAAGCTCTTTGTCTCCGAGTGGCGTAATTTGTGCTGGCGCAGATTGGCGTTTTGAGTGAAGCTCTTGTCGCAGATATTGCACACAAATGGCTTTTCGCCTGTGTGGATGCGCATGTGGTCACGCAGTGTTGACAGCATTGTAAAGACTGGGAAATAGAGGGTTCTAAATAAGTATACTATGAACTCTAGAGCAATTGCATCATAATTAAACTCACCCTTTTGGCAAACGTTGCATTGGTTGCGTAGATTCCGCTTGTGTCCCTGGACCATGTGCTTGCCCAGCTGCTCCTTCGACTCACACTTCATTCCACATTCCGGACAGTTGTGTGCGCCATGATTTGCGCGGTGCTCGGCCAGATGATCCGGCGAAACAAAAACCCGTTCGCACTCATCGCATTTAAAGTTGCGGTTCGTGCAGCTGTTCTGCCTTTTGTGGATAATTAGGGATTTCTCCAGTGCAAAGCCAGCATTGCAGCGATCACAATGGTATTTAAGCTCCGGTACCAAAACAGTTCCTGCTCCTCCTGGACTTGTTCCTCCAGCCACTGAGGACGGTGTAGGACCTGCTACTACCATTGAGTTGAGTGATCTGCGGCTGGTTCCCATCCGAAGCTGCTTCAAAGAAGAAGATGTGGACGCCGCCGACGTAGTGTGCTCCTCCTGCTTTTCAGCTGCCCTTCGGCGAGAAGTTCTCTTCGCCGGCTCAGGTTCCTGCTTAGGAACAACCTCCTCCTCCTGCTGCTGCTGCATCAGAAGCTTAGCTGCGCTTTTCCTTGTGATCACCTGCTGAGCTGGCACTGAGACATCCGGAGCTTCGGTTTCAACACTGTCGAATATGGCCAGGTTGCACTCCCTGATCTGCTGCTCCAGCTCGTTGTCATCGCCCTCATAAATGACACCGGTCTGAGTGTAGACGACCTCCTTTTCAACTTTCAAGCTTTCCTGTACTTGCAGGATTATGCTAGTCGCCTTCTCCACGGGCTCTTCGGTCAGCTCGTAATCGAATACTTCTCCCTCACCCTCACAATCTCCGTCGTCATTATCCAAGTGCAATGAAATCCTGCGCTTGACCAGACTGCTGTCATCTATGACGACTGACTCTGTTTGGGCGGATACAGTGGAGTGGCTGGATTCCCAATTGGGAGTTTGCATAGACTGATCGGTGGTGGGCACCGAGTGCTTGTTGGACTCCTCCGACTCAGACTCTTCGTGAAGGGCATCCGGCAGCAATTGACGCAGAGTTCGACTGGAGTTCTCACACATGATCTTGAATGTGTAGCAGCGGTTTATTTCACTTAAACAGCCCAGGCACACCTTTTCGGGCAAATTATCGTGGCGACGCGGCTGCGACAGAGGAATCATCCGGATTAACACCTTCATTTTGATTACTTAAGGGATTCGCTTTACCTTGGTTTTCGTAAATTCCCTGAGCATATCGGCCAAGCAGTTACCCGATCCGTTGTCATAGATGGACACAAAGGGACCCGTCGAGCTCAGGCAGGTCAAGCAAATCTTATCGATATCCATTTCGCGACGAAATCGCTCCGAAAACAAAATAAAACAATTAAAAAACAAGCAATATGACCGCAACTTGGATGGAGGAGATTGCTGAGCGAATCAAACTTAATATACTGAAAGGTGATCCCAGGCTGGTCACATTGTATTTCTTGTCGCTGGTTTTTTTGACATTTCAAAATGGATCTATAATTTTAGTCAGAACGCAGTGAAACATTCATTTCCGACCCCATAAAGTATATACATATGTTCTTGATCAACATCAACAGGCGAGTCTATTTACTTGTCCGTCTGTCACTTTTTCAAACAAAGTAGTCTCTTAGTTTTAGAGCTATCTAGCTATCTATCCAGCTATAGAATAAAACTATACATTAGTCTTTCTATATTAGTCGGAACAAACCATATCGGGCGACTGTATTATATATCTATATATATAAATATATATTTATATATATATGGTAAAGCTGTCGAAAATTTGATAGGAAAATTATTATTTTCGTTACCTTTTAACATATAGACACATAGGATTTGATAGGAAAATTATTATTTTCGTTACTTTTTAACATATAGACACATAAATCGAGACAGTTATTTATTTCGCTTGGTTTGGGTTATATTTTAAACTGATATATGATATATATGTATATATTTTAAAGGCTATACATTCGTCGGCTTCCCGAGTTAGCATCCTTTCTTGTTAATTATAAATGCTTCACATTTAAAATTTAAAAAAGCTAGTATAGCTTCACTGATGAATCCCATCTCTTTATGACCTTTTAAGAGCAAACAATCGATCAGCAGTTGAAAAAAACGAATTGTCGCCACTTTATCTGTTCACATTTGTGTGTGAAAGGTAGGTTTGCAGTATTCACTGTATATATGTAGTATTTTTATGTCTTTGATTTGAGTGTAATGTATAATTTATGTGTATTTTAGTAGAATATTAACATCCGTACCCTGTATTTTTTGGAATAAAACAAACCACCAGACAGTTGCGGACATTACCTATGCATTACCGATCGGTAGGGCACCCCTAATTCTGAAATCTTAAAAATTTATTTTTTTGGAGTGGCTCCTAATATGTTAAAAAATAACAAAGCTATAATTAGTTTGGGTATATTATGTAAGGGAAAAGAGAGCGTGGTCGCATTCCTTTTTAGCTCAATTTATATACTTTATGCAAAGAAGGAACATTGTGCAATGTATTCATCACCACCTTGTGGTGCTTATGATTTTTTCTTTGGCCTGAGTTTTTACCTAAAAATAATATGATAATGATAAAACTACATAATGCTACAAAAAGAATCGGATAAGTCCGGGCCTACTTTAGCCTGTCTTAAAGGCAGAGATGACGTGTGCTTGCTTTTTGTCAGTTAGCTATCGTCAGCCTGGGAACCATCTGGATGATCAGAGTAGAAACGGTACGGGTAGACCCTCATCTGTTTGTTATATTTGATGCTTTTCTGGAATTGAGTTATTTCCAGTTTCTATTCCAGTATTTCATCGGGGTAAGAGATGCCTTTTGTAGTATTTAACGAACCATCCACAAGGGGATCTGACTGCTTTGGCAAAGATTACATAAGGCGTAGTTTGTGAGGTACGTTCCGTATATTCTGCGGACGTGCTGTTGTCCCCCGTCGCATAATTTAAGAGGAGTCTTAATCTCCTTGTAGACCAGACATCCATTGTCATTTTAGAGTCTTCTTTGTTAGCTGGACAGTGTTCAGAATTGTTTCAGTCTCCTTATAGTTACAGACTGACTGATATGTGCAGTATGTCCTTATGTGTCCATATTCCTGTCAGCTTGTACATTGCTCTGGCCAGAGCCGATTATGTGGCTCTTCCACAGCGATCCTTCGAGGCATTAAATTTTAGCGCGAAAAGATCGCAGGGTCCTCTAGTTTAGTATATTTTACTGGTATATTTTAAAAAGCTTACCACGGTCACACACCTCTAAGAAAGCAGCAAGAAAGTAAATTCTTGTCCATTATTTAGTAGAAACTAATAATATTAAAAGAAAAATGACGGAGCCTGCGGAGAAGAGCACAGAGGTTAAGTCGCCGACGTACGACTTGTCCAAGTTCCGGTTAAAGCGGATTCTTAGCAACAACAGTGTGCGGAAAAGCATTTCCTTGCTCGGAACCTTCCCAGATCTTTCGGAAACGGACGACGCGATAGTTGTTTTCGAGAAAAATGGTAGGTCGGCGCTCAGTGTATTACAAATTTATTCCTAATCTTGTATATAAATTCCTGCAGCCTATAGGGAAAGCGACGTGGCCACACAGTCGCCTTCGGCGGAATCGCCAACGAAGCCGAGCTATTTTAGTGCAGATTTGAAGGTATCCACGGAGTTTGTCAATAACATATACGGCAGCTTTCAAGTTGTCCCTGGCAGAGATCTATGTGGCAAGTATATACCAGTACTTATGTACTTATTACTATAAACTCGCTATTATATTTATTCGCAGGAGTCAAAAGTACGGTCATATATCCCGCCACGGACAAACACATCGAGAAGTATTCCATTTGCCAGAAGTACCTGATTCGCGAGACGCCGAACCTCTACGAAAAGATAACGCTTCCATACCTCACCTCGAGCCAATTCTCCTTGGAATGGGTTTATAACATACTCGAGCACAAGCAGGAGAAGGACAGGATCGTGTTCGAGGACAAGGATCCGGAGACGGGCTTCATCCTGCTGCCCGATCTCAAGTGGGACGGGCGTAATGTGGAGAACTTGTATCTGCTGGGCATTGTCCATAAGCATGACCTCAAATCGTTGCGGGACCTAAATGGAAGCCACCTGGATCTACTGCGTAACCTGCGGCAGTCTGCAAAAGACGCTATTTTCAAGCGCTACGCCCTGAATCCCAACCAGCTTCGCATGTACTTCCACTATCAACCGTCCTTCTACCACCTGCATGTCCACATCAATCCAGTGCGAAACGATGCACCCGGAATCTGGTGCGAGAAGTCGCACATGCTGGACACTGTTATTAACAACCTGGAACTTCTGCCGGATTACTACCAGCGAGCCACTTTACCGTTTGTCCTTTACGAGGGCAACAAGCTCTTGGAGCTATATGAAAAGGAGCAACCGGTTCGAGTGGTGCCAGCATTGAGTGGAAAGGAGGAGCCTACGGTTGCGACATCGGAAGAGGGTTTCAGCGATGACGAGCCAGAGGAGAGGCAGTCCAAGCGCATTAAATTGGCCTCCACTCCGGAGCCAAAAGAGGTCGAAGCTCCTGCACAGGCGTGTGCTTAATTATACTCATAACCACAGATATCTACTTAGTTTTGGAAATCTATTGAAAAGGTGTCCAAAAGTATGCAAGAAATAATAAATTGCATACTTTAAACGCATTTTCAATGTATTTGCAAACCTTAGAGGATTTTGAACCGACTTTATATACATATACATATATCATTAAGCTAATAGTCTATGAACTTTGAATACCAATTTATTCTACCCAGTACGGGTACTTAATGAAATCCTACTTCATTTTCATATTCTTTTCAGAAAAGTCGAAATAAAGGAACTTGTGTTGAACTAGTAATTTCAATTAAAATTAGGATGTACTTCTTTGCTAGGGAAAGTGGGCCACTTACGCATAATTTCTTTTCACTGAATAGTAAAGCTGTCAATTGGGCTTATTTGATTATTGTTTATGAGCTAGACAAAGCGTAACACAAAATAAACTCAATTGAGACAGTGGGATTAAGTAAAAAGTAACAAGACTCTAGAAGTAGTCAGCTGGTTTGCTATCTTTATTTATTTAATAATAGTGTGTAGCTATGTCTGTTGTGTATTATTGTTGTTGCATGCTCTCTGCTTGTGTGTTTATATAGTTTTGTATTTTCTTTTTTTGTTTAATAATTTATTTATTCTTTTTCGTGGCCCTTCGTATTTGTTTATATTTGTAATACATTTAAATACAATCCACTGCGTTTATAGGGTTTGTTCTCGTCGCGGCGGCATGGCTAAGTAATCAAATTTGATATACAAGTCCTAGAAAAAATCATCTTCGTACTGGCGTTGTATCTGGAGTTTTGTATTCGAATCGTGTCTAGCGCTGGGAGCGAGCTGCGAATTCGATTCGCGCTCTCTCTAAAGAGTTCTGCTAAGCGAATGCTTTGATATTTGTAAGCTCGTTAGCTGCGTTTACAAGTGTCTTTTTTCGGGTGGGTCAATATTGGCCAGAAATCGTTGTACTTGAAAGTGTGGGGAAAGCATTACAAACAAGAATTCGTCCAAATGAACATACATGGTTTGGCTTACAATGTTAAGCAAGAGAAAAGGGGAAAGATTGCCAACATTTTCCACTCTAATTCTCGAAAGTCATCTCTTTATACTTAATGAAGTTATTAGTCCCTAAACTACTCTCTGTTCCAACGATCATTCAGCCTTGTCTCGAAGCAATGATGCCCACCCTTGTGTGGTGTATGTGTGTGTATGAGTGTCTGTTTGTCCTACATATGTCATCGAAATCTTTAGCCTGGAAGCCTGGTTCAACATCGTTTATGGTACATACATACATAAATATTATTTCAAATACATACATACATACATATACATATATAAGTATATATATATATAAAAATAACAAATAATAGTAGTAATAAAATCGTAATGTGTAATTCCCAATATAATAAAAACAATACGCGCCGGCCACCCTGCCCCTGAATACTAAGCTGATACTCTCTCAATTGCTCGTCGTGCCCGACTGCTCCACGTCCACGTCCGGATCCGGGTGCTGCTCCTGTGAGACATACATCACGGCAGTTGTCTGCTTGTCCGCGTCCGAGGAAATGGACCAGTTGCGCTCTAGTTGTTGCAGGGCCGCCATGGTCGCAGTGGTGGTCACACCCGCGCCAGAGCTCTCCGCTCCGGCACCATCACTCATGACGCCCGCTTTAAGCGTCTCCTCCAGCAGCACCTGGATCTTGTCCTGGTCGTCCAGGTGAACGAAGCCCAGGCGCACCAGTTCGCTGGTGAGATCCGCCGCCGTATCGTTCTCGTTCACCTGACATGTAAGCTGCCGGTTCATCTTGTCGTCCATGCGGAGCAGTATTGTCATAATTATGTCATTGCTGTCCTCCTTGATCTTCACGCTGCACATCATGTTAACAATGCGCCGCGACTCTGTGTCCACTGGCTCCGGTGTTGCGGATTTCACGGAGTCAGCCCGCTCCGGTGAGGCTGCCCGAGAGCGAAAATTTGGCGGCTTCTTGCCGCTGTACGTTATTAGCGGATACACCCCGTATTTGACGTCCTCGACAAACTTCTCCAGCTTGTCTGCGCCGGAAACATCGGCGAGGCGGTACTGCCGCTCCTGGCCTCCGGCCATCCGCAGCTGGGCCATTATCACGTCCGGCTGGTAGTAGCGTTGCATCAGTCCGTCGAAGGCGGTTTCAGAGAACATGGTGCGGTTGGCGGGCGAAAAGACCAGACAGTGGGCGGTTAGCAGTTTGAGGGAGTGAACCTGGGCAAGAAACAACGAGTGATAGATTAGCAGTCAATAACTTACGAGGATGTTGGGCATGTCGGACAGATATCCAAAGAATGTTAGTAAATGCTCGATAATAGCGAGTATCCGAAGAAATATAACAATTAGTTCCTTTGCTCCGGTCTTGTTCTCAGCTTAATTTTCCTATTACGCTCCTTTAACATTGTTCTGCCTTTTTGTTCTTGTTTCTCTTATAAATAATAATTAAGTTATTAGTATGAATAACCCCGGCTACTCATTTTGTATGATATTTAATTTAATATCGATGTCAAAATTGGTTTTAAGCTCCAACAAGAAGAGGTGGCACACATATGTAGATGTAAATGGGTCTTGTTTTGTAGGTACGTTTTATTAGGATACTTCTTGGTCTTTATTTAAATTGATATCAAATCCATCGCGAAATATGTATGGAGCACCTTGGCCTTGTATAACTTTGATTTACTCACCTCAAAGAGCAGTGGGTGAAAGAGCAGATCGTTGGCGCTGGGCCGATCCTGTGGCTGCGGGTTCAAACACTTTCGAATTAGATCGCGCTGCAGGTCGCTTTCCAAGCTAAAGATTGTGCGCTGAATGGTCTCCTCGTTGATGGCAGTCGACTCGCTGTTGCTGGGCTGGATCTCCAGGGCGGCCATCTCCAGGGCGCACATCCCGAAGGCATAGATATCGAGAGCGGCGGTCAGCTGATCGGCGGCGCCGTACTCCGGTGCCTGGAAGTAGTGGGCGCCCCGTTCGCGTTCTTGCTCCCGCTCGCGTTCACGCTCTCGTTCCCGGCCCCGCCGCACACTGTAGTGGACCGCGTCCGGTACCACTGAGCCGATCTTGACCAGACCGTTGTGCTGGATGAAGATGCTATCACAGGTTAGGTTGCCGTGAATGATGGGCGGCGAGCAGGAATGCAAATAGCTGAGCGCGGACAGGATCTGGGTGCACCAGCGGCGCCACGACTCCAGCGGCAGTCGCTTGGCATTGCGCTTGGTGCGCTTGAGGAACTGTTTCAGCGAACCGGACGACATGTACTCCGTGATGAAGACGACCCGGGGCCGTTCCACCTGCTGCGTGTCCGTCCAGTAGCGGTGGAACTTGACGATGTTCTGGTGGTCCAGCTGCAGCAGGTTGTCGAACACCTGCCGCATCTTCTCCTCTTGCGACTTCAGCTCCTGAAGGCTGGCATATTGCACCTCGTTCCACACGACCTCCACGCCCTCCTCGGTGTCCATGGCCAGATGGACACAGTCAATTCCGGGCACATCACGCTGGTCCACCTCCTCGCGTCGCTTCAGCCACCGCCCGCAGGGCGACTCCTCTAGGATCTCGCTCTCGTCCTCCGAGTCATCGCCGGATTCCCGGGGCGACGAGTCCAGATTGACGCCCTCGCCAACGCCAACGGCGACGCCACTGCCCGCATCAGCTGTTGAGGCACCGACTTTGTGAGGCGCCTGCTGTTGCTGTTGCTGCTGTGTTGACGCTGGCGTGGCTGGGCAGGATACATTCGTTGGGACTGCCACGGGGGCAGCCGGGGTGTGCTGCTGGATGGACTCATCCGCTACCGCGCTACAGCTGCTGCCGGCATTCGCTTGGCTATTTGACATTAGGGTGCGGTCACCGACGCGGCTGCGGCTGCTGCTGCTGTGCTTTGCTGTTCCAGGAGGCCTCGTCTACGGCCGCGGCTTGGGTTTCCAGTGTTTATTTTTGCTTTATGCCTGTCGTTTAGGTTTGCTTTTCCTGGTATTCGCTGCGGGGACCGGGCAACGAGCTACATCCGCTGCTGCTGCTGGCGCTACTCCTCTGCCACTGCCGCTGCCGCTGCCTCTGCCCACTTACTGGCGCACACATACACACGGCGCCCGCACACGCACGCACACACACAAACACACACAAACACACCCTATCCGCTGCGCCCCCTCTCGTTCAATAACACTCTGCGCTGTGACTGCTGCGATTTTTGTGTCGTTTTCTTAGCTTTTCGACGTCGTAGGTGGACTAATCCTCGACGGCAAGGCGAACAGCGAACGGTTAGCTGCACTTTTCTGCCTGTGACGCGGCTTTTTTAGTTTATTATGCGTTTTTTCACGCTTTTTAAAACACCCAAGAAATGTGAGTAAATCGATGCATCGAGCCTATCGATACTCACCCCCACATATCGTCCTCAGTGGCGTAGCGGTGCGACCAGTTATCGATAACAGCTATCGTAAATGAGCTATTATATGGCAATCTATCTGAAGCATACTGAGCAAGTAACATGTATTATTTATATTTATAGTTCAACGAACATTAAAATAACAGTTATATTCTTAGTTGGGGTTTCCCTATATGGCTACATGTCAAAACTTCTATAAATCAATCACCTGTTTGCCGGCTGTTCACATACAAATTCAACTTTTTAAAAATGTAGTCATTTAACAACTCCAAATTCGCTGAAAGTATCTGGTGTGTTCCCTATATAGTAAAAGGACTTAAAATCGATCAGATGTTAGCTTAAGCAAAATGACTACGTTTTGAAAAATTTTAGTGTGTTTGGAAACTTTTCTCTTAAAAAATAGCCAGATTTGTCGTGAAATTTATATCTTTCCAGAACTATTGGGTTCTTATCGATAGTATATTTCACCTATCGATCACCTCTTGCCATCTGTGCCGGCGGCTCTTGAAAATTTTTTAATATTCGTTGTTATTCTAGGTAGGGGTTTACAAGCTTAGCAATAATGGATAGCATAATTGGACGCAGCCAGTTCGTCTCAGAGACGGCCAATCTCTTTACTGACGAGAAAACCGCCACTGCAAGGGCGAAGGTAAGAAGCAGCTTCTGCCCGACAAACAATTGGTTTTCATTGACTTCTTTACCATTCGCATCCAGGTGATTGAGTGGTGCAATGAACTGGCCGTTGCGTCGGCTTCCACCAAATGCGAGCTGCTGGCTAAAATCCAGGAGACTGTCCTCGGTTCCTGCGCAGAACTGGCCGAGGAGTTCCTGGAACCGGTTTTATCGCTGGCCCACGACCAAAACATGGAGGTGCGCAAGCAGGTGGTCGCCTTCGTGGAGCAAGTGTGGTAACTATCGCCGGTAGAATGAAAGATGGGACGGGACCCCAAACTTTTAAATGTCTCGCTTCCTACTTTCAGCAGAGTGAAGGTGGAGCTACTTCCGCATGTGATCAATATTGTGTCCATGCTGTTGAGGGACCCTTCGGCCCAGGTGATTAAGCGTGTGATTCAGGCCTGTGGCAGCATCTACAAGAATGGCTTGCAGCACTTGTGCAACCTCACAGAACCCGGCGACAGCGCAGAGCAAGCTTGGAATATTCTGAGTCTGATTAAGGCGCAGGTATTGGACATGATCGACAACGAGAACGACGGCATTCGCACCAACGCCATTAAGTTCCTTGAAGGCGTCATTGTCCTGCAGAGTTTTGCCGATGAGGATAGCCTCAAGCGCGATGGCGACTTCTCTCTGGCCGATGTGCCCGATCACTGCAAGCTCTTCCGACGTCAGAAGCTGCAGGAAGAGGGCAATAACATCTTCGATATTATGCTTCAGTTCCACGGCACCACGCATATTTCGTCTGTCAATCTGATTGCATGCACCAGTAGCCTGTGCACGGTCGCCAAAATGCGGCCCGTTTTCATGGGTGCCGTTGTGGAGGCTTTTAAGCAGCTGAACGCCAATCTGCCGCCCACTCTCACTGACTCCCAGGTGAGTTCCGTCCGCAAGAGTCTCAAAATGCAGCTGCAAACGCTGCTGAAGAATCGAGGCGCCTTCGAGTTTTCGGGCACCATTCGGGGCATGCTAGTGGACCTTGGTACGTCTTCGAATGAGATACAGAAGTTAATGCCAAAGATGGACAAGCAGGAGACGGCGCGGCGGCAGAAGCGCATCCTTGAAAACGCCGCTCAGAGTCTGGCGAAGAGAGCGCGCTTGGCTAGTGAACAGCGAGAACAACAGGAGATGGAGCTGGACACCGAGGAGTTGGAGCGTCAAAAGCAGAAGTCCACACGAGTCAATGAAAAGTTCCTGGCCGAGCATCTGCGCACTCCTGAGAACGTGGTGGATCTGGTTGTAGAGTTCCTGCCGCATCTGCCCGCTGAAGTGCCTCAAAAGTTCCTAGACGAGTACACGCCGATCCGCCAAATGTCCCTGCAGCAGCAGGTGAGCAACATTTCTAGAATCTTCGGCGAACAACTGACGGAAAAGCGTCTCGGCCCAGGTGCCGCCACCTTCAGTCGGGAGCCGCCTATGAGGGTCAAGCAAGTGCAAACGGTGCAGCCCAATGATACTATTCCCATGGAAATTGACGACGAGTCGGCCCGCAAAATGAGCGAGGAAGAGCTGCTACGTAAGGAGGAGGCTACCAAGAAGCTGCGCGAGACCATGGAGCGGGCCAAGGGCGAGCAGACCGTGATTGAAAAGATGAAGGAACGCGCAAAGACGCTGAAGTTGCAGGAGATCACAAAGCCTCTGCCACGTAATCTAAAGGAGAAGTTCCTCACGGAAGCAGTTCGTCGAATCCTCAACTCGGAGCGTCAGTGCGTCAAGGGAGGCGTGTCCTCTAGACGTCGCAAGCTGGTTACCGTGATAGCGGCCACCTTCCCGGATAATGTGCGCTACGGCATTATGGAGTTTATCCTGGAAGACGTGAAACAGCGCATCGATTTGGCATTTTCATGGTTGTTTGAGGAGTACTCCCTGCTGCAGGGCTTCACAAGGCACACCTATGTTAAAACCGAGAATCGTCCGGATCACGCCTACAATGAGCTCCTCAACCAGCTTATTTTTGGCATTGGCGAGCGCTGCGAGCACAAGGAAAAAATTATACTCCTACGCCGCGTTTACTTAGAGGCCCCCATTCTTCCAGAGAACTCAATAGGACATCTGGTGCAGTTAAGTCTGGTGGATGAGTTCACTCAGCACGGGCTAGAGCTCATCAAAGATCTGGCCGTGCTGAGGCCTCCACGGAAGAATCGTTTTGTGCGAGCGTTGCTCAACTTCTCTGTGCATGAGCGTGCAGATCTGCGAGATCGTGCACTAGCACACCTGGTTAGCCTATATCATGTCCACAAAATTCTGCCCGCGCGGATTGATGAGTTCGCTTTGGAGTGGCTAAAGTTTTTGGAGCAGGAAGCACCACCGGCCATTGTTTTCACGCAGGAATTCGGCCGACCCACAGCGGAGGCAGCTTGGCGCGAAGATACAGCCAAGGTATGCCTCGGACTGGCACTCACCCTGCTGCCCTATAAACCGGAAGGTGAGAGTGTAGACTTATTCTGCGTTACTATTTCTAAATCTTCAACTCATTTCTTACGGCAGTTTACGTGGAGCAAGTTAGCCAGGTGTTCGTGGGCACCTCCTCTGAGCTAAAGCGCACGATCCTTCGCAGCTTGGACAATCCGATTAAGAAGTTAGGCGTAGAGGACCCAACCTTGCTTCAACTAATCGAGGACTGTCCCAAGGGCATGGAGACCTTGGTGATCCGCATCATATACATACTGACAGAGCGCGTGCCGGCGCCCCACGTGGATCTGGTGCGGAGGGTGCGTGACCTTTACCAGCACAGGGTCAAGGATGTGCGTGTGATGATACCCGTTCTAAGCGGATTGTCACGCTCGGAACTCATTGCCGTGCTCCCAAAGCTGATCAAACTGAATCCGGCAGTTGTAAAGGAAGTGTTCAACCGGCTGCTCGGGATCGGAGCTGAGTTTGCTCACCAAACGATGGCCTTGTCGCCCACGGATCTCCTAGTGGCCTTGCATACCATTGACCCAAATGTCTGTGACTTAAAGGCCGTCGTTAAGGCCACCTCTCTGTGCCTGGCCGAACGCGAGCTGTACACCCAGGAGGTGCTGATGGCTGTACTGCAACAGCTGGTGGAGGTGATTCCACTACCCACTCTAATGATGCGCACCACCATTCAGAGCCTAACGTTGTACCCGCGCCTCGCCAACTACGTGATGAACCTGCTGCAGCGGTTAATAATGAAGCAAGTCTGGCGGCAGAAGGTCATCTGGGAGGGATTCCTCAAGACAGTGCAGCGAATGAAGCCGCAGTCCCTGCCGATACTCTTGCACCTTCCGCCCGCTCAGCTGGTGGACGCTCTGCAGCAGTGCCCAGACTTGAGGCCAGCATTGTCCGAGTACGCGGATAGTATGCAGGACGAGCCGATGAACGGCAGCGGAGTCACCCAGCAGGTGCTGGACATCATATCCGGCAAGTCGGTGGATGTGTTCGTCACGGTACCTATCAGCATAAAATGATTCAGTTTCTCGAAATCTAAATAATCTTATTTCTTTTTCAGGACGAAAGTGGGGGCTACATAAGCGCCGATCACATTAAAAAAGAAGTTCAGGATCCGTCGGAAATTGGCGTCATCTCCACAGTTCCCGTTTTGACATCCTTAGCGCCGCAGCCCGTGCCGCCACCCATTACAAGCGATCTGAATCAACCGTTGCCGCCTGGCGAGGAATAGACCCAGCTGCAGCTTAAGTGTTTTGTTTGGCCATGGACATCTCCAATTTAATCAATAAGACTAAGATTACATTCAAACGTTTAATTCTGATTCAATTTATTTTCCATCAATGCAGACAGAATATGGCGGACCGTAATCACGGACATTACCCTGCGCGATTCAATGTCAGCGCTGCAGTATGATAATGCTGTTCAGCTTAAGAAGGGAATTATTCAGTGGCAAGGGCTCTGCAGTAGTCACATCAACGCCAGCCACCTAAATGCGTTTGGATTTTAGAATCTCATCTTTCGACATTTTGTCCTGGTGGTGTATATTATATCCGCGGGCTGAAGAAGCCCATTCATGCCCACATGGGATCCGAATTAGCCCAGTCTCTGATATAAACATCCTCTAAACGGTGTTGCCGCATTGGGTTTTGTTTAAATCAAGTAATGGTGTGCCGGGAGTAGATACAATAATACGAATTTCTGGAAATATAATATCAGATGTATAAACCTGGTGTCATTTGATTCATAGATATCCAACATTTCGTCAGGTAGAAGCACTGCTCGGTAAGGTTTACCAAAACAAAAACATTCCGAGCCCATGTGCCTTCATTACCTTCTATAGACACCTCCAGCGAAAGTCATAACAGCTTTAGAAAAAATGGTAGTAATTTATTAATATTTGACCATTATATTACATATTTATATCCCTTAAGATTAGAGTTCATCTACAAATCGACAAGCGGCTCCCATGAACACACTTATCGTGTTGACATCTACAGTGGTACTTCAGCTTCCATCTTCTCGCCAACTAGTCCGGCTAGTATATTTCTAGCCGTTATCCGGGACATCTCCTTGCGCGTTTCTATATCAGCGCTGCCGATATGCGGCAGAATAACCACATTGTTCAGCTTGAGAAGTGGATCATCCAAAGGTAGTGGCTCTGGGGTGGTTACATCCAGCCCCGCGGCCTGTATTGTGTTACTCTTCAGAGCATCGTACAGTGCATTCTGATCCACAACACCGCCGCGTGCTGTGTTGATAAAGATGCAGTTGGACTTCATCTTTTGGAAGGCCGCGGCATTAAAGATCTCCTTGGTCTGTGGAGTCAGGGCGCAGCAGACAACGATAAAGTCTGAGTTGCGCAGCATCTCCTCAAAGTCAACGTGCCGGGCCTTGACTGCCGCCGCCTCCTGCGGGCGTAACGAGCGGGTCGTATAGGTTATCTCCGCGGGCTTGAAGGGTAAAATGCGTGCCGCTATCTCTTGGCCGATGCGTCCGAAGCCGAGAAGGCCGACCCGTGATCCCTTTAGACCCTGACCACACATCCACATGGGGGCCCACGACTTCCAGCCGCCGTTGAACACCTGCTTGTTGGCCTCAAATAGTCGCCTGTTGGTGGCCAGTAGGAGTGCTACTGTCAATTCCGCAGTGGCATCCGTTAGTACATCCGGCGTGTACCCCACGCGAATGCCACGTTTCCTGCACTCCTCCACGTCGATGTGCTCATAGCCCACTGAAATGGTACACACGCATTTTAGCTGGGAGCCGGCAGCATCCAGCACATCGCTGTCGATCTTGTCGGTCAGGGCGCAGTAGAGGGCGTCCTTTCCAGCTATCTGACGGATCAGCTCCGCCCGGGGCACAGGTGCGGTTTCACTCCAGGTGCTTACCTGGCAGCTGTCAAATATTATGGATATTTAATTTGGATACGCTAATTAGCCGGTACCACCAAAGCAACAAAAACAAACCTCTTACGCAGCAACTCTAGTCCACTGGCATCGACATCCGGTCGGGTAACATACACACTTGGTTGGGAGCTCATCGTTCTAGTTCTGTGTCCAAGCTGCAAGAAGTTTCTGACTTGTATGATCGGTAATCGCGGTGGCATTGGTTCAAATTTCCGCGAAGAGGTAAACAATGTAACAAACTTGTATTAGTGTGACCAAGTCAGGGTAGCGAACAACCAGTAGTCACAGAAGAGCATGCTCTCGACTGTGGGATACCTAAAATGGAGTGGTCAAAGCCTAGCATAACATGGGAGTAGGGATCAAAAATACTCAAAGATGTGATTTTATGTTATATATATGTTATATGGTTTAATACATATTTAACTCCCAGTCTCACGACAAGATGAAGAAAAGGGTTATGTTAAAAATTGTATATGCCAACCAATTGTTTTTAGAATTGTTTTTAAGAACTCATATTAATCATGTTCGACGGAATTTTGTTTATCTGCTCTTAATATTCTCTGCCAATATAGGGTGTACAAAAAAGAATAGTCAATCTGGTCACACTACACTGGAAACATCTGGGATTTTTGTTATTGCTTAAAACTAATAACTGAAGTTATAGAAAACGAAACGATTTGGCTGTCGGACTGGTCTCTTCGATGTATGGCCAACGACGCCTCGCTAAACTGACCACACAAGCACTCGCCTTCCTTTCGCTAAACGTCCGTCAGGGCAGCCGCATGGCGCCGAGTCCAATTCGAACGCGGGATGTCTCTCCGGAGGCGATCGCCCAGCTGGGAAAAACTCCCAGGATGCGCCAGAATCCAGCGTTCCGAAAGGTAGACACAACCGAGTTCAGGAGCATATTCACGCCCGAACTAGAAGCTCTGGTGGATATGTTCAAGAAGTACAACTACGAACTGCGAATCGCTGGCGGTGCTGTTCGTGACATTCTCATGAGTATTCCCCCAAAGGACATTGACTTTGCCACCACCGCAACTCCGGATCAGATGAAGGCAATGTTCGAAAAGGAGGAGGTGCGGATGATCAACGCGAATGGCGAAAAGCACGGAACCATTACGCCCCGTATCAATGACAAGGAGAACTTTGAGGTGACGACGCTGCGCATTGATATCCGCACCGATGGCAGGCATGCGGATGTTGTGTACACCACCGACTGGCAACTGGACGCGAACCGTCGAGATCTGACTATCAACTCCATGTTCCTGGGCTTCGATGGCACCGTGTATGACTACTTCTTTGGCTACGACGATCTGCAGGAGTGCCGTGTGATATTCGTTGGCGAGGCAGACATTCGCATAAAGGAGGATTACTTGCGTATCTTGCGTTATTTCCGGTTTTACGGACGCATAGCCAAGGATGCCAAGAACCATGATGAGGCCACATTGGTAGCAGTAACGGAGAATGCCGAAGGACTGGCCAGGATTAGCGGAGAGCGCATTTGGATGGAGCTTAAAAAGATAGTAGTGGGTAATTTTGGACCCGAATTACTGCTGGAGATGCATCGTTGCAAGCTTTTCGAGCACATCGGGCTGCCTGGTAGTCCCAATCTGGAAGAGTTCAAGCGACTGTGCGGCATTCTGGAGCAGTTTGAGAAGCCGCACTATCCCATTTTGTATATGTCTGGACTGCTACACTCCGTGGAGGATGCCATGGCGTTGCACAAGCGTTTGAAGCTGTCTGCCTATGAACGGGATCTGGCTCGGTTCATCTTCCAACAGCGGGAAAAGGTATAAAGGCACACATATCATTTAATAACAATTACAAATTCGATTTATTCTCAAACTATACCACCAGGTCGATACGGAATACACAACTCTACGTGACTACCAGAAGCTGTGCCTGCAACAGTATGTCAATCGAGATTACGTTGAACAGTTGTTGAAGTACTCGAATAAAGTGGACCTGTATAATCAACTGAAAGCCTGGGTAAAGCCAGATTTTCCCATTAAGGGCAATGTCCTGAATGGCCATGGCCTTAAGGGAATACGCCTTGGATTCGTTTTAAACGAACTGAAGATCCTTTGGGCAGACAGCGACTTCAAACTTACCGCCGAGGAGTTACTGAAACAGCTTCCAGACATCTTGGAGAAGGTTCCAAGTTCGCCCAATAAAAATAAACGTTCAACTTAACAACTTTTCTAGCCGAAGCTTCCTTTTATCCGTTTTCATAATTATTAAAAAATGTTCGACCCCGAAATCACAGCTGATATCTATTTCCCCTATATCTTTCACGTTTTTGTGAAGATCTGAATGGGACGCTTGAATCCGGCATCGCAGTGCTCCGGAGTGCCCATGAGTTCCATCTTGGCAAAGCCCACTTCTGTGCTGAGTAGATATTCGGTGAATTGTTCAGGGCGGAATTTTATGGAATTGTAGTTTTCTCTAATTTGTTCCTGGAAAAAATAGATTAAATTGAATTAGTATGTGTATTAGGAGAAAAAAATGATTTATTAAGATGGAAATATAAAAGGCGTTACTAAAAGTCAAGAACTTCAACCAAGTAGACCTGGGATAGTAAGTTTATCATTTATAAATCATTGGCTTGGGCTTGTTTTTTTGCATGCACGGAGTCTACTAGGGGTTTGTTCACATTACACAAATTAAATGCCCACATGTGAGATCTAAATTCTAGGATAAGAGTCTGATTTTTTGTTATTACAAAAGTCCGAATGAGTTCAGAAAAAATACAAGTTAAGTAATGACAAACGCACTCACGTAAGTTTTAAAGTTATGGAAGAAAAAACCAAAAATAGATGCAAGGGTTCCCGTCACTTTTAAGCACACTCACCGATAGTTTCTTACGCCGCTTGTAGCCATCAAAGGACTGCGGCTCCAGAATCAGCTTGCCGCCGGGGCGCAGCTGCAGGTACATGCGGCGGAAGGCCTGCTTCAGACCGTCATCACAGAAGTTGAGGTGGATCCACTTGGTGACCGATAGGCAGAGTATCACATCGAACTGCGGTCGCTCGATCTCCAGTAGTACGTCGTCCTCCAGCACATAGTTGCCTTGTACGAAGCGCATGTTGTGGGGGAATCCCTGGCCAGGTCCAGTTTCGGCCTGTCGCTTCAGCTTGTTAATGGTGGCCTGAGCATCCTTGACTAGACCACGATCGATATCCAGGCCCACGAGGCTTTTCACCTCGAATTTTCGAGCTATTTGGATTGACAGGTGGCCAGAGTTGCAGCCGATGTCCAGGAGCTGCTTGTCGCGGAACATCTCCGCCTGGGAACCGAGAATGTCTAGGCGAATGTCTTGGAAGTCCTTATCCAGAATTCGCTTGCCATAGTAGTGCTTATAGTTGCCGTACATGAAATTGAGATCCTTGTTGTGCCTGGGCTTTCCGTTAAGATGCAGCCGTTTCTTCGGGTTTTGTGGAGGCGGGCGGGGAGCAGTCTCCACATGGTCATCGTTATCCTTCTTCAGTCTCTTGGTTTCCTTGTCCTCTGAGGTGCTATAAGATCGCTTTCCCGCACATTTGGTGGGCTCTTTTTCTTCTTTTAGAGGGTTGTTGTTGTTCATGACATCCATTGTGAAATCTGAAATTTCGTCAGTTAAGAAATTAATTAAGCTCGCTAATCGTCGTTTAATATGTGTCTATTTGTCTATATCAGTGAGTTTAATACTTTTTATATGCTTTAAAACCATAAAAATACTCTTAAATTGCGGGATATTCACGTTTCAGCTGCAAAAACATCGATGTTACTATCGATTGATTGCATCGATGTTTATACAGCTTTACGTTTTAGTGTGCTGCCGACTTTTTCGTTTCGTGCAAAGAACCGCTTCTGCTTCATGGCAACTGGCAGCACTAAAACGCACATTGGCGTTGCCAGACATCGAGCATTGAATTATTTTGACAGATAGCTTTCCAACACTACTTTTATTTGAAACTTGCGCGGGACTTTATATAATTCTAGAATGAGTAATTTAATAAATAATGTAAGCTTACAAAATCATAAATGAAATTGTGATGAATTGTGACATATCTTAAATATAATTTTCAGTAGTATGGTATATGGTATATAAGTACATTCAAATTTCTTTATGATTTAAAAGACCCTTACATTCGTTTTTAAATTTTAGTAATTTTTTGAAAATGTTTATCTAGCATACTTTATGGCTGCCATTTAGGTCCTTCAGTGATAACTTGAGGAGGAGGTAAAAAATGATTGAAAATGTGATCATGATATATAAGCAGCCCCTTAAGTAAGAAACAATCATCATCATCATCTTTCTAATGAGATTATGATTTAGTCTTTGCAAATCATAACCTCTTATGAAGAAAACCTCACAGCAAGATCCAGTACAAATGTATTAATATTTTTGGTTTTATTTGCGATTTCTGGCCACCCATAACTGACATTTCGCAGTTGTTGGCGGCGAATAAATTTCATGATTTACATAACAAAGCTCGCTTAATGAAAGCATAATATCTGTTTTTGCAAATTGAAGTCCTCGCTTTGTTTCCATCGCTCGTTGTGGCGGCTGCAGGATGCAGGATTCCTGACCATTCGCGCGTGCCGCATATTGACCCCTGTCCGCCGAGAGGAGGCAAGGGTGGAAACAATGGCAGGATAGTTTTTGGGTGAAGACCAGCGGTCAGTTGAAGTGCGGGTAAGGGTTGAAGCTGGACTATTGACGCGTGGCAAATTTAGGTTTTATCTGTCCGTATTACCTTTCGGTGCTTTTGCACTTCTAGATTCTTAGTACTCACAAGATCCCTTTGAGATTTATGACGCGTTTTTATTGTCCGTACAATTATGAATTTTGAAAATGCCTTCTTGCTTTCCCAAAACTCTCTCCAGGTGCCCATTAGGCGACAAGAGATAAATTCTACCAAAATAAATGGTAAAATTCTTATAAAGAAAGGGCAGGCATCGCACAAGATTTCCCATGGAAACTGGCTCGAATTGAAGGAAGTGAAATTAAAATAAAACATCCGTTCAGAGGGCAAAAGGGTTGTTGGCTGGGCGGCTGTTGGAACCAGTTTTAGCTACTTTTCCCAACAAAAGGATGCAGCATCTATTAAAACTTCAAATGACTTGTTGTTTCTGCCCCTCAGCGGCGTCCACGTACCTTGATGGATGGAGGGACGGATGGGTCACCACGCAGCATCCCGGGGCATAGGAAATCCAAAACCAGTTTGCTGCTCGGAAAGCTGCACGGCGTCCATCATTTAATCCTGCTGCACATGCGCCGAAGGGATTTGTTCGGTCAAATCCTCGACCAATTTGAATGCCCAGACGGGCGCCGTAACCCCGAAGGGCGGCGCGGCTAACAAGCCCACCAGATCCGGAGCAGTTGACAACGTAGCGCTGTCCAAGGGTCGCTCCTCGCTCCTCGCTCCTCGGTCCTCGGTCCAGCGTACTCCCTGTAACTCGATTCGTTCGGGGTAGCAAAGGGTTGGTTGCTTGCTGCCTTGCCCGGCACTATTGTAACTTTATAATTTCGGGTCAGCGCGCTGGTCTACTCCCAATTTCCACACAGCACCTTCTGCCCCTGGCGCAGCTCCTGCCCCTGCTCCTGTCCCTGGCCATCCTTATTGTGCCGCACTCAAATGTAGCATCAAATTATTTTGAAAGATCCGGGGCATTGTTATCCTCGCAAAACGGTCATTTGCATGTTCAGTGGATGAGTGAAAAATCTGTTCGAATTTGGTCCATTTTCCCCCTTTTCCGTTGATGAATGCAAATCTATGGTTAAAGTGTTTGATATTGTGGCGGAGATTTGCTGCTGCAGCGGCAAAATGAATGTGGTTTCTAATTCATTGATTAAAGAATAAAATAGAATATACTGGCCTTTATTTTTACTAAGTAGCTGATCAATTGGCCTAGTATTAAATACAATTCTTTAGACACTCTAGTAATCTGTAGGTAGGTTACTACCCCGTTTCCACATTTGAAGAACTCTCATTGGGAATGGAAAAGAAGAATATATTTGATTTTTCGCGAACTTTTGCAGACTTACCTCCCGACCTATCCCTTCGACTGACCCATCGGAAATTGAACAAAGGCCGTTCTTGCCTGGTTCACCTCTGAGCAGCCCTTCCCCCATTAATCTGCATGACTATTGGCAGTCGATGGCCATAAATTCGGCTTAATGCGGCAGTGACCCAAAAACCAGGACCTCTCCTTGGAGCGGAGTCTTCACGGGTGAACGCACTTACCAGTTCAAGCTGGCACAACAGAGGCTGAGACTCAGCCAAGACGAACTCTGAACCCACCCCTCCGCTGGGTCAATGAAAAATCGCTTCAGTTTGAGGCAAAAATCATTAGATTCGTCACAAAAAAGGAGCGCTGGAAAAGGGGAAAAGGCAGGAAAGGCAAGGAAAGCGGCAGAGCAAGGGTTGCAGACAGACCTCAAGACAGACCTTTGGACCGTCTTTGTTTGCATTTCACCTCTGCGCGTAATTTACTGTGAACCCGGCCAGGATCGGGGTCAGGACGAGGACGAGGAAGTCTGATGACTATCTCCGCCTTCGGGGTTGCTGCTGCAGCTTCGCCAGCAGTGACATCATAAGACGTGACACATTTGAACCCGGAGCAGGACCTCTTGCCGGAGATCCTGCACCCTTTGATACCTGGGCCTCGGTTATTCGATCGCTCGTAAATTTCTTTCGCTGCGATCCGTTCCCTCTCCTAATCTCAATCGCCATCCTTCGCCGATTTTTTGCACTGTGGGAATTTTTTGCGGAAGGAAGCGCGATCATGATCGATGGCTGTATAGGGTTTCAATCGGGTTAAAGGGGCGTCGATCGATCGGAGCCCAATCTGGGTTTTCGGTTTGGAAAATAGGAAACTTTTCATTGTTAAAAAGTGAAATTGGAAATCGCAAAACTGAGGTGCAAGTTATACAATTTTCTGCAACGGAATACATCATCTAGCTAAGATGTACTTAAGTGCCATTAGGGAAATATTATTAATAATAATATTACTACAAAATTGTATTACTGCAAACTTAAAGATTTTTGCGGCTAGAAATGATGAAATTTTAGTTATGCAGAATATGTAACCAGCTATATAATATTCTTAATATCCATAATAAGTTAAGACCCAAATTAGAAAAACCGTTATAAGTAAATACAAAATCCATTGCTAGGATCAACTTACAAAGCAATATACTTTAATGTGAGGAAATCGCCGCTTCACCAAAACTTAACCGCTTAATTACAGAGTAAGCTGTTGCTTTCCGGCTTTTCACACAATTTTCCGGGCGGCGTTTTCCCGGAGAAACCAGTTTGTCCAAATCGCCTCATGGACAGCCCCTTGACCACAGGCCATTTCCACGCATGCATTTTGGTGGATTTTCATTGTGTGTTTTTGTTGGTGTTTTCGGGACGCGTGTCCAGCAGGAGTTAACCCCTCGGCGACCGCTTGACCACCGGCACGCCGGACGGGATTCCAGTTTGTTTTGGTTGGCGTTGTCAGCACATCCTTTCCAGGACACGTGCGTGTGATTAAGAAGTCGCCATCGGTCACTCGGCCGGTTGACTGGCGATTCGGGATCTTGACGAGGGAAGGCCTGACGCACTCTGGGCTGGAGTTATACATAAATACATAATATATAGAAAGTACACAAGTCGCACAGTAGGGCCTCTCCGGCGGGGCTGCTGGACTCACGCAGCAACCCTTTATTCGCTTTATTTTTGTCGGAAACTCTGCGATTTGAAATTGTTATAAATGCTATATTTTGGCAAAAGGCCTGTCATTGTCACGGGCATCAAGGGAAAGGGGTAGCTCGGCACAAAGGATACAGGCCGACGCCATGCTCAATTGTTAAGGACATCAAATAGAAAAAACTCTGCACGCTCAGATGTTCGCAAAATCAAAAATGTACAATTTTCGCTGACCTTCCCGCAGAATTTTGAAAATGTGCTCGGAGAGAGAGGAGCAAAGAGAGCGGGGAGTTTTCGCAATTGAAGAGGGCGCGAAGCCGAAGCTCGGCTCTCTTAAATTGGTTTTGCAAAAACTAATAAAATGCTTCTGATACTCAAGTCAAAGGTTTGGCATTTTCAAGGACATCAACGCACCAATATTTAATGTTTTTTATTATTTCTTAACTTTTAACGATCAGTCATCAATCGATTCATTGTGCACTATAGACAGCCGATGCTTTTGTCGGGAAAATAATGATTTTTTTAATGGATATAAAAGGATCTAGGTAGTCGACAAGAAGTCAAGCGAGTCCATAGTTCTAAGCCTCTTAGATAATTATACTAATAAATAGGTTACAGGAAATGTTGGCTTATGAATATTATGCATTTAATATATAAATAGTTCTTAAACTCACACTAAAGGTGATCTTTTTCTACATTTCATTTTATTTCGATTGAACAATTAGTTTTTATACCCAGTAATCGAGTACAAGAGAGTACAAGGGTATTATAACTTAGGGCCAACCAAAAATGTATGTAACAAACAGAAGGAGGTATTTACGACAACATAAAGTATATATTATTGATCAGCATCACCAGACAAGTCGATTTAGCCATATTCGTCTTCCTTCTGCCTTACCTATCCTTACTTCAGATAGTCAGTTAGTTAGTCTCGAACCGTGGTTTCGTACTAGACCGAATCAACATTAAACCTGGGCTGTCCGTCTTTGACTGTTTATTTAATACACTAAGCTATGGGTACCGGGTAACTCACAAATGAGCAGACTCCACTATATTTGTGTTACTTGCTTACTTTGTTCTAAAATTGTCACAAGAAGAGTCGATTTAGCCATGTCCGTTTCTCGCTCTGCCCACTACATTTCAGATACTAGACTCACAAAATTTGGTGCTTATAGGATGCACAGAAATCATGATTGTTTTAAATTTGTAAAAATTAAGTTTGTAAAAAAGAGTCCTTGAATTTCTTAAAAAATATATATTTCTGAAAATGAATGTACTAATGGGTGACAAACTTTGGTGTTGTGAGAGAATAAAGATGTTCTGTAAATCTCGCTCGCATCCGCCTTAGAAGTATTACTAGCACTGTGGGACTGTTTGTTTGTCTTGTACTTTATGTTTTTATTTTATTTCTGCATTATCTCTAAGTGGTCTAGAATACCTCTTAAAAACAGAACTCAGCTTGATCTACATTCAATTTAATTATTCATATATTTTTTCATATCCCGCGTTTCCTTCATTGGCATTCATTTCCGCGGATCCGTCATCTAATGATTTTTGAGGAATCATTTCTCACACTGATTGCAATCTGCTTCGCTGAGCAAAATGAAAATAAAAAACGCATAATTTTATGCAGAGAGCGCTAGTAATAAACTGCAAATGGCAAATGCATAAATTTTCCGGAATTCATTCCGCCGGTTTGCGAATTTTCCTCCAGCAGCGGCCAGGCGGGCCGACAAATGTAACCCAAATGATGCACATCTGAGTTTTCGTGGTGATTTGCATAATTTTGGCATTTTCAATTAAGCGGGTGCCCCGGAAAAGCGGAAAAGCGGCGTGCGAGGAGGGGATGGGACGGAGCTGTGACTTGTGCCAATGTTATGCAAATTTCCCGGCTGCACACCACCGAACCAACGGGTTAGAGATTGCCCAAGACAAGCCCTTGATTCCGATTTGATGTCTTGTGTTTGGCATTAACCGTGCTAAATGTTAATTCTCCTCAAGTGCCAATAGGGCCGTCTTGAGGCGGGGATCTCGGTTCGGCAGGAGCCGCCGAGTGCTCTGTTTGGGCAACTCAATTGAATTAAATTATATATTCATGAGAGGCATATTTACGGACAATAAACATGTGATGCGCAAAGTCGATTGGTAAGTGCCAATATATGGTTAAGTAATGAGGTGAACTCAGTGCGCTCCCTTCGGTGCTCACAGTTCAAGTAAATAAAAGGAAAGAAATCGAATAAAAATATCACTGGCATGCTTTCCCAATATTTATTCGTAATCTATGAATTTAGGAACTTTTGTTGATCCTCTATATATATATAATTTGTACATTTATAGAAGTATATAGATATATGTATATATATCATTTGTTAATTTCTTTAATTATTTGATAGTTTGATATATCGCAAGAAATAGGATTTGAATCATTTGTTATAATATAATAACCAAGTTGAAGAAAGACACATATTTACAATTAATTTAAGTAAAAAATGCTAATACTTAGTTAATACTAACTTAACCTAAGAAGTTTCCATTTGCTTAATAAATGGTATTAGCCGAATAGAATTAGTAAATCTAGTAAGAAATTTGCAGTCAAGTGTGCCCCGACTGTAAGATACCCGATGCTAAGAATTTGTGCATGAAATTAAAGGCAAACTATTTCCAAACTATTATTTCGATGTATAATTGTATAATTTTACAAGTAAGATACGAGACTTTATTATCATTAAATTGTTCCCAAATGTTCAGATATCTTTTTTATATATTACTTTACTATTGGGGCAAAAGTTTCAAGAAAGAGTTTTTTAAGCTGCGTGTTGTTGAACTTTAAAACATACTTCATCTGTATGCTTCCTTTAAGAATGTTGTCATAAAATTTGTTAGCTTCTGTAGTCTCGGGATCTAGTGTCTTATATGGACAGGAGGACTGTGGTGAAGGTGACTTTAATCTTAAATAAATATATAATTTATGAGGCAGGAGATGGATCCTTCTGCTTAAATTATACATATTCGGTTAGCACTAGGTTATAACCGGGAATAAAAATACCTATTCCTAAGTGGAAGAGATATTTCTCATATCAATTTCTTTGATAACATATTTTTTAAATTTCAAATGAAACCAATATTTTCAATTGGGGTTAGAAGCTATAATGTTCCAACTAATTTAATAAATAATAGTAATAAAGCTGTAAAACAAACGTGAATCTTCTGCAAGTCTCAGAACTGAATTCGAAAACAAAACAGATTTTAGAATAATTTTTTTAGTCACAAACACATCACACGATGTATTCACAAACAATCAATTTCCGCAACCGTGGGTCGCGATTTTCCCAAGCCTCATATCTCGGCCATCTCCGAATGCAAAATCGAGTTTTCGCGGATCCGCAACCCTTTTCCTCGGTTCCTTACCCTCTCCAACCAATTTATTAATTTCCCATGCTCCGTGTTTATGCAATTTGCAGGATCGAATGTCAGCTGACTGGAAATGAAACATAATAAAGGATTGCGCCATGAATCCTGATGCAGTTCGGGAAAATAAGGAAGGAGAGGATGCAGGATGCAGGTTTCCCTTTTTCGCAAGAGTCTCGAGTGCGCGAATCCTTTTGCTCAGACAGGCAGAAAACCGTAAAACACTTTTGCCGTTTCCTTTTATATTTATCCTTTTGCATTGCAGGATATGAGGTAACCCTTCCCATCCGCGAGGGAACTTGCACATAAATCTGCAGCAGCTGACATCATTAGGCTGCATTTGTCATACGATTTTCACCAAAGGATTGCCAAAGAAAGTGTTATTTTTGGGTGATTTTCCTCAGGCGGAAACTCGAGACTTTCGCAGGATCCCCTCGATGATGATGGACTAACTCGCCCAACTGATCATCAATCAGCGCAGGGAATTAATGGATCGCGTTGCAAGGACATTTCCGTGAAATAGTCCCCGAAATAGGTAACAATTTGACTACAAAATCCTCCCCTATCCGCTGGCAAATGACCAGCGCAACTTGACCCCTGGCCAGCCGACTGTCATCATATCCAGCATATATAATCGTATTAATTGCTTTATTAGCAGCTCTCGGACCACGGCCAACGTAAACAGCTCTGCCAGTCCGTTGTCAGTTTTTGTGTGTGAAAATCTGGGAAATTTCCCAGGCCAGGATCAGGCCAGAATCAACCCCCCCGACCGAAGGAGAGCGCCAGCTGATCGCCTAAGATGCAGTCCCGGCGATCATCATCAATATCATTTAACCTAATGGACCCTGACCTGGCCCGGCCTGAGTGAGCTAAGCTGTGGCAAAGTGTCCTTCTGCCTGACTGGACTGCGATTCTTCCTTCATGCCCGACGAGACGCGGCTGCATTACTTCCTATTTTTCCTAAATTCCCTTGCAGAAAATTGCAAGGCCGAGTGAAAGGATCCGGGGTGGTTTCCTTCCTCTGCCAATTCCTTCCTCTCGACTGTCCAAACAATTATTAATCAAAACTGGGACATCGGTATTTACTTAGGCTGCCTCGATCTTTATTAAAACTAACGCGTAACCGTTTCCTTTCCCAAACATCCTCGCTAAGTTTTGGGGAAGGCTGGGGCAGGGACTTAATTGTCATATAACATGACAGGCGCAGGACATGCCCTTCAACGCCCTCATCCTGGCACCCAATTTGCATAAAATTTGCAAGTCATTAACTGTTGATGTCCCGGAAAGGGGACACTGCTGAATTAAGGACACTGATTGGAACTTAATGAGTTGTGTTGACACGTGGAGGTCAGACACAGAGCCTGCCAGGATGTTAAGATATTAAAGTTTCGGGGATATATAATTATATAATTAATTTGATAGGTTTAGGGAGCGAAGGCCTTATGACGAATTAAAAAAAAATATATAAAGTGCCATGGAGTAGATCAATATAGTACAGGAACCTTCGACAAAGATGACTATAATTATTAAACGAGACAATACCTAGCCTGGCTTAATTAGGATTCAAAGAGCCAACGAATTCTTGTGTATTCATGATTATTATATATAATTCAGTTTATGACTGGTTCTCAATGTGTTCCATCAATTAAAATCTAGTATAGTAGTAAGTCTTTCGATGAATTGTTTAAAATATAAAGAACCATGGAATAGAGGAGTATAGTATAGTAAACTTAGATAATAAAAAATCTGACTTTAAGTATAAATCAAGAAAATACTTGGCTTAATTAGGATTCAAAGCCGCACAGAAATTTGGTGATTGATGCGTTTATATTTAAGAATATTATAAATAATTCTGTTTGTTTTTTCTTGACTGTTTCGCAATGTCTTCCATCAATTAAAATCTAATTTGTTAAGCCATATGATGAATTAATTAACATATATATAAAATATAATATATATAAAATTATAATACTTAGAAGATGAATATAGTATAGTAAGTTTAGATAATATCAAGGATGCCCGTATTTATTAATTAAGAAAGTATCTAGCCTGGCTTAATTTGGATTCAAAGTCCAACCAAAATTTTGCGTTCCTATTTATGAATATTATATATAATTTGGTTCGTTTTTTCTTGACTATTTTGCAATATCTTTAATCAATTAAATCTACTTTCTTAGGCCTTATGATAATTTAGTAAAAATATAAAAGCCATGGAGTTAAATAATATAGCACAGTAATTATACAAGGATGACTGTAATTATAAATTAAGAAAATACCTAGCCTGGCTTAATTGGGATTCCAAGTCCCACCAAAGTACTGCGTTCGATTCCTGCTCATTGAATAATTGTATAAATAATATTATATATAATTATGTTGGTTTTTTCTTGCCTATTTCAATATCAATATCTTCAATAAATTAAGTCAACTTTCTTAAGTCTTATGTTAGTTTAGTATAATATAGTATAGTACGCTTAGAAATTATAGAAAAATGACTCTAATTATTAATTAAGAAAATACCCAGCCTTGCTTAATTTGGATTCAAAGTGCCACCGAAATCCTGCGTTCGATTATATATTATTATATAGTTCTGTTGGTTTTTTCCTGACAGTTTCGTAATCAATAAAAATTCCTTCAATTAAAATTTAGTCTCTATTTTGAACAATTTTGAACCTATCTAACTACTGGTTTGGCTGCCTCATGGTATGTGAGTTTATATGAGCTTCATTGCCATTACAATCCTTTTCTTCACGACATTTCTTCTGGGATTTTCCTGGGACCGCCCAGTTGTTGACAATGGAAACCCAATCAAGCTGCAAACGTGCTTGGATCATGATATCCTGTGATCCTGTTGTCGGGAACTGCGTTGGCGTTGTTCGCCCGATTGCGCAACTGCCAAAACCCGACAAATTAAACAAAACCTGGCAGTGCGTTTTCCACAGAACAAGACCAGAATTGCTGCGGAAAATGCCTAAAAAAAGAAAGAAAAAATAGAAAACGAGCTAAGAAATCGAGAATTGGGAACCAAATCCACCCTCAAGCCGATGGCGCTGAGGATGAGGATGAGGTCGGAGATGGATGGAAGGATGCCGAGCCATAACAAGATGTTCAGGCTCCCTCCGCAGCGTTTGTCTAGGCATGCTGCGTAATCCTTTTTGTAAGGACACGTCGCATTGTGTGTGCCGTGTGGTGTGTGTCTAAAAAGGATTGTGCTGCTAGGAAGCAGGATCCCCGAATCCAGGACAAATGTCGGCATATCTCCGGCCGGTGCGCAGTTCCTTATCCGATCCTTTGAGGCAGCTGGAGACCCAAGATCGAAGGAGTTCCAAAAGGCTGAAGTCTGAAGGGAGCGCCGCTGCCCTTCTATTTGTTGTGACGATGTAATAAGATTATAATTTCATATTTCTCTCCTTCGTCCTGGCTTTCCCTTCCATCGCAACTCTTCAATTTTCCGTTTTATTCGCGCTCCAGAGTTCAGGGAACTTGGCAGCTGACCCCGTGAAAGGACACTCGGGAAAGGACTAGGGGTTGCAAAAACGGAAAATGAAACTTTTGGCAAACGAAAGTCCCTTAAAATAGAACCCCTTTCCCTGCAATTAGAGGAAATGCGAATTGCTTCGCTCTTACCTGGCCTGCACATTTTGCACATTTAGGCAACATTTCGCCAGGAAAAGGGTAAATATTTGCAGGATGTCAAGTAAAGTATCCTATAACATCGTCTGGTTTCATTAATTTTAATATTGTCATTAGTTTTCCGGGATTAACCCTCAAAAAACTTTAAGATCTCTGAAAATCCCTGAGAAAAAGTGAGAATTTTGAGCATTCGGTAACTTGAGTCATCGCTAATGATTTCTCTGGCGATCGGATAGACTCTCAAAGGGACTCATAACGATCATCAATCAACTCGGACAGCTGCTGAAAGGGCACATATTTCTGATAAATTATTGTGCAAGTTTTTCCTTTCTTTTTAGCTAAAAAGCGTGAAAATCTTCAGCCCGGCTCGGCTGCAAAAATGCGCAAAAGTTCATTAAATCGATCGGAGAAACTCAGCTGCCGACAAAAAATAACGACTATTTGCTCGCAGCCCTCCGCCGGCTTGTATCATTAATAAATTATGCAAATTTCCACCATGTGGAGAGACCTGATGCCCAAAACGCATTTAACAAATATTTGCATAATTTTGGCACAGGCGACTTTTCCGCTGAGGCGTCGATCGAGCTGCGAGCGCTCTGAGCCCAGGGCTCAGGACTCAGGACTCGGATTCGGATTCGGGTCTCAGGGCACGGGTTATGCAAATCGACCTGCACTTCCGCCGGCGAGGAGGAGGGTTACGTTACCTTTCCAGGACCTCAAAGCCACTGCGCACGCGCGCAGCTCGGAAATTTATGCAAATCAGCAAGGAAATCCCCCGAACATCGTACAAATCGATTGGCGAGGGGCGGCATCGAAGGACGATTGATTTTGAATTTGCATTTGCATTTCGGAGCAGAGGAGTACCAAGCAGGGACATGGCTGTCACTTGGTTGGCGAATTGGGATTAGAATGAAGTGGATTTACCAATTGTTGCCATAATTGAGTGACATGGATAACGCAGCCGACTAGCCCTAGTTCCCAGCTATTGATTACAGAAAAGGTTCCAGGCCGCGCGGAAATGGCACAGTAATGGAAATCTGCATGAAAATGCCAACAAAAGCCCGTACATTCCGAGTCCTTGCTACATACAAGGACGATCCATTCATGGCTCTGTTCCTGCTTTTATGCTTTTGCATTTGCCTCCCGAATTTACATATGACAATTTCATATTCAGTTACAAATGTGTTTCGGAATAGTAACTTTTGTTTAGTATTGTTACAGTTGCTGGCTTGATTGGAGTTATTCCGAGTCCCGTGAAGCGACAATTATTACTTCGGACTAAGCTTTGCAATTAGCATTACACTGGGAAACCAATTAGCCAAGAGGGGGACATCACTTTATGGGGACTTAATTGCCACTGGAGCTAGGATAAAGGAGAACTCCTTGGCAGAGGAGTACCTTCCAAAGTATCAACGTGAGAAAATCTCTGGGAACAATTTGAGGATTCGCGTCCCATCTATCTCTCTAATTACGTCAATTGCCTGTGGCACTTCGATTCCTTTGTCCTCACAATTTCCACAATTTATGCTAAAAAGTAAACAAAATCGTTTGAATATTCAATGCGGAGGGCGCATCAGTGGGCATCGCACCCTATTTACCTATATCCCTGTTCTGAGAGATACCAATATTTTCCGCATTTTCTTCCTTTTTGTGAGCCTTTGTTTGGGGATGCGTTTAGCCACAGATTTATTGCCTAAGCCATTCTAGAGTCTCGACGTCTCAACTTCTACCCCGGAGTGGAGGGGACCTTATCCCAGAGATCGATCGAGGATATTTTTAAATGTATTCATTGGCAATTCTCGCACTTTGTTTGGGCAACATCGCTGACCCCTGGCGAAGAGGTCCCTTTGCATAAATCTTGGCTATCGATGACCACGGGGAGTGCTAATGGGATCTTCATTTGCGAGTGTTTTGTCGACACTTCGTGAGGATCTTGGCCACTTAGGGATGCAGATGCCGGACAATGGCCCGGGATGAAGTCATCACGAGTGTCAATGCAAATGCGAGAAGTGCCGTCAGTCGAAGGGCAGTTTGGCATCTTGGACGGACCAACCCCGCGATGGACACGCGTCCTAGTAATCTCGTCGATTAGAGCTGGTCAAGAACGAGTTATTGGACACACATACTTCCAAGGGGTAAATGACCAAAGGGTTGCCGAGCGGTCACTTCCGGGGTCAGTGTGCCACGCGTCGTCCTGAGGCACTCCCCAAATTCCGCAGCCAACACTATTGGTAGTAAATATATAATGCTTTAGCCTTTAAAGAATACTCCATTATTGACATAAAAATATTATAATTAAACCCCATTTAAGATGTATTCTTTGTTTCAGATTCAACCTGGAAATATATTATAAAAAGCAGTTCTGATCTAAGTATCTTTTCTCGTATTTAGGAAGCCTTTTTGAGACATTTATTAGTTTAAAGTTGTTCAGTCAGAATGGATAAATGGAGAAAATGTAATTAGATTCTATTTGTAGCTCTGGCTGGCATCCATTGTCCCAGGTTATTTCCCATGAAAAGTTCGACGAGGATTCCTTGAGAAATGTCCGTTAACTCGAGAACATGCTCGGGTTCGAGCTCAGCAAAATGGCTGACCTCTGGCCGCAGAGCTTCCCGAGCGGGACGGGGCCGCGCTGAGGAGAAACTGGATAGATAATTTGAATGCATGACCGCAGGGGAACCCTTTGAACCCGGCTGCCATTGTCCCGCCTGGCCGTCCGTCCCTATCCCGAGTGAGGTGGAAGCTGCCGTAGCTTCAACGCGAACAGGATCCGGATCAGGAGGATTGCCAGCCGCTGGGAGACGACACCCAATATCCAGACTCGGGTCGCAGCATCGCTTCAGTGCTTACCGACTGACCAGATCCGGCTGTGGACCGCCATATGGCTCGCACATACGTGTATCCTGGAAGGGTTTCATCCTTTCGTCCTTTTTTTTTGGCTGCGCTGTCGTAATTTTCTTCGCGGCCTTCCTGAAAATTAATGCCAATGTCCAAACCGGTTTGCTTGTGATTTTCATTTCTGATTCGTGGTCGCGAGTCCGGTCCGGTTTTCTGGGCTGCGAGGTCCTTCCAGCGACCCTTCGGCTTCAACCCTTTTGTTCCTTCCCCGGACCGTTTCCGAGAGGATGCGCAAAAGCGAATGAAATTGCAGCTTTCGGCTTCATTGTGTTTGGCCTGACCCGAAGGACAAGGATTAGATGAGAAATCTTTTTCTCAACTCTTGTTTTGTTGTTTTTTTTTTTGGTCACATCCTTGATAGGATACTCGAGAAATAACCGTTATAATTTAGCGGTGACTGGAAGTTGCTCCCCGGCCAGAAAATGGCGGCTCCCCGGGCGTGACAACTGACCATCTCAATTAGTCCTCGTTCGCCGGCCACGCGCCCAAAGGATGACCGCTCGAGATGACCCTTCCGGCTGAGAAACCTGTTTGACCACTCAATAAGACATCCATTGTCCTTTAAGGACCAAGCACACGCGCCGGCCATTGGTCAGTCCCTCCAGAGATAA
This sequence comes from Drosophila pectinifera, assembly GCA_008042775.1. Lineage (NCBI taxonomy): Eukaryota > Metazoa > Arthropoda > Insecta > Diptera > Drosophilidae > Drosophila > Drosophila pectinifera. The sequence continues at coordinate 309,028 of VNKC01004257.1, read as the reverse complement.
TCTGCGACTTGGTACTCGTGCCGCCATTGTCCTACCAATTTCACGCGTGTCCGAAGTAATAATTAGTCTGATACTGAATTTGATACATATTTATGCCTAGATATCAATGGATTTTAATAGCTGAAGCCTTCCTCGAGCATTAGCCAGGAGTCATTGAGGAGGCACACACAAAGTGCGAGAATTGCCAATAAATATATTGAAATATCATCGATCTGTGGGATGAGATTCCTGGAGTTGAGAAACTCTATTGATCTGCGGCAAAACGCATCCCCAAACAAAGGATCTCAAAAAGGAAGAAAATACGAAAAATATTGGTATCTCTCGGAACAGGAAAATAGGTAAATAGGGTGCGATGCCCACTGATGCGCCCTCCGCATTGAATATTCAAACGATTTTGTTTACTTTTTAGCATAAATTGTGGAAATTGTGAGGAACAAAGGCAGCGGACAAAGGAATCGAAGTGCCACAGGCAATTGACGTAATTAGAGAGATAGATGGGACGCGAATCCTTAAATTGTTCCCAGAGATTTTCTCACGTTGATACCTTGATACCTTGGAGAGGTACTCCTCTCCCAAGGAGCACTTCTCTGTGTTAGCTCCAGTGGCAATTAAAACCCCATAGAGTGATGTCCCCCTCGTGGCTAATGGTTTCCCAGTGTAATGCTAATTGTTAAGCTTAGTCCGAAGTAATAATTGTCGCTTCGCGGGACGCGGAATAACTCCAATCAAGCCAGCAGCAGTAACAATACTAAACAAAAGTTACTATTCCGAAACACATTTGTAACTGAATATGAAATTGTCATATGTAAATTCGGGAGGCAACTGCAAAAGCATAAAAGCAGGAACAGAGCCATGAATGGATCGTCCTTGTATGTAGCAAGGACTCGGAATGTACGGGCTTTTGTTGGCATTTTCATGCAGATTTCCATTACTGTGCCATTTCCGCGCGGCCTGGAACCTTTTCTGTAATCAATAGCTGGGAACTAGGGCTAGTCGGCTGCGTTATCCATGTCACTCAATTATGGCAACAATTGGTAAATCCACTTCATTCTAATCCCAATTCGCCAACCAAGTGACAGGAGAGCCATGTCCCTGCTTCGTACTCTTCTCCTCCTCTGCTGTTCTATCCGAAATGCAAATTCAAAATCAATCGTCCTTCGATGCCGCCCCTCGCCAATCGATTTGTTCGATGTTCGGGGGATTTCCTTGCTGATTTGCATAAATTTCCGAGCTGCGCGCGTGCGCAGTGGCTTTGAGGTCCTGGAAAGGTAACGTAACCCTCCTCCTCGCCGGCGGAAGTGCAGGTCCATTTGCATAACACTGGCTGTCGAGGCTGGTGATCCGACGCCGAAGGACGAGCCCGATGGCGACGGGCCGCTCTGCAGTGCCAAAATTATGCAAATGGGTTGGCGTGCCAATATTTTACAGCAATAATTTATGCAAATTACGATCCGCAAGGGATTCTCGGTGCGCCTGCGCAGCGGATGTTACATGTCGCCTCTTCGTGGAGCGGAAAACACTTTTAGGGGTTTGCTCGCGTTCAGCATTTCTGCAAACGTTTTTTATATGCTAATTTTTTCGCGATGGCTCTACGAATTTTTGGCATTTTTAATTGTGTTTTTTTGGCACGATTGTAATGCAGATTTTTTTGCTCGATTGTAATTTTAATTTTGGAATCTTTCGCAATGGCGCCAAAAATTGGGTCTTTATTTTTTGCATTTCAATGGATATCATTCGATTATTTGAGGAATGGCAAGGCAGCTGTTCCAGTTCCCAGCCGCTCTATTTCCTCGGAATGATTTTGATTTGCCATTTTGCCGAAAAACAAATTTTGCTGCCAACAATTTGCATACAGATGGGATCCTTGATCCTTAAAGAACAATTCTGCCTAGATTTGTAAATTTGTAGATTGATTATTTGATTATTTTTATGGAAATCGCCACTTCTGATAAAATTATATTAGTGTGAGAAAGTTGCGGATAGAAAGGATTTCTGGAAAGATCCTTTGAATTAAATGTTAGGCTCCTTGCCTAGGACAGTATATTTTAAATATTTGTATAGAAATTAAAACATTTTGTTTCTTTAACAAGGAAATAAAACAATTATTTAGCTAATTTTTGCATCCTTTCTTAGTCAGCTTTAATCAGTAAAACCATAACTGTATTTAATACACTAATAAACCTTTAAAGACTCGTATACCTCACATTTCTATAACTTTGCAGAAGGTATTTGCTTACAAGTTTACAGCACAAGGATAATGTCAATTTCGACCTTAATATCTATTAGGTATAATCTTGATCTTTCTGCCCGGTTACCCAAACTAGTCTCTCAGTTTTAGCCCTATCAGGATAAAACCTTTCTATGGCAGTTTGTATATAAGTTGGAACTGCAATTAATATAGCTGTCTTAGAAACGATCGGAAAATTATTAATATTAATATTATTACACATAAATATTAGCAGCATCACATTTGAATGTTATTATAAATTTTAAATAAAACGACTATATCTTATAGCTGTCTTGAATATTTTTCAACATTTACCCGTAATTATAGCATTGTTTATATAATTAACATTTTTGCCATATTGTAGCAAGAAGTGTATTTGTGTCATATCTTGTTGTATTTTTCAAAAATGTATTTTCGGTTAATAAAATGAATATAATACAATTGAATCCTACTCTTTAAATGATAAACAAATTAAAAATATAATAAATAAGTAATAAATACTAAATAAATAAAGAAAGCAAGTAATATTATTATTATTAATAAATACCACTAACTTAGAAAGTAACGTATTGTAACCCCTAAATAGGCATTGATTTAATCATTTAGATAAATATGCGCTTTTATATAATTTTATCTGATAATTTCCCTCCAGAGATAATATCCGAAATTCCCTTGCTGTCTCATGTTTCTCCATCTCTTTCGTTCCCGCTTTGATAAAGGAGATTCCTTTACAAGGAATCCTTTGCTCTCTCGCATTCTACCGCATTTTTTAGCTAAAAAACCTCTCTTTTCGAGATAAATTTACATGAACGCTGGCATTTTATTGGTCGAGAAAAAGCGAGCGAGGAAAAACGGGAAACGGGCCGAAAAACAAGCTGCCTGAACTGCCGATTTTCCCGAGCAGAGAGCATTTTCCGGCGAAAGGGTCGCTAAAAAACAGGGGGTTGGCTGAGAGCCACCACGAGACACCACCGTTTGCTGGTTCGTTTTTTAAGAGAGCCGAAGATGCAGCAGATCGGTTTTTTAAGAGTCTGCCGGAGAGGGTTGCGACACGGCTTCAGCGGACTTTGCTATATTAGCTGGCAGCCGCGGAAGAGTTGAGCCAGTTTGAGCCTCGCAGCCGAACTTCGAGGATCGATCGTGTCAAGAAAGCCGAGAAATCTGAGTGCTGAGTGCTGAGTGCTGAGTGTCGCAAAAATCTTAAAGAAACCAAGAATCTGCAGGGATTCTTCGAACTTTATAACCAATCGTGCTGTGCCGTGCTGTGATTCACCCAAGATGGCCAATCAAATGGAGTTTATTATGCAGCTTTACATGATGAACTTGCTGCAGCAGCAGCAGCAGCAGCAACAACAGCAACAGCAGCAGTTGCAGCAGCAGCAGCAGCCGCTGGCTGGATACACTTACACACAAAACGAGGATATTTCCAGCAGCACTTGCCTGCAGCAGCAGCAGCAACAGCAGCAGGAGCAGCAGCAACACGAGCATCCGCAGCAGCCAGAACTCATCAAGCCAAGAACGCACAAGCGAATTAGCTCGCAAAACACCAACTGTAGTAGTAGCCGTAGTTGTAGTCCCAATAGTAATTTGATTGCTTTTCAACAACAACAACAACAACCACATTACACAGTTGCCACGCCCCCAACACCTAACACCCACAACCACAACCTGGTGGGCCAAATGTTGCTCAACTCCCTGCCGCCGCTCACCCAGTACATGTTGCAGCAACACCAGCAACAGCAGCAGCAGCAGCAGCAGCAGCAGCAACATTTGTTGGCCCCACCGAACCTCCTACTAACCCCCAAGAACACGCCCAACAACTCCAAGGAACCGCAGCAACACCCGTTGCTGCTGGCCCCGAATGTCGAGCAGTTCACCACAAATAACTTTCTGCAATCCTCCACAGTGACATCCACGCCAATCGAGAAGCCGTCCCCACCAGCAGCAGCAGCCTCAGCATCCTTAGCAGCAGCAGCAGCAGCGGCGGCAGGATCTGCTGCGGGTGAAGGCCACCTTTCGGCGGTCACAGTCAAGTTTGAGCAGCAGTTCGCCGACGACGAGGAGGACGATGAGAAGCCCATGTCCAGCCTCAACAGCTGCAGCTCCTCGGGCATGGCCAGCAACAGCACCAACGCCACCAATGCCAGCTCCGAGAAGCTGCTCCTGCTCTCGGGCGTCCATCCGCTGGAGTCGACCTCCGACAGCGTTGACTCGCCCAGCATGGTAAGTAGCCCACTGGAGATCCTAGGATTACCCAAGGCAGGGGTCACCTATGTATACGATAGAGAGGGATCTAGGGTCTTAAATTCTTTATTCATTCAATTAATTCTCCACTTATTTAAGAGCCTCTTTTGAAATACGATCAGAGTGATATCGTAAAGAGTAAATTAGTTTAAATAAGGGTTTTAAATGCAATAATGCTTAGAAGGTTGGTTAGTAACGCTACTTAGATCTAAACATCAGTTAAATGCCTTTAAATCTACTACTATCATTCCCCATTTAGCTTTGACTTCCTTTGTGGTTTTTTGGGGGTTATATCCCACGCCCCGTCCGTGTAATTTGAGAGACGAACATGGAGCAATTCGTGATCTCAGAGCTTTGGGTGGGAGAGTAAACAGAAAAAGACGGCGGGATTCCAGGGAAAACAAACAGCTGTGTCGGCAGCGCGTGGGTTCCCGGCTCCCTCGATCGCTGGCCAGCTGTGGGCACCAGGCAGTCTGAGGCGGTCCGAGACCAAGATGACCGAGTCGAGAATAAGCAATAATAATATGTAATCTCCCCCTTCCTTTGCAGTACACACCCGTGAAGCAGCCAGCGGACTCATCGTACGGCGTCATCACGCCCGTCGAAAGCGAACTGACCCCCATTACCCCCGTCCAGCAGTCCCAGACCACGTCCCTCCTGACGCCCCCGTCCAGCGAGCAGAGCAAGAGCCTGGTGAGCCTCTCGGCAGCCAGCGGCCTGGAGGCGCTCCTCCAGAGCGAGGAGAGCTTGAAGAATCTGCGCAAGGTCTCCTCCTACCTGGAGTGCGAGAACGGCCTGTGCCGGCAGGAGAACCTGCGGGAGCACTTCCACTGCCACGAGGAGCCCTGCCAGGGCAAGATCCTGAGCAAGAAGGACGACATCATCCGGCACCTGAAGTGGCACAAGAAGCGCAAGGAGAGCCTCAAGCTCGGATTTGCCCGCTTCTCCTCCGCGGACGACTGTGCCCCGGCCTACGGAGAGGGATGCGCCTACAACTGGAAGCAGACCCACTACCACTGCGTCTACGAGCACTGCCCCAAGGTGTATGTGAGCACCAGCGATGTCCAGATGCACGCCAACTTCCACCGCAAGGACTCCGAGATCGTGAACGAGGGCTTCCGCAGGTTCCGGGCCCACGAGAACTGCCGCATCGAGGATTGCCCCTTCTTCGGCAAGAAGATATCTCACTACCACTGCTGTCGCGAGGGGTGCAATCACACCTTCAAGAACAAGGCCGATATGGGTAAGTCCACTCACATATCATGATTTGATAAGAAGGGATATAAGGAAGTGGTATCTCAAAGTAATGTAATCATCTTCACTTTATTAATTGCAATGAGTTAAGCCTTGATATTAATCTAGAATGGTAACCATTATATCGAAAAGCAAGAGCATCATCATCATCATCAGTATCCACTGCAGATCTGTATCACATCATATTTATTTTATGAGTAACCACACTTTAGATGTCACCTTGTTCCTAAATAGTCTTCCGAATAATAACAAAGAATTATATACTTGTTAGAAGCATATAATATTCATATATATATTATTATTTTATATATTATTATATTCATATTCATTCATCCTTCACTCCCCAGACAAGCATAAGACCTACCATCTGAAGGACCATCAGCTGAAGATGGATGGCTTCAAGAAGATCCTCAAGACCGAGGTGTGTCCCTTCGAGGCCTGCAAGTTCTCCACCGTCTGCAACCACATCCACTGCGTCCGCGAGGGCTGCGACTACATCCTGCACTCCAGCAGCCAGATGATCAGCCACAAGCGGAAGCACGATCGCCAGGACGGCGAGCAGGCCTACCAGCAGTTCAAGTGCAAGCAGGAGGATGTGGGCGAGTCCTCGCTGGACGCCACTCCCCTGCAGCAGCAGCAGCCAGCGCTGGCCGTGTCCCAGTCTCAGATGGCCAGCAGTACCAACGCCTCCACCCCACTCTCATCCCTCTCCGCCGAGCACTTCCTGTCCCGCAAGCGGGGCAGGCCTCCCAAGAAAATTGTAAGTATAATTCCATATAATATATAATTCTAATTAGAGATGAGGAATTCTCAGAGCCATCTACCTATCTCTTATAATATTTCGTCACCTAATAATGTATTTATGGTTTTGTCATTTGCAGCAACTACCGGCCGATGCCCAGGAGTCCGAAGCCAAGCGGCTCAAGGTCGAGAATGAGACCTCTAACCCTCCCTCCCTGCTCCTGGCCCCCTCCCAGCCTGTAACCTCAGTCCACCCGCTGGCCAATGGACTGTTTCCCGGTCTGCTGCCCGCCGCATCTGCTCCTGGAGTGGACCCCACTGCCCCCAGCAACTTCCAGCTGACCCACCTGATGGCCCTCTTCCAGCTGCAGAACCCCCTCTTCTACCAGAACCTCTACCCGGGCGTCACCCAGCAGAACCCTTCCGTCCTGGGAAACCTGGCAGCGCTCAGTGCCGCTTCAGCAGCAGCGGCGGCGGCAGCGGCGGCGAATGGTGTCCAGCAGCCGAAGGCGGAGTTTAACTTTAAGCCCGAGTTCAAGGAGTAGAAGGATGCATGTCCTCAGGGTAGTTTGTAAATGGCTAGATGGACCGACGGACTCTGGACGACCCAGTAGATAAGAGCTTTAAGCAGGACCCGTATCGGTGGGTGGGTTCTATTGGGGTTTCAGGTAGGACCAGGACATGACACCCTCTTCCCTCATTAAAAGCCAACTCAGCCGCACTTTGTAGAGCTTTCCAAGCCCTAAATCAAAGTGCTGCTGAACTGGCTTTTACTTAGCCTAGATTCTTCGAGTGCCACATTAATTTTTAAAATTTTCAGCCATCTTAAATAAATAAAAGAAGAAATTCTTCGCTTTTAGTTTGACTAAACTGTGATGTTTCCCTAGACTTGTCTCTTTTTTGATCCAATAAGCCGGACTTAGGGTAGCTTATAAACAAATAACATAGCAATATAAGCATTCAATTGTGTGATACACCTTAAAATAAAATATTTATATTTGTTTTCGCGTTTTACAATTAAGAAGACAATGTTATAATAAATATTTACTAAAGTCTGATTCTTTCCAACTAAGCGAGAACTCTTACCTGAATAAATTATAGGAACAGTCAATGTTGACTATTTAAATTAAAACCACACATTATAAGAGTCTAAACATTATTTTTGGGCCACATTTTGACTTATTTTAATTTAAGTATTGGACAAATCGAAATCTGTCTCCACAGGAAGTGTATAATTTGTCTTTGTAGTTCTTAGCTCGCGGTGCTTGTCCCCAAAGATTTGTATAACCGGTAGAGAATGTACGTAACAGGCAGAAGACGGCATCTCCGACGCCATAAAACGAACATATACTTGCTCAGCAGCACCAGCCGACTCGATTTAGCCATGTCCGTCTGTTGTCCGTCAGTTTGAAACTAGAGATCTCAGAGACTATAAGAGCTATTCAGATCAAGTTTGTCTCTCGAAAATCTTGAAAAACGTTACTTAAAAGTCTTAAATTTCGGTTAAGGAAAAAAAATAATTTAAATATTATAATCGAATATTAGATTATTAGATTTTTATTTTAGATAATTAGATATTAATAATAATCAATGCGGTTGAAAATGTAAGACAAGCGCGGATTCGAGCTCTGGCCCGGAAACATTTTTTAGAAAAAATGTTACTTGAGATTTCGTAAGGAATGTACCTGAAATAAGTAAAGTACTGCGTCCATGCAGACCACTAGGTTACACCCATAATTGGAACTCTTCCGGCGATCATCATACTAAATAGTGTCTTATTTCGGCAATAAAAATTCACTTTTCATAATAGGTAAATCAGAGAGACCATGATGGCATTGTATACCGGGTATCTCACAGTCGAGCTCACTCGACATACTTGTTTTTATACTTAGGGTATGTATGTCTGTATGTAACAGGCAGAAAGAAAAGACAGAGAGTGGAAAACCGTTTATTTGTATGCTGGCAGTACCAACATGTTGCTCAACATGTTCCTAGCAACATCTGTAATTTTTGGGAGTTTCTCAAAATGTTGCTAGCAACACTTTTCTACCAGCATTCCCTTCTGCCTTCCGTCATTTTTAATTGTAGTTTTTGAGCGCATTTATCCAAAGTGAAAGTGTCAAGTCCATGTGTATTTTAATTTCACCCACAATTCTTTGGGTGCCGGGTATCTCACAGTCGACCTCACTCGACTGTAGCCTCTATACTTGATTTTTGGTTGGTTTTTGTAATTTTAACCGATCGGTACTCCTCAGGAAAATCTCCAGGAGACTACTCGCGCATCCAGGATTAAATATACAAAGATCCGCTTGATTAAATAATTTTTGATTTTATTACTGTTTTCATGTAATTGTTGTTGTTGATTTTACTCATTTTCTAACACAAATCAGCTACACAAACTCCGGACGCTTGACAAAAGCAGATCCGGCTAAGCAATATATAATCAGTACTTAACACAGAAGCAATTACTAGTTTCTTTGCCTTAATTTGTTTTCATATTCGATAAGTACATAAACAATACAATCCAAGTACCATAATTATATGTATAATGAAAGAGATTTCAGAAATTTGTATCCTATTCAAGAACAATGTACAAGCAAATGTCATCGGAATTGATTTTTACACATTAGGATTCTGACTCTAGGTAACATACATTGCAAAGTAAAACCCTGGGAGAAATGTACAGATATATAATTAAATTAAGTGTAATAATGCTATCAACTAAATGGTCACTAGAACTAAAGAAACAAAAATCAACAAGTACAAGCTACTAAGTAAATTCGTTAAGCATTAGGTCAATAGTAAGGGGATATAACTAAAACAAGCTAAACAGAAACAGACTCATTAATGCTTCTTTTGATTTTGGTTTTCTGTTTGTTATAGGTGCTGCCTAAGGTTATAAGCTTCGATTTTGATATAAAACCCTGAAAAAGCATTATCCAATTCCACATCTTATAAGCATATAAACTCGTATAATATTCTTGGGATCATTTATAACGATTGCGTAACTTTCGGAGCAATATATTTATATGGCAACATTTTGTGCGCGCCTCGAAAACGAAGTACTTAGTTCAAGTTGTATCTTAGAGGTTGGAGTTAATGGTATCTAAGCCGCAACATAGGAGGTTATGAGTAGCGTTGGGGTTGGGGTTTGGGGTCGTTTAACACTGCCATCATCCTGCCCTAATCGCGATAGAATCCGCGAAGCAGCTTGCCAATGAATCAGAACCGTTAGCTGCGACCTGTGCTCGCCGTGGCTGCTGGTGGCGGGGCCAGCTCCACGGGCACCGGAGCCACTCCCACCGTCGTCGACTCCGTGCTGGACTGGTGCTGTACGCCGCCCAGCGCAATGGCGCGCATATGGTGCACGGGACGAATGGACTTGAGCTGCGTGGTGCCCTTGAAGCGGACGTTCACGTCGCCACCGACCATGCTGAGCGGATGCATGGCCTGCGGCTCCTCCTTGGTCTCCTCCCGCGGCAGCATAGCAGCCGTTGTCATTGCCGGCGGCACCTGCTCCATCTGCGCCGGCGACGGAGCCGTGGTAATGGCTACGCCATAGCTCTGGCGCTGGGCCAGCGGTGAGAGAGCTGGTGGTGTTGTCCGGTAGCCCATGCGGCTGAATATGCTTCCGCCACTGCTGTTGCTGGCCGTGCTGGGTGGGCTGAGTGGGGTGCCCACGCCCGAGTCCACCTCCAGAGGGCTCTTGATGTTCGCCACGAACTTATCCACATGCTCGGGCAGCTTCAGCTCGTTCAGCTTGGTTTGCATGACGGTCTGGGAGCTGGCGCTGTCTAGGAGGCGATTGGGCCGCGACGGCGGCGTCGGGGCTGGTGCCGACTCGCTGGCATTGGAGGTCTGGAGACCGTTGAGGCGGTGCTGCTGCTGCTGGCGTAACTGCTCAAAAAAAGGTGTCTTCTCCTTCTTCAGCTTTTGTGGCGAACCATGTTCGTCTCTTTCGGTCAGCTCTTCGAGGACCTTGAGTGGAAACCCCAAGTGACTGTTGACGGATACGGATTTGCCGATCTTGCGCTCTGTGAAGATGGGCTTGCGTCGCTGGCGCTCCAGGTCGTCCAGCTGCTGGAGCATGCGTCTCACCTCATTGGGCAGCTCCAAGTCGGGATTGTGATCCACCAGCTGGCCGACATAGCGACCGAGGGTCTGGATGGTCAGCTCCAGTGACTGCACTTGTGACTGCAGCGAGGTTATCTGAGCCTGCTGCGAGGAGCGCGTGGTCTCAAGCTGGGCAATTGAGGATTGGGCAAACTGCAGTTGCTGCTCCAGGTGCTGGTTCTGGGTCTTCTCCCTGTTCAGCATTTCCAGGTGATGGTTGGTGGTGGTGATCTCCTCCTGCAGCACATTATACTCCACATTGTACTCGGCCAGCTGCTTGCCAATGTCCATGGTGAAGACCAGCTTCATAATTTGCTCCATGCAGCCCGCCTCCATCTTAGGCACCACCGTCTTCAGATAGTCCATGATCTCCTCAAAGTTATCCTTGGCCAGCAGTTGCTGCTTGTGCACGGACAGCAAGGCGATGGCGAACTTGAAGATCACATCGGAGGATTCCAGGAAGAGCAGGTCGAAGACGCGCGCCACAAAGCCCAGGGGAAACTGCGAGCTGAAGACGGTGAGAATCCAGGGGGCCGCATACAAGGTGGGCGACACATCGTTCTGATCGAGCCACACATACAGGTCCGGCAGGTGGTCCTTGACCAGGCGAGAGAGCTGGTAGAGCTGCAGCTGGAACTTCTTCATGTCGGGCAGGTATTTGGTGCGCATATTCCGGCGGAACATCAAGTGCTTCAGCAGTTGAAAGGCATTGGCCTCATCGCACTGTTAAACAAACAACGTTAATAATTAAATAATTCATAATAATGATTGAAAAAGGAATGCTTGAACCCACATGCAGGAGTAAGACGCCGCAGATGAAGCCGAGACCCTGACAGTAGCCCAGCTCTGGATCTAGTATGGAGTAGGCCTTCAGCAGATTGAACAGCGACAGCTGACCCAGTCCCAATGGATCCTTGTAGAACTGATGATTCGGAAACGTCCTGCCCAGGTCGATGAAGATCGCGTGCTGATGCTCGGTGAGGTGCTTCAGCAGCGTGTGATACGGCGTATTGAAGTTGGGGAAACGCTTCGTGTCCACCGGGGCCGTATTCATGGAATGCTGCTCAGCAAGGAAGGTCCACACATCGCCGCGCTTCGATCGCGGCACTCCAGTGCGTATGGCATGGCCCAGCACCTTGGGATCCTTCTTGTTGCCAATCTGCGTGGAGTTGCGCTCGATGATCTGCTCCCAGCGCTCGATTAGCTGCTTGTCGCACGGCACGATCTCCTCGTAGTCCAGCTTGATGCGCTTCAGCTCGTTCTCATTCTGGCGCGCCTGCAGCATGGCGTTCTCCGTCTCCATCCGGTTCAGCATTATCGTCTGCCGGATGGCGGTGCGCCACAGTTCTCGCAGCTCTGCGGCGTCCCGCTTGCCGCGCTTGACAGCTAAAAATCAACACACAAATTAGTTTTAAATTTAGAAAAGTAACTTGAGAGATCCAAGACTTACGCTTTCGCATGGGCGACAGGAACTCGGTGGGCACCTCGCTGTCCAGTCCCTTGGAGGGTGTGACCACACTGTTCAATATCGCCTGGCGCCACGAGCCCTGGTGTGTTTCCGCTTCCTTGGGACTGTTACCCACCTTAATGAAGCTAGGTTAGAAGAGAAAATATAATAAATGCTCAATCCAAAGGAAAGTCTTATGCTATGCTCCACTTACATGTCCATCATGGGGCTTTTCAGCTGCTCGGCCGTGGGCTTGGTGCTGGGGCTCGCTCCCACGGTGTTGGATCTCGACCGGAAGCCCTCGGGCGGTGTCTCAGTGCCCAGTGGCTCGGCGGAGCCCTCTCGAATCTCTCGTAGATTGTGCGGCGGCACGGCAATGTCATCCTTGGAGGGCTTGCGCTTGAGGAGATTGTCGAAGGAGTTGGTGAGCGAGCGCTTGGCCTTCATGAAGATGGTGCTGCCGCCGAGATACTGGTTGAGGAACTCCGAGCGATTCTCGGCGGTGTCGTGGACATGGCGCTGCTGCCGGGACTCGCAGTGCGCTCGCAGGAGCATCATAAGGAACTGGTTCTGCTCGGCCACCGGCGAGTTGGTCTTCTCCGAGCCGCAGAACTTGGCCCACACGATCTCCTGCTCGTCGTCGCTCAGGGTTTCGATCCGGCGCAGGATCAGGGCCTGGGTCTTCTTCTCGGTGAGTCCCTCGACGTCCGTGCACAGCTTGTGGTACCAGAGCATCGGGCAGTGCTCGCAGCTGAAGATCTGCGTCTCCTGCTTCTTCTTCTGCTCAGCACAGGTGTCGAAGGCCTGGGCAATGGCGGCCACGATGTCGTCGCACACGTGCTCCGACTGGCACTTGAACACGTAGCCGATGTAGCCGTCGTTGTTCAGCTCCCGGCAGATGATGCCGAAGTGGTCCAGCGACTTCTGGCCATGCACACAGCTGGCCACGTCCTTGAAGTCCTTGTAGAGCAGCACTTGCTTGCGGTCCGGCGATATCAGGCGGAGGTCGCAGCGTCCCACCAGGAACACCATGGTGCGGTTCTGCTCCACGTAGGGCGGAATGCAGCCCTGCGAGGCGGAGCGATCCCTCTGCTTGGGTATGCTGAAAAAGGATGCGTTAATTGGTGGATTCTTCGAAAAGGAGAGAGGAGGATTTCGCAGCTGCAACATGCAACTAAAAATAAAGAGGAGCTAATGGGTTCTACTTGGCAAGCGGAACAAAACAAAGAAATGGGGGCAGCATTCTAAGGAACCAAACGGATCTATGGATGTATATTGCGTGCATTTTCGGCTTCATAACCTCAAGGATCTTGGCTAGAAATATTTTAAATTTACCTCTATATATATTATAAATACATTTTATGTTAATGTTACTGTGACAGGTAGTTGTAATTAATCAGCTTAAGGTTGGTTACCGATAGTTATTGATAGATGTAAGTTCCCACATCTAATATAAGAATTTAACTTTAAATAAAGAACATTAAAGGTCAGAAGGACTCTTAGCAAGAGTAAAAATTATATAGATCGATTAAAACCGATTACAAAGTTCAGGTTGGATTCATTTGGAACCCTTGATATCCTAGAGAAACCGACTCATAATAGATAAAAATAATCATTCCGCCGACAGGTAATGCAAATGATTATATAATTTAATGACTAAATCTGTCCAAGGAACCATACACTGTAGACATAGCCTTTATAGGTAATCAACAGATACCAGAATTCCATTAATCTTCGCTTCAAATTGACTTGCAAGATCCCAAAGGAGTACGAAGGACATTTACTGCAAAATGTTGTAAAAGGAAACCAAGCAACGAAAACGCAAAAAGAAAAAGGACGAAAATGAACTAATCATGCGACGGACTGGCCGGGATTGGCCACTTACTTCTCCAGCGCATAATTGGGGTGCAGCTGACTGGGGCCAGCGGCAGCGGAGGGGGCGCCCCCAGTCCCAGGGGCCACGCTCTGCTCCCTGGGCGGCGTGGGCTGTTTGTTAACAATGACATTGGGCGCCTCCAGCTGACCATCGGAGGGCGATGGCGAGGGCGAGGGGCCGTCGGCGCTTTTTTGGTTTTTGGGCAAGACGGAGAAGAGGTTGTTGGTCGAAAGTGTCAAGGGAAGAGGTAGTCGGCGAGACGAGGGAATACTTACTGCTCCTTGTGGCCCAGCTCGATTTGACTCTGACCCCGCAGCAGTTGCCGCTTCTCGGGGGACTTGTTCTCCTTGTTCTCCTCCAGCGGACGGGGGGCAGCTCCGTCCTCGGCGCCGGTCAGCTGCAGCTGCACTTGGGGTCTGGCTTGCAGTTCTCGAACCTCCTCCTCCGGCGGCTGCTGCTGCTCCTGGTCCTCGTCCTCCTCCTTCAGGTCGTGGCTCTTGAGAGAGCTGCCGGTCTTGGCCTCTATGCCGACGCCGCCCTCGCTGCTCAGGGACATCTTGCGGTTCTGGAGGAGCCTCAGCCGCTGGGCATCGTAGGCCTTAAACTTGGGCAGGGCGTCGTCGATGAAGGTGTTGGGCACCCGCTTCTGGGACACCCGGATCTTGCCCACATACATCACCTCGAAGAAGTGCGTGTGGTTCGGCGAGATGTCCGCCAGAAGGGAGAGGTTGCTCTGGGCCGAGGTGGACGTGGGTATGTTCACCGTGCCCGAGGAGCTGCTCAAGCCGTGCGTGTACGACTTGGACGCCTTCATCTTGGAGCTGACGGGATTGGGGCTGGTGTCGTGCTGGGCACTCCTCATCGCCTCGCTCATCTTCAGGTTGGTGGCCGGAGTCGCATGTATGCCGTTCAGGCCGCCATTGGAGGAGCTGTGGCTGCCGCCTCCGCCACCGATCAGCGTCTGAGGTATGCTGCCCACGGATCCGCCCAGCGTGTGTGCCGGATCCCGCATCTGATGCATCAGCTCGGCCATCTGAAAGGGTCATAAAACGGGTGAGACTCTCGCTTCTTGTCCAGGACTGGGGTTGGTGGGGAAAGTTACGAACGTGCAGTCAGTACAAGAGTAGAAGTCATGCCTTCCCTGATTTGATGGATGGGCCGATGTCCCCCGGTTCCCCCTGGCTGCCTTGCCTTTTACGGCTCTCGAGTTTATGACAAAATTTGTGCGGATCCGGCACTTAAGGGATTCGGGAGGTGCCTGCAAAGTGCGGAACCAAGTTGGCTTAGACATCCGTCTCGTATTTTCAGTTCGGACTCTTGCGTGACTGCGACATGTTTATATTCCTTTGGAACGAGGAACTTTATTAGGCAGTGCAAGGAATTCCAGCCAATTCGAAGGGTTTCAGATTCTGGGTATAACTTTAATCTAATCTTTGTATCTAATTTGGAATTACGTGGCATATCAGCCTCTGAGACATTTCCAGGAAAATATTGGTAAGTCTCCCCTATTGATTACTTAGATAAAGATAAGATAAGATAAAAGAGATTGCGTCTAGATGTCCAAATATGATGGAAATATTATGACCAAAGTTGATTAATTTCATCAATTTGCTTAGATATTTATAGGATTTATAAAGGCCTCTTATAGAGAGAATTTTACACTAAATAACTGACTCTATTTGGTTCACGGAAAAATAATGCTCAGAGGCAATATACTGCAAGACTTAGCGTCACCTGATATATAGTCATATATGGGATAAAGTCAAGGCTAAACTTGGACAAGATACTCAATAAGAAGATGCTGTAGGAAATAAATAGCTCCTCTAGAGTGTGATTAATATTCCAAAGGCACATCTTTCCACAGAAAAGACTTTGATCTCTGGTGACTCAGTGATCATCTGCAGACATCGTGTCTGCAAGATCCGGAGGGATGCATCAGCTTCTCCCGACGTGCACTACGATACAGAGAGAGAGACGTATCTATGGGATTTCCTTCGGATTGAGAGAACGGAGGAGCACTGCTCCCTTGCGCCACCACTTTGGTTGCATTGAAAGGCTGCCAGAAATGATTTTGGCGGATGCCAGCAAGTTGAAAGTCCAATGTCATCTCACTTTTGGTGAATGCAGCTAGCTGGCTGTCAGATGCGTCTCGAACACGTATCTCGCAGATACACGCACACTCATGCACGCAGCATCTCTAGGATACACACGAATAGCCGCCTCTAATTGTCATTTATCAGCAATTTTAGGGCACAGAATCTCTCTCAAGAAAGCCAACGATTGAAAAGTTAGCTTCCTAAATTGATTTCAATTTCATTCTTATTTTGGGTCTTTCGCTTCCTCTTCTTTTTTCGTGATCAGTCGTTGGCCGAGTGATCGTGACGTCATCTGCCGACCAAGAGTCGCAGAGGAAAAATATTGAGATAATTTTAGATTTGAGATATTACAACGGTCAAAGATAAGCCACATATATTATTGAGCAAACCGCACAGTTCTATTTTTAAGATTTTTTTGTAAGCTATAAAACTGAAGGTAATACAAATAATTATTTTAATTTGATTAACTTTAGTAAATATTCAACTTAATAAATAAATCCCATTTACAAGGTTCATACTTGTTAAAAATGGCAGAAATCTTAGCATATTAATTGTATTGGCGAGTATAATATATTAAGAACTTATGTAAAGCAAGTTTTCTTGAATGAAATATTCCTATAAACCAGTTTAAATATTTTTTCCCTGTGCACAAGCTATACACATTTTGTATCTAAATATTGCTTTGGATTTGCGCGGCACGCTTGACAACTGTCTGGCAATATACGTGTATATATAAGCATGTGTATACGTATGTGTTGTCCTCTTTTTTATTATTATTGTTTAAGCGAAACAAAAAAATCAAGCATTGCACATACATAAATAATGGAAAGCTGTTCGCAGGAATCCAATTCAACGTCACGTTCGCGACGCGATTCTCTCGATGACTTTGTCTTTTTCCCTTATTTTTGCGTGTTTGCACTATTGCTAAATTGCGATATCTGCGGTGGCTGCATTACCTTTTTATTTGTTGATTTGTTTATTTGTTTACAACAACGTGCATATATTTAATGCCGCCTCAACGGGGCTTAATCTGAGCGCGGCAGAACGCAGCAACCTTGACAGGCGGCAATGACAACGCGGCAGTCGAATTACATGCGATTTACAGGCGATTTGCACGCGTTTTTAATCGCCGCCGGATTTTATGCGTTTTTCATGGCCCCAAAACTGTTTTGCATTGCAAATGCTTAAAAAATGGGGAAAACATGTACATATATATGTTTATGGCACAACAGGGAGAATATGATTGAAGCCAGATAATATTTTGATTAATGACTCTTTGTTAACCCTATAGATACCGTGCGAACTCAGTTATTTTGGATCCAAACTCCTGATGCTAACATTGGTTTAAGAGCTGTAAAGATCTTAGAAATTGGAAATATGTTTTTAGTCTTCTAAATAATATATTAAAATCAGAGAGAAAGCTAACATCGAGTGTCCTCGACTCTAAGATACCCGTATAGTGTCTAATTATGCTCAAACTTATGCCCAAACTTATGGAGTAAGCTCTTTATTGTTATATTTATTTAGCATCTTTATTTTAGCATCTTTATTTAGCATCTTTATTGTTAAAGAACTCCTAAATCATGCAATTGTTCTCTGATTTAAGAGTCACTTATAAGGATGTTGTCCCCAGATTTTGTACCTATATAAATGTATTATTATGCATTATAGTCTCGGGGATCGAGGTGTTCATAAGAGCAGACAGAAGGTTGAATGTATTTACATTCTCTAAATAGTTGTAATGCTTTACTACTTTAATTTAATATCATATTTAATGTAGTTTCCTAAGCAGAACTATTTAATAAGTGTTGTTCAATTGATGCTGAATTGTTGTTATATATCAAGTGTGTCAGGAAAAGCCACTGTAATCGCCAGATGTCTGAACCACAATACTTAACGTTTTGTGTCAGCGCTTTTTATGTCATATTTTTGCCTCTGGTCGTGTAGTCGGTCTGTCGGTCTGTCGCTGGTGTTATCGGTGCTCGTTTGCTGTTTTATGACTTTTTATGCAACTGCAAATGGCAATGTGCGGTGTCAGGGCGTCTGGTGAATAATAATAAAGACCTGGGCTCGCTCCGGAGTTTGCCTTCCCAGGGGCTTGGTTGTTGAACCCGGCCGCGGCCCCTGAAAAGGACGGATCGATTGAGCGCCAATTGGCACGGCCAAATAATCATTGCAGTGCCCGGAGCAACTTGTTTACATTCGCCTTAAGGTCGGGACTGGCTGTGTGCAACGCACTTCCCTGCCCGAACCGATCCGGTCCCGGTCCGGGTCCGGTTCCGGCCCACTTGAGCAAACAGAAAATAGCGCCTTATTTATTGTTATGTGTTTATCGTCGACCGAGCGAGCCCCCGCCGAATGGGGTATTTATCTTGTGCTAATTCGAATTATGGCTCAAATATCTTTCGGCCATTGGCTCTCGGGCATCGAGGCACGAACCCTCATATGCCTGGATAACTTGGCGAAAGGCTAGAGCGATTAGAGTTAATGTCATACTTTAGCCTGTTGCTTAAACTACTGATTAATTCGATTGCCAGCTTAGAGCTTAAAGCTGATCGCGGATACTTTATTACCCGGCAATTTGCGACCGGTTCCCCAAAGCATCTGAACCAACTGAAATTTATACTGAATTCCCTTAGTTAAATGCGTTTCATATATTTGCTTAAGAGTTACCTACTTAACGGGCTCAGGCACTGATATATATAATAAATAAAAAGTATTTCAAGTATTTGAATCTTATGCATAAAGTATATAATTATATTTTCTTTATATTAAACTAAAGATCACCCTTAAGCTTATCTTAGCTTTTGAATTAAATCAAATTGAAGTCGACCATAAAGTTCTCTCGAGTTAGTATGTATAAAGCTTTGCATACCTTCAGGCAGTGCTTTTTAATGCCGATTCAAATAAAGTTTAATACCTTCAGGAGCTTTTCCATGGAACTCGGTCAAGCTAAAAGCAATTATTTTCCCCCGCTCCATATGTATAATTCCTGAACTCAACGGGGAAGGGCGCAGAATAACTGAAAGAGTGGCCTTTGTGAAACTTTGAGAAGCCCATCAAAAGCGAGGAAGTGAACAATCGACTCAGCTGGAAAGTTAAAGCGGCAGAAGTGCCTTTTCGCCAATTGTTACGCTCTCTTAGACACCACAGGGCCCAAATGGACGCCGCCATGGCCACGGTCAAGTGCCGCATAAAGGACAAGTTCGAGAAACTTTTCCTGGCGCCTACGGCCGGTGGATGACCACCCTTCTCGGAGGCATCCATTTGGCACGCGCGCGGAATTTAATTTGGCCCGGAATGGAGGGCGCGGGGGAAGAGCATTCTCGTGGGATGTGGACGCAGGAAACACACTCTATATGGTAATCCGCAAATAGAATATCCGAGTCATTTACATGCGAATTGTCTCTTGTCGCTTAAATTTCAATAAAAGTCCAACTTGAAAGGTGGAGAGCAAATCTATTATTGAGTCGTGCCGATGGGCAGAAGGCCGGCCCAAGGGTAAATCAATTAGCGTTCACTACCAGTGGAAGTTGTTGGGGGCCTGTGTGGAAAATACCGGGAGAGTCGACTTTTAACTTGGCCTAAACGCTGCAATTAGCTGGGAGACAAAAGAACAAAGCAATCGCAGCAGTGCATGCATAACAAACCATTGCATAAGACGCCATACAGAAAGCAAACACACAGCGGAAAGTAAATAGAGGCGACGAGCACACTCACAGTACACAAGGCGAAATTGAAATCAATTTAGTGGGTTAGTGGTTCGATACTGGGGTTACTGGGTACTGGGTACTGGGTGGGGAATACTGATGGATGCTGGATACAGCTTCCAAGGGTCTACATACGGCCCGACTCTTGTTGAGCACCGAGGCATCGCTGACGGAGGTGGTCAGGATGGTGTCCCGATGGAACGGCACCGTGAACATCGCTGTGCCGGATGGGATGGATCGTTGAGGGATTTCCAGATGTGCCGTCGGCTATCGGAACTTACTTTCACCACAGCGAGGTCTGGTATCACGAAATTCTATTTTGAGCCTTGTACTTTGAGGGAGCAAAGTGTGAGTTGCACTGACTCTATCACAAGTTTTCCATAGTGCTTTTTTTAATCACAAGATTGCTGGCGGAACAATATTCACAACGTGTGCTGGCTGGGGCTGCTGCATCACAGAAAGGCATTAACAAACGTTGTACTTATTTTCGTACTTTAACACTTGCAGTTATTTTGATTTTACTTGCGTCTTGGCAAATATTTTTAAACTATTGTTGATGGTATTTCGGTTTCGTTCACTGTGTAAATATATACTTTTTTAATTATTTATTTTGCTATTAGCTATTTTTCCACATAACACTTTATTGCTAAGTGGATTTAACTTTTGGGTAATGACTCCGTTGAACGTTGAACAAATACATCTTTTATTGGCACTTTGTACACAATTGCCATTTGAAAATTGTGTAAATTAAAAGAAAATGTATTTATTATTTATTATGAGAGCATTAAACCGTTTACTCTATAAAACTCAGATTTATTTAACACACGCCTCGTTTTTGACATATTTATACCGGCTTGACTTTTATGGTTTACTGCCACACAATTATGAGATTGGAGGCCCTAATTACTGGGCATATTTATTGATATATACTTTATCCTATCCACACCTCTCACACACTGCACGGGTATTATCCAAGTGTATCTAAGTCCTAATTACTGGGCATATTTATTGATATATACTCTATCCTATCCACACCTCTCGCACACTGTACGGGTATTATCCAAGTGTATCCAAGTCCGCGGAGAATGACTTTTACGACTGTTCGCGGGGCGCACTTGGTGGGAAATGACCGTCGAAAGCCCGGCAACAAATGCGCTTCGAGGCCGAGAGTGCTCTGAGGGCCCACCGATGATTCTCGCGACTAAACGAAAGTATTTTCGAATTTCAGACAAGCATTAGCCGATCTCTGACCGATCTCTGACCGATCAATCGATCAGCTGTTGGAGAGGGAGAGGTAAGAATAGTGCGGGTCAAAGTACTCGCTGCCGCGCTTCGCTGGCCGATAAATCATTGTAATTACAAAAGATTCCCAGAGCTGCACTTGGCTCTGTAACCGATTTGCGAGACCAAGCCCGATATATGCCGATAATAACACAATGCCGATGTGTATTTATAACTGATTATATGTACACATGTGGCGCTTTTATCCCTCTATCTTCAACTTGCGCCCCTGCTAATTGTCGCGTTAATTGACTCGCCTGAATTGATTCCGAGAGATGTTTGCAGTGCCACTTTGCAACTACACGATATTTGGGACAAAGAGAGTATACTGAGTGCTTTTGTTTACATTCAGTGGAAGATTTCGTAGGTCGCTTTATGTAAGAGCTACGAGTTCCACCCTATTCTACGAATAAATTCTAAATACGAGTATTATCCCTACTTTTCTAGACTCTGACAAGAGTTACTACATTTTGGTAAATATCCAATTGAGTCTCAAATGGGTAAATACATTTAAATTAAGCGAAAACAATCGAGTAATAGGAATGGCCAAGACGGACAAAAATAAGCATCATTCTACGAGTACATATACGAGTTTGGATATGATTTACACACGCCTGTGTAGTATATATAGATTGTTTTGTTTTTCGTTGGCGCGTTTTAGCAACTGATTTATATATATTTTCAAAAAACGCGCTCTGTTGTGTTGTTATTTCTGGTCTAAACAAGATTTGTTTTTGCCAGTTTGCCAGTTCACTGGTTTGATGTCGACTCCCGTTGGCGTATTGTCTTTTCTCCGCGTCTTCACTTTCTGCAAATATTATATTTACGATTATTGACGGGTAACTCTCGCCGCCTCTCGAGCGAAACGCGCACGCGATTCAATTGCCGTCAAGCGACTGATCCGATCCGAGAAGTGCGGCTGGGACCCGACTGGCGGTCTGGCGACTGGCGGTATGGAGATACGCCGATATGGCGAGATATAGCGACCTGCGCATGCGAATTCGAAGAAGACACAGTTCGGAGAGAGTGAGGCGCGAGCGAGAGCGAGAGCGGGAGAAGTTCGGGTACTCGGACCACACTGCGAATACTCAATGCTGCGTGCGGTAAATAAGACCATAAATTACAAAGCATTGGGCACCAAACCATGGTAAGTGCAACATCTGTCTATTTCCGTAGGGAAATGGCACTCAGCAAACACATATCGTTGCTTAAGCGGCCAAAGTAAAAAGTCCAAACTTACAAATGTATATATTGGAATGCATAAAATGAATATCCACCTTTTAAGGCAAAAATACATATACGGTAAGGTACACCTTTCTGGTTTTTATAACTCTAAGGGTAGAGTAGAAAGCATTATTGCTTAGAATATATATACCTTTTAGAAGGAGGAATCTCCGATCCCACAAAGAGTATATATATTCTTGGTTAGCATCAGCAGTTGAGACGTATGAAACAACAGATCTCAGAGACTGTAGAGCTACCAAAATCAATGTCAATATTTTTATCCCTTGCAAGCACAAGTTTTTTTTCTAAATTTTATCACCCCTCAAATCATGAAAACATGTTTCACAGCTGTAATGTAATAAATACAATTGTGCGGCATAAACATTAGAGTTATTACATAATAAAGATCTTATATCTCCATCTCGCCCACACTCGCCTCAGATAGTAACATGGCCAGTCGAGTTTCGATCCATGGTTTCGAACTGGGGCGATCCGACAAAAAATTTCTATGTTTCTTTTAGATTACTACGATATTTTTGGAACTTTTATTTTTAAAATCGGTCGGAGTAATGGTTTCGGAGAAAAAAGGATTGGTCTTTTAATATTATGCGCAATGCTTTGGCTAGCGGGTATTTCATAGTCGATTGTGAAGTTATACTATAACAGCTAATATTTTTGGATTCCCTAACATAAATATATAACAAATAATTTAAAAAAATAGGAAATTATGATATTGAAGGCAACTTATTATTACTTAAGCAAGAAAGGTTTAAAGATTAACGTTTAGACAACTCCACTTTTCAACTTTTCCATTGAAAATAGAGCGTAAAGTTAACTATAACTGCTAAGATTCTTGGATTTTCTAAAATAAATATATAACAAATAATTGCGGAAATTAGACAATTATAAAATAATAAGCAATTTATTATGGCTTTGCCAAGAAAGTTTTAAATTAACTTTATATAGTCTTAACCACTTTTCAACCAGAATAGTCAGAAATTAGCTTTTCATCAAATTAGTTTGCGCCAATGTAATAATCGACTTCAAAGTGGCCTCCCCTTTCATTTATTGGCAAATGGAAATAATAAACTGAAACTAAATCAACATTCCATTTAAACACCAGTGGCGGACTGAAACACTGACTCTAAAATCAATTTGGCAAGCACAACCAAGAAGCCACTACCAACACATCGGCAGGGGACAAAGGACAAAAAGCCCGGCTTGAATCTAATCATGGCACAAAATGCTCCTTCCTTCCCCGATGTGCGACAAATTCAATTTGTTTACCGGGCCGGCTCGCTTGCCAAGTTCATCCTGCAGCCCGGATGGAGGGAATATTTTGCATGCAATTCGAGGAAATAAAAGTGGAACCCAATTATCTGGCGGAGGACAGGGAGACTGCTCTAGAGGGTAGCGGGGGCTTTAAGTGTTCAATATTGGTTTCAAAGAGTTCTCTTCCGCCAAAGTTACTTGAAAAAATGCCACGAAATTGTGCACAGCATGCAAAGTGGTATGTTATAGACCTTGGCTACAGTTGCTAACATAATAAGAGCTCTTTCCAAATTGGAAATGATATATTTCTTAAATATGCAGATATGGTTTTGGTACTTCGGTTATAATCAGCTTAAAGCTAAAAGCTTTATCTGTAATGTCTTCTGCACACTATATAATTATATTAAATTTGGTCTATAATTACTTAAAAGTAAACAGTAAACTGCAGCATTTAAACTGCTCTACTTTACATATTAAAGACTTTAATACACAGATATACAATTCGAGTTGCTATCATATTTCCAAGGGCACAATCAGTGCCATACCTTGGAATTAGCTGTATATTTAGTATACCAAACAGCTGGCAGAGGATGTGCGCGTCTAAGGAGTCCTTTCAGTGTGTATTATGTGGACACTTTAAGCGATTTCCTTCGAGCACCATGATATGGCAGCTTCAAAGGACTGCGAAATTGCCGACAGTTTGAAAGGTTGCCAACACACTCGATTAGTTTTCTTGTTGGCCCAACCGAGTTGTTGAGGCAGCGATGCCGAAGGGCATGTAGATGGGTGGAACAGGATCCGAAACTGGCCCCCACCCCGTTGCCAACCTGAGAGTCCTGTGCCGCACCATTCCGCAGCCTGCAGGGAGAGGACATGCCAGGAGCAAAACAATAATAAACCCGAACTTTAAACAGGCGAATGGCAGCTCTGCGCCATGCGTCATTTAGCAAAGGACACGGCACGGTCCACCTGCTAATGATGCACAGGACCTCGCTCCGGCCATAACATTGCGCAGGTGGAGCCGGCGAGGCTTCAAATATTTACGAGCTTATGATGTTGTTTAAGTGCTCCGAACGGCGGAGCACAGCTGCCCACGAAAGTATGCCACGCTTATCCAAATCCTTGCAATTAGCTTTATTTTCCCAGCATTTTCCTAATGGCTTTCCCCTTTTTGGTTCCTAGCTGCGAGAATAGAATGGATGGCGGAATGGCAGAATGGCGGTGGCCAAATGCGTTTATCTCGGCGCCTAATGGCTTCAATTAGTGGCCCAATCGGCGTAACGCATCCGCCAGGTTGGCAGCGACCGCAGTCGGCCAATTATGTTTTTCTTCGCTTTGTTCAATCTGCTTGAATTAATTTATGGCTTAAGTGCAAGACTTTTTAAAGTTAATTCAAGCCATTTTCTAAAGTTGCTGTTAAATATTAAATGTATGAATTTGGTAAACTTGGGTATAATTTAAATTCTTTATATTTCCTTCAAGATTAAACTATATAGTGTCATTAAACGCTTATACACAAACTCAAATGATATATATTTTACGATCTCAGAATTTCGGTATATACATATACCCATTAACTCGAGATATAGTTATTTCTTGACATTTAAATATAACGTTTTCAATGATTATCTTTTTCATGTAGCTGGCATAGGAGCCTTGGATGAAATTAAGAGACAATCTGTGAAATAGTAAGGTAAAAGATCATAATGAAAGACATGGCAGGCGAGATTTCAGTAAGTTGAATGGAGTCAGGAAAATTCAGTGGTAACAGCAGGAGTAAAAAATGCTTACAAACTATTCTACCGAAAGTTAAATGCTTTAAAAGTGTTGTTCTTGAAAAGGAAGGATTGCGAGAGGTGGGCTTGAGGTTTTCGACTTCAAAGTACAATTAACAGAAGGAAAAACAGGAAAGTATAATTCATACATGTATCCACATACGTATGAATGTGCCTCGCTTATTGCATTAGGCCCTTGCATGCTATCCAAAGTAGTTAAGCATTGAAGGCGACCTGAAGACCGAAATGCGAACACTGACCCAGATATGGCGTAAATTAAGCCAGCTGGAAACTGAATGCAGGAGGCACAGCTCAATAAAAGTTCTGAACTCCGCCGGCTCCCAGCTGGGCTATCACCAAACATCGAGGAGCCAAGTCAACATTACCGCCGTAACGCAGGGCCCGGTAAACTGACGGGGCTAAAACGCTTTTGACATGCAATGAGCTGCCAGCAAAAACAACTCTCAAAAACTACCAATTACGATGAAATTAAGTGGAAGCCTCAATGGAAAAGCAAAGAGAAAGGTTTAAATAGGTGAAAATACACCGTTTTCAAAATATCTAGTATATATACTTAATTACATTTGAAATAAAAACATACAAATTACCTTTAAAGTGCCTAATATCTAGTGTCTCATACGAACTTGGCTAAATATATTCAGCTGGCGATGCTGCTAGAGATATATGAACTTTAAGGGGTCGGAGCTGTCTCATTCTGGCTGTTACCTACATTTGCCTTTGGCAATAAGTTTTTAAATACCCTTGAACCCGATGAGTATCAGGTATAAAAATAAAAGTAATATTTTCAGGGTTTATGTGTACCTAGGAAATGGAATAACAACTTCTGGGTTGAACAATATTTCAACAAAGTCTAGAGAGCTAACACCCTGAATGAAAATGTCGATGAAATACACGCATAGTTTGCTGTGGCTTTATTTTCCTTTTTTTTCATTTCAGTTTTTTGCCAAGTTTTCTGACATAAACTGAAATTTAACTTTTCATCCCATTGTTCGCCATCGAAGGGGCGTGAACACTTTCTGAAAAAGCGTAAAAGTGGGTTTGTTTTTGGCCAGTTCTCTCGGAATTAACTTTTTGCGTGTTTTCGGCTTACTGTCGGCAGAAGGTCATCGTGGGGGGTGCGTGGAAGCGGCAGCAGTCCTAATTTAGTGGACTCTCGTCGAACACAGCCCCAATTTAGTTGCTCTCTAGTTGCTGAACTGTTTTAATTAGAAATGCTAACGGAAGTTAATTTATGGCGTGCTGGGCGTCCAACCAATACACAGGCCACCGTGGTTGTTTAGGTTCAAGCTTCAGAGTTTAACACGCCTGTATGGGATTTCTGATAACGGAAAGAGGTCATGATTCGGGCCAAATTCGATCGTTACTATTTTTAGTAGACCCAGTCGGGTCGGGTAGGTACGTATGGGCTTTTTTAATGGGTTTAATGGACTCCTCTATTCCAAGTAAAAAGTACTTTAATATTGTGCACACTGACAGGGGTTAAATATGGGTACAAAGTACAGCAAAATAATCCCGATACCTTGCTCATTAAGAATTTTTAATGAGGTATCTGTCTTTACATTTGAACCAAGTCAACTTGATACGGCCATTATAAGTAAAAGCGACATTTTCGTTGCCAGAGGTTGCTTCGCTCATTAAGCATTCCTAACTTATTATGCCCCGAACAAAGACCTACAAAATCCTTTTTTGGAGCTTTTCCTGCACGTTCTGTGCAATTTAATCCAAGTAGTTTTATGTGGAAAACTATTGTGTGGCAACTTTTCTAAACATTTCCATATGAAAGCATTTCAAAAGGCCACAAACTGTCCACACACACACGGACTCACTGGCTCGGGTCGGAACGGTTCACTTTTCCCCTAGAAATGGCAGAGATTGTGAGAAAACGAAATGTCAGCGGGCAGACACAATGTTGGCCAAAACTGTCGACAACTTTTCCCATCCGTCTTCTGGCTGGAAACTCACCTCCTCGACGGCCTCGCACTCAAAGAGATATATGTGCAGCAGCGGATCCTTGGGATCCTTCAGCAAGTAGACCAGTCCGGTGATGGGTCCCTGGAATTCCATGAAGTTCTGAGGCTGCTCCACCGCAGCCTCCGCCGCCAGTTGCTGCTGCTGATAAGCGGACGCCGCGCTGGACGAGAGTGAGCCATAGGACGTGGATGCGGTCAGTGTGTGGCGGAGTCCGTTGCCCGCCAGAGAGCTGCTGCTGCTGTTGCTGCCGCCGGATAAGGCCGAGGCGCCGGCGGTGGAGGCCGATGCGTGGCCTGCACTCGACTTGAGCTGCAGGAACCCGTTGCCGATGCTCTTGGCCAGTGGCTTGTGGATGATGCGGCACATGCCGACGATATGCTTCAGGGGATGGCTGAACTGCAGCTCAAAGTCCGAGTTGTACGACTCCAATATGCCATGCTCAATGCCCACCGATAGCTGCGAAGAAAAACATGAATCGGTTAGTAACTGGCCAGGCTAATTTAATTTCTCTTAAGTTTTCGCTTTCACCTCCCACTATGAAATACCTTATTACATTTCTAACAGTATAATAAAACGTATAATCAGATAAATACAAAATACAATTTCTTCATCTAAATATAGGAATAAAATACATCCCAATTAAAGGCTGGACCAGAAGCAAACAGACATAAAGGCACGTTGTTTGACAATTATATTTAGCTAGATGTTTCCACTACGCGAAGCAGATTAACAGTATTAAATTCTTTTAATCAGTTTACATACTTGCATGCACAAGCAGAAAGGAAGCGCGGCGCTCAGAGCGAGATGGCACTAGGCAGTGGTGACAACGACGACATGACATGCCTGCCAACATGGCGGCTGCTCCATTTCCGGCGCCTGTCGCTCAACGCCCATCCTTCCCCTTAGTTTTCCTTTGCCGCCACTGTTTTCCTATTTTTTACTTTTCATTTTGTTCTTGGCCCTTTTTATGCTAACAACTAAAGCCCGGTAACTAGGGAGTGGCGACACTATGAGCTGGGGGATACACGGGGCTTGGGGCTCGGGGTTCGGGGTTGTGTGGCACGGAAATTGGGCTGTGCTTGCTGCAAGGGTGTGTCGTTGTTGTGGCTGCAGGAACTGTAGTTGGCAGAAAAGCAGGTCGTTGTGTTCTTAGCGGCATTTCTCGTACACAGAAAAGAGAGGCTTAAATACTAAAATCTTGAGTACACTCTTAAAAACTTAATGACCCTTTTCTGAGCATTAAGCATTCAATTGATTTTCCATTTCCTTCGCAGGTGTAGCTAGGCATATTTCTTGTAAATAAGAACCTAAAAGTACATTTTCCTCTCTGTATAGGGCTCTGTATTCCGCCCTGTGATTCAGTTATCAAAGGCTTTAAATATAGGGGAAATATGTGTGTAAAACGTGTACCAAAATTAACGTCGATTGCAGGTTGCGGAAGTGGAGCGAAAAAATATAATTTAAGGCGCATATTGGAGATAAAAAGTAAAATTAATTAAATACAACCCCCGCTTATCCAAGCCAGGTGGCAATCTTCCACCGAACTGTATTGTTAACCCCGCCAAATGTAACCAAGAAACTTTAATTTGGGAAATTGACTCTTTGAAAAAATATTAACAACAAAGTCACCTTCTAGTTGGGTAAACCAAAGGGGGCAGCCAGTGAAGGCGTTGATTATCGTCTAGCAAAGCTCCAACAAAATGAAAACTTTATGCACAAATTAAATTAAAATCAGAGTAAAGGGTGGCTCGAACTTACGGAGAGTATGTGGGCGTGTTCATCAGAGGGGCGGTAAGTCACCCAACTAAAAACAGAACGGAAAACTTTCAAGACAAGTTGGGGAATAACAAAAATACAATAAGTAAAACTTATGGTTCGGGGACACGTGGATACCCTCACGCGAATCGCATGTACAGAAACATTTTTAATTTAAATGACGATTACATTAGCACTTCCCTTTTCTTCTAAAATATTTATTTGCAGTTGCGAAGTGAGTGTTTTCCACACAGTTACATACACAACTTAAGCTTGAAAATATATAAGGATTAAAGAGTATTCGAGGGGGGCATAGGTGGCTGCGTAAGAAAGGACCCCTAATGATTCTGCCAGGCAACCGGTAATTATAAAGGACGTCTTGACTTAGGAAAAGTCGACGTTTTCTTACTACCGCCTGCAATTAATTAAAGCTGAAAAGAAATACCTGACATATGGCCTGAATTGAAAGGGAACCCACAAGGCATGACAATTTAAATTTAATTAATTTCCCTTTGTCACTTGACGAAGGATCCCTGCTGTCCATTACAGACAGGGCCACTCCTTGAATGTTGAATATCGGCTGGAGTGCCTCGCAGAGCTATTGTTGCCAGGTAAATGGGGATTATCACAGCATTGACTTCTCTCCAGGCTTTCATCGCACAGAAACGGTGTTTTGCATTAGAAGTGGCTCACCTGGTTGCCAGAGTATACATAAAACATACGTTGAAAGCGACGTCGAGATTACATACTTATTTGGCGCTGGCCTAGTATACGTATTTTCACTTTCTTAAGAAAGCTAGAGGCTAATTCTTAGCCCTATTTATTCATTCTTTGTCTCTGTTTATGTACAACAGCTGCAGAGTTCTTAGTAAAGAATGTAAGGCAAATGGAGCCGTAACACGCTGCGTATACGTTATCTATCCCTTCGCTGGAACAATTGACTGCTTGACCCCTTTTGGTTTTCCTACTCCCTTTTTTCCTGCGATTCCGAATTGAAATCAAGCTGTGCTGTACGCGCCGTCACGTTCTCAGGTGTAGGTGGCAATTAGGGTGGCTTTTCAGTACACTTTTTATATACTACTCAATATATAAGTCTTAGAAACTTTTAAACATTTTGTGGTTGCAATTCTGTAAACATTTCGGCATTGCAACATTACTGTTTGTAGTGATAGTATAAATGGTAAATAAAATTGTACAATTCCTCGAATAGCTGTCTTGACTCCGACAAGTCAAATTTTGTGTTTTTAACCCAGTTAAGAGCTAAGCTAACGAAATAGCAGAATCAAAGGTCCACCCTAATGTTGATGCACCTGTCTCGCTCTTACCTGCTTGTGATTCTGCCTACATGCATACTCATTTGCTTTGAAGTGCAGTTAGCGTCATGTCAAAACCAGCTGTAGGGCTGAAATTACTGTTGTTGTGTTTACATTTGCTGTAGTTGTTGTTGCACCCACAGCTTGTTTTTGTTGTCATTAGAATCGCGGCGTCGACGTGACGTTAGACGTTAGCGTTCGCTGCCAGCGGCAGACGTCGCGTGTTGTTGCCCGGTGATTTATGCATTTTAACTGTTTTTCCATTACGTTTTCATACAGCAACTGCTGTTTGTTGTTGCTGTTATTGTTGCCTTATAAATTGTCTACAATTGTTCAGTGTACATTGTTCACTTTAGTTGTTGTTTTCATTTGTTGGCACAGTAAAGTCATATAATTAGCATTAACTGCAGTTGCCTTTCGGAGCTGCCCCCCGGGACGTCTTAATAACGCTTTTCCCCTTGCGAAAAATTACCTACCATTATGTGTCTTTTACATAAAATAACTCCATAACAGAGTCGTTAAAAATGTTATGATACAAACTTACAGAGGATATCAAACTATATCGTTGGGATGTCAAACTGTGAGCTATCGATTCTATTAATATTGACGCTAAATGGTAATTATTTAAACATTATCCTAAATGAAATATTTTATATTATATTATATTAAAGCAATATTTTAATTTTATGATAATCAATAATGTGTTTAAGGGATAAATAGCTTTTTTATTACAATTAATGTAGTTTGTATAGCTATGTTAACATGAAATTGATACATTTTAAGCTAAAGTCATTTTTATTTGTTATTCTTACTAATGCAAATATGGATAATGTTTATATATTTCCCATTTCCCATAAAAGTATGCTATGCGCGCTCTACTCTACTCTACCTTTTCCGTTTTGGGGAATCTAATCTGATCTAGTAGTAGTTAAAAATAATTTGAACAACAAATTCAAAAGCAACAAAACTAAACTAGAAATCAACCATATTTTGAGGAATGGAACAGGAGCGGAATGTGAACGCCAAGCTGGTGGCAGCCTTCTTTGTGAAGTCCAACATCGGAGTGGTTTGCCGCGTTCAGAGCACCTCGGACATCGTTCTGTGGCAAAGGTCAGAGGCCTTCTTTAACCTGATCACATACATCAACGATGTCAGCACCGAGATCCAGGGAATCCGATGCTCCGACTCCTTTCCCGTTAGCGAGAACCTGCGCCGTCTGACGGCCATATTTGACCAGCTGGACGCGATAGTCCAGGCGAGTCCGGCGGGACCCCAGGTCGCCGATACCTTGGCCAGTGCCTCGCTGGATCTGGGGAACAAGGGGTATCGACGGTGGTCACGGAGCATGCTGAGGGACATCTACAAGATACTGGAGACAGCGGTGCCGGCGAAGAAGTGCCGCTACGTCAATGAGCTGGGACAGTACTTGTCGGGGTCCTTTGGCAGCTCCACCAAGATCGAGTACGGGGTAGGCCACGAGCTAAGCTTTCTGTTCTTCCTGTGCGCCCTATTCGAGGTGGGGATTCTGCGCCGGGACGAGGACCTGGCCGCCTCGGCTTTGATCCTGTTCGAACGATACCTAAAGTTCGTGCGACGGCTGCAGGTCACCTACTCGGTGGTGTCGGCGAACTGCCAAGGAGCCTATGCCCTGGACAAGTTCCAGTTCGTGCCGCTCATCTGGGGATTCGCTCAGCTGTGCCACGAGGCTCCGTTTTCCCCCCGGAAAATGCTCGACAAGGAGACCGTGGAGCAGTACAAGAAGGAGTACCTGCTGATCGGCTGTGTGGCCCATGTGTCGGACACGAATACCGGCTCTTTTGCCTGCCACTCCGGTCAACTGTGG
The DNA here is from genome assembly GCA_008042775.1 of Drosophila pectinifera. Taxonomy (NCBI): domain Eukaryota; kingdom Metazoa; phylum Arthropoda; class Insecta; order Diptera; family Drosophilidae; genus Drosophila; species Drosophila pectinifera. The sequence goes on along the minus strand of VNKC01004257.1, from coordinate 276,865 downwards.
AGCCTGGCCTCGCTGTCCTCGTGGACCAAGATCCACCGCAGTCTTATGTTCATGTACATGGAGGACATCCTCCTGGACTTTGACACACTGAGTGCCCTGCGCTTCGGGGAACTGATGCCCTTCGAGGAGGTGAAGTCCGGAAGGCAGCTGGAACATGCCCGGCTGGGTGTGATGTCTCCACTGCGCTGCCCATCGTCGAAGAGGGAGCAGACTTTCAGAAGCGTCTCTTCCTCAACTTCGATGTCGGAAGTGGCCCCCAGATTGGACAATGTCTACAGCGACGGGCTGTCCGACAGCGGATTGTCCATGGGCACCGACTGCTCATCACTCAGAGGCGTGAGTGTCAACCTGCCCACTTGGATGGAGAACGACTCGCCCATTGCGAATGATCAATAAAGTTTTGTTTTGTCCGCGTCGAGGTGGTTTTTATACCTGGTACCTCGTAGGGTGCAACGGACTTAGTGACAACCGAAAATGAATGCAAGGGTCAGAAGACCCCTCTCCGACCCCTTAAAGATGGCATGTTGATTAAGCCATGTCCGTCTCTCTGGCCTTATGGTGATGAACAATTTAATAGCATGCACATAATATTTGCTTTATAATTTTATATTTTATGCTAAGTGCCCTTTTACGTACGTGTTTACCCAAAATGATAGTACAATTTGATGATAAGCATAGGACTTATTAAGCAATAAAGTTACAGAGCATGGTTAACCTGTGCCACATCGACGTGTCGGCAGCACCAAAGGGGTGCTCAACATTTTTTAGCCCAGCTCATTTTCTTGTGCATTCCGCCATGTTAATGCTGGATCATATTTTTCATATCTGCTACCCCATTAGAGCATAATTATTCATCTCCATTTAAAGCTCACTGTACCGCATATCTCTCAGTCGAGCACAATCTACTGTAGCAAACTTGTTTCTTTATAAAGAATTGTAAAGAATACTTAGCTTAAACTATAGTTTAAAGTATATTATGAAAGCAGTTCACTGTAATTTATTTATTATTATATAAGGTATAATTGTCAAAAAAGTGCTAAATATTATGATATGAGCTAATAATAATTTAATATAGCAAATATGTCAGTTTTATTGAATACAAGTATTTTTTAATATTTTAAAATATAAGGGTGTTATTTGACATCTTACTCATCTTAGATCCCGACAATATGAAATTTCTATAAGAAAATAACGTAGTGTGGAAAAGTTGGTTGCAAGGGAGAATCTTATATTCAAAGAACTGCTTTATTGTGTTCAGATCAAAGCCTACTTTAAATATATCTTGCAACATTGTTAATCGCAACTTGCAGCTGGCTCGCTTGTTGCCTGACGGAGTCACTAAGTTCTTCAGTTCCATTATAGGTTCAGTAAGGTTAAAGTTTTGCATACTATAATTAGAAAAAACTTTTTTTTTAATTAAAAACTAAACCAAGTGATTGTCAGGACCCATTTGGCATTTCCGTTAGCAGTTTTCCCCCGTGTACTGGGACAATTTATGTATGTCAGCTGCATGAATTTCCGTTACATCTGCTACATGGCAACGATGTCAAGAGACCGGCCGACATGAGTCCAAAGATCAGCAGACCACAAACCGAGTTCCATCCGAGGCAAAACACCAGCCAACTGGAATCGAGTGGGTTTTAGCTGGGCTGCTCGGGGTCTTGGTCTTGGGGCGAAGATGGGGATGCGAGTGCCTCCGGAATACAGCGTAGAGGAGCCCTCGAGAGCAGCCAGGATGAAGTGCGAAGTGCGAAGAGGGCGACGGCTCGGTGGGTTCAAGTGACTCGACCGAAAGCGGATTACCAACGCGACTTGAGCGACTTCACAGGCAGGAGGCAGCAAGAACAGCCAAAGTGGCAACAATTCAAACAGCCGCAGAGGCAAAATGAGAAAATGGAAATGAAAATGAAAATGAAACAAGCGGCGTATTGATTTTTCCTTTAACCCAACTCCCTGTCGCTGTGACGTCAATGAAGAAGCACGCGCCTACGTCGCGGGTCCGCAAAAGCGAAGGCAGCGGGAGGAAGTGGCGGCATGCCACCTGAAATCCTTGCCAGGCCTCGTCCGTGTAAATCAAATTTATCAAGCAAGCGAGTGCCACGGGTGAGATCCCGGACATCCTTTCCATTGTTGCGAGATGAAAAGTCACACATTAAAATAAGTATGTGCTCCTTCTGCATAATGTCTGGCCAAGTGCTCTTAAAACCTGATTTATAAGCGAAATTAAGCTCACGAGAGTGAAATGTGAAGCGATTTATTACTTGGGCTATTTAAGCATATGTATTTTTACAAATATAATGCTAAAGAATATATTTTATAAGCTTATTCAATTTAATGATGAAAAGGTTATTAATATTGGTATAACTTTGCCACCTCTCATCTTATTATAATATACAAAAACCTATTCCTCTATTTGGGAAAACAACCTAAACCCAAGAGTATATACATACTTGACTATAGAGAGAGAATAGAATATAATCAAATTTTTTAAGGAAAAGCCCAAATATAAGAACCAGATACCCATCAATCTGACAGTCATAATTGCAAAACAAATCTTTAACTAAAGAGGGACATGATATTTGCCCAGAAAGTGGCACTCTGGGGACTGCGGAGCTGACGAAACCAGCGGAAAAAGAAAAACCAACATGACAATGTTGCCGCCGCCGATAAGTTCGCATTTTCTCTTGGCTTTTCCTCACAGTGGGCGGGGCAAGCCCATCCGTCCATCCGTCCATCCATCCAAGAAGCTTGTTATAATTTTCATGCGCTATTTAACATAATAAAGCAATAAGCTGCCACACAACACTGTAGACTGGAGGAGGGAGCAGAGCGAGAGCGTCGACAAACATTTTTATTTATGCCACTCTGCCCGGTCCCTTCGCTCTTTGTGGGTGTTTGTTCTGTGTCAACTTAAATGCATAAAAACACAGAGAGCGGGAAATGAAACTAACTATAATAAACAAGTGTGCAGGCTTGGGTAAATATTTAAATAAGAAAGTATGATGCGAATTGCGGTCTGGGCCCCGAGTAGTGGCTGTTCAGTGGAGTACGGATGCTAAGTGGATTACCAGAGTGTGAATAAAATGTCACAGGGTCTGAAATTAATATCTGCCGAGGATAAGTACTGAGCAAGGCCATATTAAGACGCAACTGGATGACGCTATGTTCATTTAGATTCAGCGCATACATACAGCCTACGCCTTGTCGCCATAAAGCATTTCGAAGCAGACTTAAACATATAATAACAACTTTCCGTTAAAGAGAACAAAAGTTTAGCAAAAGTTTAACATTTAGTTGGAATTACAAAAATGAGTCAAAAGTAAACCCCAATACTATCATAAATATATAATAAAAGAAAACAGGGTGGCAGATAAGGGAAAAAAATACAACAACAAAAATTTGTTTACTGAGCTGGAAGATACACTAAATATCTGGAAAACTGAAGTTAGTCCGCATATATCGGTTCTAAAACAAGAAGTATATGCTGAGAATGAAATCATATAAATATTTCCGCTAAAACCGTCAACCGATTATTGCGAGAACATGGCCAAGTAACTTGAAGGAAGCCATTTACAAACCAGAAAATAATTAAACGAAACTCCTTCAATATCCTTCTCGAATCAAGATATTTTTAAAGACGAGTCTTAGCTGAATATAACACTCAAAAGATGATCCCAATTGCCCAGACACCTGACCTAAATAATCCTAATTTGTAGTCAATTTTCACCTAAATGTTTATGAGAATTTTTGGGCAATTTTTAATTAATATCTAATAAAAATGTCCATAAAACAGAACTGCTTAGAAAACGTAAAAAAAAAACAATGATAATTGTAAAAAACTGATCCCAGCCGATATTTTTAGCCGATAAATTTAGTCATTTAGTAGTATATCCCTCATATGTATATTTAAGTCACGATATACTGTACTCCATATTTAAGACAGGATAGTTAAAATCATGTTAACAATCGAAGTAGCAGTAGTAGGAGTGTAATAATAAAATTAAATAATTAATACAAGTTACCAGATGTTTTAATTGTATTAAATAGCACCAGAAATTCAAAGCTACGAATGTTTTATACGTTTCTTATGATTATTTGCTGAAAAAAAAGTATTAGAACGAGCGCCTCAATGATTCTCATGGGTATTTAAAATAATAACTGGCCAACATGAAATTCCTTGTCGTATTTCAGGTAATACTAAACTAAGCCAAGTACATGAACTCTCCCTGGCCAGATTAAAATCAAGTTATTCTGTGCAGTGTCCTTGAAGTCAGTCGCCTTCGGGGTATATTCAATGAACATGAACACGATGGCCAGGGGCAAATGCGACTCCTCTTCGAAAAGATCCTCTGGGGCATCGACACTATCACGTAGAAGGGATTTGATTTAATGCGAGAACGGCCACCTGAGCTGTGAAAGAGGACACACACGCAAAAGAAACCAAAATGGACAATTAAAAGGAGCTCCTTTCTGCAAAGCGTCCTGACTTGGGTTTCACATTTCGAACAGTGCGTCTTAGAACTGTAAGATTGTCGAAGGCCATATAAAGTCGAAATGTTAGTATCGAAAATAATAAATGTACAATGAATAAGAAAGATGTATCCAACAATTATTCTATTATTTAAGAAGCTTTTAAAGCAAATACTTCAGGTACAGCCGGGATCAGGTGGAGTTTCACAACACAAGTTAAAATTAACTGATTTAAATTTTAGAGAATCATTAAAAAAGCAGTGCAGAGGAGGGTATAAAATTCTACCTTCTTAATTAATAAAAAAGGAAAAAATGTTAGCTCCATAAATTTAATCTTAATGTCCAAAGTAATTTGATTTAATACAATACTTCGTTAAATTTTAGGTAAGACCTTTTCTTTGTAGTAAAAAGCTTGTTAATTGACATTATTAAATTTTTAATTATTATTTCTAAAAAATTATTTCTAGAACACAAATTCCATTTTCCATATTCATTTTTATTTCCACAAGTATGAGTGGCAACTTGATGCTAATTCTCTAACCGCAACCGTATGCGACAGATTGTCCTTAGGATAACCCCTCGGGGAGAAGGACACTCGACACACGCGCAGACCGCTGATGACTGGCTAATTGCGGACTTTGCTAAAATTAATTTCCCAGCTTCTAATAATATTACCCAAAGGAACGGGTTGAGCGGCACAGAAGTGGATGCGAGTGGAGGGGTGAGGCAGCTTGGTCGCACGTGTTCAACGCGGTGGATGCGTAATCGGCTGGGTTACACCTTTCTGAGGGATAGATGGGTTCCACGCAGTTGTTATTTTGCCTCGTCATTAACCATGCGTATTTGCTCATCGGTTATCTTGACACTATTTATGGGGCTAACCAGCCGATGAACGACTAATCTGCGCAATTATCCTTTATGGAGCACAAACTTATTAATTAAATTTCATTCGCTATTTTGGCAGCCTCTCACTTGGCACATAATTGACTTAGCCAGCCGTAATAATTGCAAATTGCGTTTAATTGTTTTCGCCAGAGGCGAACAGAGTGAGTGGAGACGACTCCAGATGCCTGTCATGTGCGATATGTGCGATACTCGGTTTATTGCATTTCGCATTTGATTGGATTAACAAGACAGGATTTGGCCGAGTGTGTCAGGTTGAAAGGGATTTAAAAGCAAATCAAATTCAATATCTCCGGTTCACAGTTCTATGATGGAATTAAATCAATGAAAGAGAAATTGATTGTGGCAAAGTGCAAGGCTTAAAGAGTGCATACATATGTTGTAGGATGTGGTGCATTTAATGGTTTACTTTACAAAGTGATTTTGAAATGAGAAATACTGCTAAGCTACAATATGAAGATAGTTAAGGATAGTGGAGTGTGCTAGTTAAAATTAAGGAATAACCAAGCTCGGACATCTTCTTATCTTTTTTGGAAACGCTATCTTAAAAAACTATCAAAGTACAGAAACACAGTGTTAGTGTTAGTTATCTTAAAGATAACATTTGTTTGTAATAAGAAAGACTTATACTTCATATCAATAGTTTAAATGCTGATACATATGTTATTTTAGTTTAATTTGGAGCAGTAATAGATGGCAAATTTCAAATACACTTATTCCAGCTAAGGAGGTCTGACCCAAACTTCGTGTAATTATCTAGTAAGGGTTATATTTACCTTGGTGTAGCTCTCTGTGGACCTGATGTCGTTAATGGTCCATGGCAGCATGGAGGCGGAGTAGCGCGGATCGACGGACGCACTGCCGCGATATGTGAGCGAGACCAGGCGCGTTTTCATCTCGTCAGTTGCCTTTTTCCGATGGAATGTGTTTATTTGTTCGACTTTATTCACTATTGTGTACTCTATCTGTACGATAAACCGTTAAAATTGCGGGCCAAATTGAGTTACGGGCCATTTATTAACTTTGCATTTATTTGCCGTTTGCAAATTGCTTTTTAATCGTTTTTCTGTATGCTGTTTTTTGTGGCGTGCTGCAGGACAGAATCGGAATCAATATTTAGTGGACATGCGGCGAGGTTTTCGCATTCCCTGTTAGCGACGCGGGAGTTCCTGGCGGAATGCAGAGTTCGTGAGCTGAATGAGTCACCCACAGGAAGGGGAGGCGGAAGGGAAGGCAGCCCTTGGAGCGGACAATGACCACCTGACTGCGCTTCCTGCGGGAAAGGATCTAATGGTGTTTCCCGTCCAGAGGAAGGCATCCGAGAAATTACTATCAGTATTGATTTTTTTGCGCAGCCGTCTTTGTTTTTTCACATACTTATGCACACACATTCGCGTACAGAGCGCTCTCGTTACAGTGAACCAAGAAGAGGTGTTAACTTTATGGTTACTATAAATAAAATTCTGTTTTTAAGCCAGTTAGGTCTATATTCTATTCATAATGATTTCTACATCCCCTTTTAAGTTCTTCAGTTTAATATACGGTTGACAATAAGTGCAGAATTGGTCAAATCTAGTTTTTTTATAATATTCCTGAGAATACACATATTTCAATGTTATTTTCCAGCAACTGCATACTTTTTTGTATATTTATATGAACGAGAATTTATGATGGTTTTATTTTCAAAAAAGGAAAATATAAAAGAATTAAGAATATTTATATAGGGAGCTCACTCCTTAGAGCGTGCACTGTAATTTTTTTCTTGCTTTTGCATTAGGAAGAAACGTTGGCCAAGAGGGTGGAAAAGAGGGGAGCCGCAGGATGAGGACGAGGACGAGCAACCACCAGACAGAGCACAGAGCAGCCAACAACACGGAACGGCAAGTCACCCCAATATAGGAATTTACTTTTGCATAAACTTTGTGTTTTTTACTTTTAATTTCCTACTTTCCTAAGGTTTCCGCCTCCCCTCGCCAAACACACACAAACGCACACACTCAGCCGCAGACGAACACACGGATAGTTTGACACAACGTGTGTGTTCTGCGCTCCTTTATTTCAGGAATTTTTGCAACCGAAACACGTTGAAATGCCACAAAATTCCGCTGAGCACTGACACTCGGGCTTAATTCTCGACGGCACAGCATTTCTCTATGTGGAGTCCTTCGTCCTGGCGCCCGATTAATTGCGTTTGCTGCGCACGCGCGTGCCTGCCCGCGAAACTGGCCGTAATCGTACGCGGCATTGTCCACATCTCTGGCTCTCGCGGGTTTATTTATCCGGATTAATGCGTGCGCCGTCTAGTTTCGCGCTTTTGGGTCGAAAACAAGGTGAGTTCAAAGCGAATGAAAAATTTTCAAATTGTTTACAAGTGAGTTACAGTAGTGTGACCGTTGCTCAGGCAACAGCATAATACCCAAGTCCCACAGATTGCATGGCTGCAGCTGGCGAACAGCTGATCAACATTCTAATAAAAGCGTCAAAAATATAGTTCGTTATTATTTGAATTAACATGTCCCGAATCCCATACTGTTAAATGAACATTAACCGCAGAATAGATCCGTTTGTGCAGCCCCAACAGCCCTTTTAACTAAACTCTATAAGTTGTTTAGTGTTATTTGAAATACAAATGCGGTCTTCCCATTTGACTAAATTAAATTTTTTTTTATTTTATAACACGAAATTAAAATAAAGACACTTTGAATGCCACTAATTGTTTAACACAAAATGTCTTTAAGTCAGCTGATTGAACAATTAGCTGTCTACATTTTTATGTTATCAGTTATTAAGAACCTTTTAAATCGCATAAACTTTATCCTGCTGCAGCTGTTCACACAGTGTTCCCAGTCAGAGTTAATATCAAACCAGCTGGCGTACACTTCTATCTCTAATCAACAGAAATTAAATATTTTATTTTAAATAAAAAATGTATTATTTTAACAAGTTTTTAAAGAATTGTAATAATTAATTGTATCTTTTATATCACACAGTGGACAGTGGTTTAACATCAACGTTTATTATTCCACTGTCTTGGAGTGAACACAGTATACGGTTGTCAGTTATTTAAAAATCATTACAAAAGCGCCTAGTATAAAAATCACCGAAATATGTAAAATATACTAAATACAATTTCTGTATATATAAGTATATGTGTTGCAAATTGGTGCGACATTTTCTGCCCTTTATAGCAGATGTATTTCTTATAGAAGAAATTGTCGATGCCTCGATTTTTGGCAGATGAGGCAGATGCCTCTGAATAAAAACTCTATTACTCGTATAGAAAACATAAAAAATATGTAATCGACGTGTTCCATAATCCAGAGTTCCACTTCCAACGTTGTATTGTCGGACATGAAAGGTGGTTGTCTAGGGAAATCTGCTTAAATTGCATTCCTGCTTTAACTTTAACGCCCTCTAGCTCTCGTTCTTACAGACTTTATATGTGATTTTTGCCCACTATAATTTTAAGGGAATTGCCATAAAATTAGATTGTAATTATTTATTTAATAAATAAATTGTTCATTGCTTTTTAGAAAGGTGTTTATTTATAATAATAATTAAGTCCTAAGTGTAATTAATAATTAAAAAGTGAAAAAATACATAAATAACTCTGTTGCTTTTGAAGGGACTTTCCTGTATATTGGAAATTATAAACAATTTTGACAAAGAGGAGAAGATTTTGCGAATAGAACCCAACTAAAATAAATATAGTTAAACTAATTAGCATTTAATAAATATTAATAAAATGGCTGTAATTTTAAAGAATATTTTGCTTTAAACGATCTCTGGATTGAACTGGCTATTGACTTCTGGATGATCCTAGGATCCCTAGGATCCCTGGGAGCTGGCGTAGGTGTTGCCTCTCTTCCTCTCCAGCTGCTCGCGTTTGTAACAGGAAGGAGTTGGTGGGCAGCAGTGACGGCGGCGGCGATGCGCAGGGATCCTCTCACCTTACCGAGTTCGGTATGACTCTTAAAATTATTTATAGAATAAAAATGAATATTTTTTAATTTCCAAAAGAATGTCAAACATTACCTTTTATTTTTGATTTTTATTTCAAACTTTAAAAGTGAAATCAACCTTTTGAAATATTATATATAATCTACACTTTATTAACTTTCAGTCTATATATAAAATCAAATCAAATAATCAAATGAATCTGATATGACTATCTGTCATTTAATATATTATGATATATATGTTAGTTAAAAGTCAGTTGCAATTCTCATATTATTAATACAAAATGTACTTCGATCACAAACCACCTATTCTATTGCTGTTATTATTATTCCCCAAGGAGGGGAATGGTTATATTTATGTTCTTATAATATTATTGTTAAGATTGTTGTAACCCCACAGAGGGGAGTAATTTTGTAAACACTAAAATTAAATAAATATAAGCCATAGCCTTAATAAGTAATACGCCCTAGCGTAGTGGGACAAGTGAGTCCGGGATCAGCAGCATTTGATCTTTTAATAATGTCTGTAAAATTAATATACATTTTTTGAAGGTATTTACAAAATTAATGAATACAGAACTGTGAATAAGGAAATTATTTGTGGAGCAATGAAGTATGTGCACAAATGAAAGTTGAGATTACTCATTATGGTTTGATATAAATAAATTTGTTTAAAAGATCTATTTTCTGCATATAACATTCATTATATGCATAAAATAGATCTTTTAAACAAACTATGTGCATATATACGTGTACATAATACCTAATCAGGCGGGCTCCGGTTTTGTAGCGGCCAAATTTGGATAAAGCACCAATGTATAAGAGAAAGAGAAAAAAATAAACATTGAGTGATAAGCCAAGCTTTGTAAGCTAGAATGCAGGCTTCGGGAATCCGATTGCTTATCGCAATTATCAGTAGCGTAGGCTCAAAAGCTTGATCGAAACATCACGCGATGTTGAGTGTAATTGGGAAAAAATCATACGATTATCCAGTTATAATGTGGGTCCTACAATGCGTCTAAAGTCATCATTAGCAAAGAGTTTCTTGCGCGCTCCAGACTATTAATTTAAAGTGGAAGCGGCCAAAAGTACACCCCAGATATATAAATTATCACTTAATGTGTTTGTAGGTTGAAATAAATCCCGCGCTGCGGTCTTATTTCGAGTATCGGTGATAGCCGAAGTTATGGGTAATTAAAATGCTTCACGACGATGACCGGAGTTATGGAACTAAGAAGATATTATCGGCGACGGCCGGATTTGATCGTTCTATGAGCGATGTGCTCTTTATTGTATCCAAAATGTAACTGATTGACAAATGAATTTAAGTTGACCAAGTAAACTTAATGCTAACAAAGGTGTTTGCCGACTGTGCACGAGTATCCGGCCAAAATGGTGCATCAGCATCTTGGCCGTACTTAGCTTACTAAATATTTCCCACGGACTTATGGTAGCTTGCACGAGCATCCGGCCAAAAGCTACATCAGCAATTAGCCGCACAGCTCTGGCTCGTGAACTTAAATTAACTTATGTTAACTTATATGTATATGTATATATATGTATATATATGTATATATATTTTTGCTTTTTGTGAATACGTGAAATGTAGTAAATGACGGACTTAAAAAAAAAATTAAAATGAATTAATTAAGGGGTTTGGTAAATTATACCAGTTTTAAAAAGAAAGTGGTCAGAAATTTCCCCTTGGTCGAGGAGACCATTTTATATTATTTAATTAGGCTTCTCGTTATAAGGCCACACAAAAAATACTAAAAACGCTAACAAATTTATTAACAGAATAAACAGTTCATTTAGGGAATGCCGATCCAAACCCCACTGTTCACCACGACGGGACAAATAGCCCTGGTTTTGTGTATACTTGTATTAATGCTTAGTTCATACATTATTTGGTACAGCATCAGAAATTTTAGTGCATTAAATCATCATCATCATCATGTCATCATAAATTAATAAAAATAATTATAATATTAATTAACCTGTCTCAAGTGTACAATGGTTTCCACGGCCCATTTTATTTTAATTTCTCGAAATCCTTAAAAAAATAGTTTAAAATATAACTCAAAACAATAAGTTAATTAATTGGCAAAGGAGGACGCTAATTTAAAGACAGCTCTCCTATTATTTTGAGACGCTAAAAATTACAGTGGCTTGGGAAAGTCTCGATTTTTTGTAATCGAAAAGCGGAAAATCAAAAAATCCAGTTTTCACTTTGTTTTGGGATTTGCATTTTAGCCAAAATCTTGCGGTTCCGTTTTTGAGTGATCAGAATTTCGCAAACTTTTTGTCATCACTTTGTTATCGGAATATTTAATAGTTCTTACTGCTCAAACAACTGATTTGGTTGTTTTTAAAAGAAAACAGAATGTTTAACAGTCTTTTATTTTATGAATGATTTGTTTTAAAGCCAAATAAAGGCAGAAATTGTTTATTTATTGGTTCAAAAAGGCTGCCACTCTTATACCTTTTATAAATGGTAAAATTTTACCATTATTAAAACCTTATTTTACATTTCCTCAATTATATTAGTATATACCATTTTATTTTATAAGTATTTCGACCAGTTGATTCGATTCCTCCAAAAGTATGGCAGCCCTGCCAGCCAAATCGCAAGATGTTGTGACTGGCGGCAAATATTTTATTTTCTGAAATCGATGTGGGGTCAGACATGAATTTTTTATTAAATAAATGCGTTCTAGATAGATCTACTGATGGTGTGAAATCAATAAAGCAATGAGTCAACTATTTTTTTCCTTTTGCAAATAAGTTTCGATTTGATGTTGCAAAAGGCATTACTTTTCATTTTGCAAAAATAAAACTTGCTCGTTTTTCAAATCGCAAGAAATTTGCGTTTTGTGGGAACCGGAGCACCGACGTCCGTTTTTGAAAAGTAAATCGCAAGAAATTTGCAAAAGTGAAAACCGAAGCCCGCCTGATAAAGCTTTTCGATGAAGTGTCATCAATAGCAAATGAATGGGAAAACAATTAAGAAAAGAGTAAAACAGGCAAACAAAAACAAGTCGACTGTGAGATACCCGGGACCCAAAGGATTGTGGGGGAAATTAAATTACACTTGGCTCTATGACTCTTTCACTTTGTCTAAAATGTTGACATATGAAGAAAAATGTTGCTAGAAACATGTTGAGCTACACCCAAAAAAGACAGATGCTGCTAGGAACATGTTAAGCAACATGTTGGCGCTGCCAACTAAAATGTAGATGTTCCCGAAGCTCTGTATACAAAAATTGTTTTTTTTTAATAACTCTTATGTTTATAATCCGATTTCTAATTTGTAGAGCACGTCCGAACAAATGTATTTCTTTCGTATTCATTTTCTTTAAACCGAAAGTCACAACTATAGCTTAATTATACGTTTTACATGGTTTTCGAAGGCGGAAGTGGGCATGGTCATATTCTAAAGCAAACTTCATCTGCGTGCAACAGATACAAATGTTGTGACCAAATTTGATTCTCTTAAGTTAATCAAAAATCCAAGAATAATAGATTGTGTAAATACTTTGTACGCAAATAAATCGTGTGAAAATACTTTTGACACCTAACAGCATATTTTCAATTGTTTTCAATATTGTCCTATTACCTATTACCTTTCGCATTCATTTTTGTTGGATTGTGTAAATAATTGTTCGTCGTGTAAGTGCTATTGACCACAATAAACCACAATATAACTGTAAAAATGTGAGTACAATAGGATTAAATTCATGGAAGTTATTGGACAATAAAGATGCCTTTTATTTTACTTGTTAGTTGCTTCCTCTAATCCGACAGGGCCCACTTAATGTGGGCGTTTAGATGCTTGATGCTCCAAGAGTAGGTGCATCCACAAAATATGTCAGTTACATAGTAGATGATACAAAGTGAATTTCTATAGTGATAAATAAAAGGCGAAATACATTTCATAAGGTTTATTTAAACATAAATAATCGAATATACAACTAAATGGGAAACAATTTATGTGCTTGTGCAAATGGCAATTAAAAAACATAGGGGAATGATGGCTTCTGTTAAATTCAATTATCTAATACTTGGATCCCGTTTTTTCTGCTCTCTCTCTCTCTGGTTCCATTGCGTGTGTTCGCAGAATTGGCTTAGCCCTAGCCCATGGCATCCTTCACGCAGAGCTTATCGATTTGATCCGTGTAAAATCCGTTGAAGTTGATGCGATGCACGAGATTCATAAAGCGGTCGGCCGTGTTCTCTTTGCCCATAATGGTGATCTTCTTCAGGAACGAAATTAGTATCCCGGTGAACTCCAGATCGAATCGCTTCACCCGCTCCGAAAAAGTGTCCGCAGGATCTAACGAGGTCTCCAACTAAGGGGAAGACACAGAAAACAAATAGTTGACAAAATGAAGACAATTTATGAAAGTTGCATAAATAAATAAATGCGGCAATAATACACTTTAAGGGAAATAATATGTTAAATAAACGCAATCAAACCTTGCTCAATAAATTACTTTTGGTCTGTATTTTAAATGATAATTCTAATCTAGGATCCTCCGCTGCGTGAGAGGTTTTCCTAGTGTTTTTCCTAATACCACTTTTTTGTACTTCATTTCATGCATTCATTGCTACAAGCAATGAAATCTATAATTAAAGAAAGAAAGAAACCAAAAGAACTGGCAATTCTTTTCGGGATAAGAAAATCAAAAAGTTATTTGAAGGAGAAAACGAAATAACGAAATAATGCAGGAACTAAAACGGAAAAGGTAAGCACAAGCCCATAATACCTGTGGCCGGTGCGAGCACTCTGGATCAGATTCGTCGGCGCTGTCGTCGCTGCTATCACAGACCATCGACTTGAGCTCTGCGTCCAGAAAGAAACGCTGCGAGCGCTGCATAGGCGGTGCAAGGAAATAAATGTATGGGTTTCGGTTTGGATTCGGGCGAGTGGAAAGGATTAAGAGTGTGTGGCAGAGCAAAGAACAAGTCAAGACAAGAAAGATGTATGTCTGTATGTACAGGAGAAGCACTCGTTGAGGACAGCACTATAAGCCAGCCATCAGTACTGTCGGACTCACCTGGATAAAGTCACAAAACTTCAGGCATATCTTGCACAACTTAAATATGGCACGATTCAGGTGCGAAGACTCCGATAGCAGGCAGTTCTTGAGGCACGAGTCGATGAAGTCCTGATGGAGTAGCAGCACGTTGTCAACGTTCTCCACCGCCTTCATTTTTTCTATAAATATGTGCCAGTTGGGCTCAATAATTTCGATCATCATGTAATACTCCAGATTTTGAATGGCATTCATCATGCGCTGCCGGAGCGTAAACGCTGACCTGTAAAGTTCAGCGGCCAAGGGTGAAAACTTCTTTGCAATGGAGTTCTCCTTCCAAATCCTGAATGGGTGAGAAGACAAAGAACCAAATAAGATTGGATATTAAATTAAAGAAAGAAGCTCGGGTCTCTATACCCACTTGCAAAGCTGGCGCTCCACGTGCTTGCAGTAGAATAGCTGGCGGAATAACATCTGGTACTTGGAGATGGCGAGGTGATTGAGAACCAGTGATACAGGCCACTTCACCTCGTAAGTAAAAGCAAAACACTCGAGGCCACTGAGGTCCAGGCGATCCTGCGTCTGCCAGTACTCCGCCTTTTTGTCCATTATTTTGGACAATTGAGTGACCAAATCGTAGGGCAGCAGCTCGCAGTGGAGGTGGTCCTTGTAGGGATCGTCGCGGGCGGAAGAGAGGCGCAGCGTGAGGCCCAGAAGGTTCTCCAGCGTCATGGGCAGCACCAAATCCACGTTCTTGGACAGCTCATCCTCGCAGGCGTCCATGAATTGCATGGTAAAATCACCCTGATTGAGCAGCAGATAACGCTTTACCGACTGCAGGTGACCCATTAGATCGTTCTCCGCCAGCAGTACGTCCAGCAGCATGCGGGCGGCGAAGTAGTACGCATCGTTTATGACAGACACGTGCTGCTCGCTGGTCGGATCGAATTCTAGGTGCATTTGCTGGGTGGGCATCACCCGCTTGCCGCACTGCCGGACCACGTTCAGATACTTGCCGGTGCGCAGAATTTTGTCCGAGTATTTTTCGAGGAACGAGGGGATGTGGTCGCGTCTCAAAGTGTACCGCTTTTCCCAATAACCATCCGAGTAGTGCTCGGGCAGCTCGTTGCGATGGATCACTTCATTATCTTCCACGAGGAACTCCTCCTGGCGGTCAACGATTACACCCTTCTGGATCCATAACTGCAGCATCCGCATGTACGGCTCGGCCGCCTTGCGCGTCAGCCCAATAATTAGCGCCTGGGCCTCGCTGTCTCCCTCCAGACGCTTGATCCGCCCGTGCAGATGCGTTAGCACAGCGGCGCCACGCAGCTCGCCCTGCTGCAAGCCAAACAGCGTCGTCCAGATCTCCTCCATCACCCACATCGTTGGCTGCATGTAGTAGACTAGCTTCTGCATTGTCAGTTCCTGCTTTTCCAGCTCTTTCTCCGCCTGAATGAGTAGCAGCTAGAGTTTAGGTGAAGGAGGGTTTCCAGTTAGGAAGAAATGCGTAACCAGTATGGAAGTCCACTTACGTAGAAGTCGTGGCTGAGATCCGACAGTGCCCCGTTCAACGCATTGACCACCTGCCCCTGGCCGTCCGTGTCGGCGACCATCTTCTGGATGCCCACGAAATGCGAGGCTAGTGGCAGAGTTTCCCGAACAAGCTCCGCCAGCGAACGCTCCAGCTGATTATGAACGGCGAATTCCGTTTTGTACCTAGCCAGGCCACCGGCTGGATCGAGCGGTATGGGCACGATGAAGGGCACCCGAATACCCGTGAAGCAATGCAACAGTTGAGTGAGCATCACGTTCTGCTGGCTTTCAACCGGCAAAGCTGCAACCTCAGGCTCCGAAACCTTGTTCCGGTCAACTTTGTAATAGTCCCAAAGACTGTGTGTTCGATACTCATCCGGAAAGCCGGTGGGAGTCGCCGCCATCATCGAATGCATGGTCTTCAGGCTCTTTTTGGGCGACTTGTCACTGGGTGACGGGCGTAATGTGCTCAAAGATTTGTTGGATGCGCCGATTAGCAGGCGCTCCTTCATCTGTGAAGAAAAAATGAGTTGAAAGACCGAGGGAGACAACAGCTGGTCCTGCACTTACCAAACTCAAATCACCGCGCTCTCGATCCTCCTCGCTGGTTCCTTGGCTGCGAGGCAAGGGGCGTGTGACGAAGAGTCCTCCGACGGCGTTAGCACCAGAGTCCGCAGGCTTGCGGCTGATCATTGGTGTGGACGTGGGAAGGCTCAGAGTCTCGTGCGGCACCTCGGTCAGGCTTGCCCTGGAAGCCAAGGATGCTGCGGCAGAGGATTTGCTCTGCAGGGGCGAGGTGATGCTAGCCATCTCGCCGCTCTTTAGACTAGAACGCGGTGTGAGACCGTCTTCTGTGTATCGCTTGACGAACACGAGAAGTGCGTACATGGGATCCTTGCTGCGACAGAGGGAGACGCAGGACTGCGTAATGGAGCTTAACAAATAGGGCGAATCAGCGCACTCACCTCTTCAGGACCTGCTTGACCTCGGCTGCAACCTCCTCACAGTTGGGCCGCTTTTTGCTAATGGTCGTCAGTATGTCCACTAGCTCATCGACCGACAGGCGCTTGTCATCCGTGGCCCGAAACTCGCGAAGGATGCTGTCCGACGTGTAGGGCGCCCTGGCAAAAGCAATAAGACGCGTGAACTAGGGATTGAGGGATCATAGGATCCACTGATCAAAGCGGAGCGCGCAGATGGCAGACGAAGACTGGGGGAAGTCGGCATCTGTGCAGCTGTGCACTCGGTACCACTCAATGCACTCACTCGGATTCGGAGATGAGATCGCCGAGCACTTTGCGCGTTAGATCGCCTTTACTCATCTCGGCGTATGTAAATTGTTGTTGCTGCTGCTGGAAACAACGGTGCAATTTACAGTTTAGCGCTTCGGGTTCGAGCAAAATCAAACTTCATCCGAGTGCTTGTCAAACCAAAGATGGCACTATCGGTAATATTTAGGACTGTCACGAGAGAAATTAACTTTTATTACTCCATTTTTCTACTAGGATTTTATTTTGCAATTCAGCATGTTTGGCAATGTACTCAATTTTTGCTGAGTAAAAGGATAGAGTCCTAGTGGTGGCAAAAAGTTGTGTTACAAAAACAGGAATGTGAATCATTCGTGGCTCACGAAAATACTAGCCTTTCTTACGAAAAATACTGAATAATTTTGAATATTTTCTGTTGTAGCCGTTTTAAACAGCCGTTTAAAATAGAATAACATCCGAGTTTACCCGACGTACACTGCTCTCTTCTGAGTAGACATTTAGAAATTTAAAATGCTGTGTAATTTACATTAAGCATGTCTTTTTAAATCTAATCTTTAATGAATTGTTAAAAGAAATTATATATTTTTTTTATTAGACAGTAGACCACATTGTTTAACGGCAATGTTTAATATTTCACTCTTTTGGAGTGAACACTGTATATTGCTGTTGTATGGTTAAACAAATATGCCAAAAGGGCCAAGTATATAATTTCCATAAATATGTATTAAATACTATACACAAGTTAGTATATTTCGTCGTTCGTTAAAAATACTATTACTGATGTGAGTTTTCGCCCAGCTAAATACCACGGCTAGCCAGCTGTTTTTTTTTTTTTCAAAAATAAAATTGCTAAATTCAAATATGGATCGATCATGTTTCAGCCTAAAACAATAAGATAATTTTATTTCCCGCCAAATCAAAACACAGCTGTATCTAGTTATCGCGAGATTTGTAAATGCGAAATGGACGAAGAATCAAGGATACGAACAACAGTACCCTGACTTACGATCGCACATTCTTAAAAATAATAACTTCATTGCTTCTTTTCTATATCAATTAATAAATACTTACATGCATACACATGTATATCAAAAGTTTCATCCTGTAATTCTAATTTGACGACAGCATAGAACTGTCTGTATTTGTTAGATTGGATGTCTATTTTTTTCTTAATTTTGGTAGATCTTCGACCATTGCAAACGAAATGTCATGCTATCTCCTTATAAATATGGGTATTCTGTATATTATATATATATTCCAATGATATAACATATTTAGTAAAGCAATGACAATAATAGTTCCATAATGTTGAGCACCCCTTGGAAATACTGCAGAAAAATCTTTAAAATACTGCTGACGCTACTGTGCAGTCGTGCGTCAATATCGGACGCGAAATAATTCCTCCCTCCTCTTCATTCAACAAACTTGGACGACTTTGTATGGTGTTAACGCTCATCACCTGGTTATCGGACGCAGATCGCGATGAAACCGGTCCTCAGTATTATGTACCATCTCTAAGCAATCGAGCCAATCGAAATAGTCGATGTGTTTTCCGAGCTCTACTCAGCCCCCCATTCAAACCGAAAAAACGCGTCGATCAACAGGTGGGCTCTCCAGTTCGTGTTCCCGTTTTCCCCTCCCTTCGTTCGTCAATTGGCGCCCTATGAAAAAGCCAAGTCAAAAAAGATATCGTGTGTGACTAGACTTTCACTACAGGTCAATCCGAGATCCCAAGCTTCGCTTGCTCGTACGTTGGCTTGTCTTGTCTTTAATTAATGCGCTTCGCACGCGTTGTCGCCGTTGTTTTAGCTTCAATCTCTGTCTTCGTCGTTTTGGCCACATAGAAGATCTGCGGAGCCGCAATCAACCCATCCAAGCCGTGTTTATGATTTTCTGCCTGTGTGAGCTGTGCGCTGTAGTTCGTGTTTTCGCCAACTTCTTTTCGTTAATTTCTCACCCAGAAAGCACAATCGCAGCAGTGAAAAAAGGCCGTAAAAGAGTAAAGCTATGAAAAAATATGGCCAAAGATAAAAACGGCAAAGAAGGAGAGCAGCGCGCAGGCGACATTGTGTGATGTACCGTTAGTGCGCGAGTGACTCTGTTTAAGCATAATTTAAATAATGGGGAAATCCGCGCTCGTAATTGATTTAAGTAGCGCGACGCAGCATTTGCATAATTTTCCCTGGAAGCCTGGAAAATTCGCTCTTCCATGTCAGCAACAAGTGCCATTTCGCTGTGTGTACATGTGTGTGTGTGCATCGAGTGCACGCGTGCGCATGTGTGTGTGTTCGTGTTGTGAACTTAAATGGACAAGTTAGAATCCACATTCCACAACAATGGCCAAGAAGGAAAAAACGGCTGCTGATCTATTAGTTTCTGGGCAAATTTCAAAATAATTGCACTGTGCTGCAACTGTGCAAATTGATGTGCAGAGCATTATATTTGTAATTTGCTGTGCGGCAGTTAATGCACACATACACATACAGCTGCGGTCAAATAAATAGATGGAAGAAGTGCTGGAAAATATTACATTATTTGATTCTTTGTGCATCAAATTTGATGGTTATTTAAAAATGTTTATCTCTTTGAAAGCTAAAATTAAGTTCTTGAATTCCCTAAAACTATTAAACAATTAAATCCAAAATTAGAATTTCCATATTTCAAAAGCCATTATTATTTTGACTGTCAGTGTTAATTTACATATACTTACAAAATACATACATAAACACAGCCCACATATTTACAACTGGGACTTGATGTCAAGCTGCGCTTATTATTGTTGTTTTTGTTGTCGCCGTATTGAACTAAATCTATAACCGCTGGCCTTAATTAGCATAACAATGAAATATAAAAACAAAACGAAAATAGCATACGAACCTTCCTCAGAAGTAGACCAAGAAGCTAGAAGAAAGACGAGCGAAAGAAGGTTCCACAGTGGGTTAAAGTTGAACTCTGGAATGAGGAGAATACGGAGAATACAGAGGAAGAGGTGGAGGATCGAATGAAGAAGCAAGAGGAGACACCGGCAATTACAGGAAATTGAAAAATACAATTCCGGTGTTACCTGTAAGATTAATGTAAAAAGTGTGGAATGCCGGCTACATCGAAAGATCAGAAGAACCCATGCTGGGACTTAATTAATTGTTTCTGTGTAGTATAACCTTGGACGGCAAAGATCTCAGCTTTTTGGGTCAATGAAAGCTTTAAAAATTTTGCAGTCGTGTAAACTAGTTTTACCGAACATTGTGTGCCAAAATAAAAATAAAACTATTAAGAGTTAATTAAATTCAAGGCTTGCCGCATTAAGTGTTCAACATTAAAAAACAAAGGTGTATTTATTTATTATTATTGATTCCACACATCAAAGTTAGAATGAATTCGGAAACAGAGAGTCAGTTCCAAAGGTTTTTGTTATAAGTTTAAACTCAGATCTGCATCGGCTATAAAGAAATTCCATTAAAGTCAAAATTTAATTGAATAGATAGCAACGATTTTTCTTAATCAAATTACAAATTTAAAATGGGCAATACAGTCTAAAATAAATAGTAGTAAAAGCAGTATATTGAAAAATAGTAAAAATTTAAACCAGTTAAATTTAGAATTTAACCCAAATAGGCCTCCACTTCATTCTGGATACCCTGTTTATGATATATTAATCTAACCCAAATTTATAGTCAATACCATCAAGGGGAACCGTAGAGGTAATCCAACTAATTTGCCTACCAAACGCATAACTCACCTGTAGAACAATTGGATTTAGCGTCTCGCCATTGTTTGGTCAGATATATTAACACTCCAGCTGCTAGTCAGGTCTTAACCCACGTATGCCGCACCGCCGCCCACGGAACGCGGAGAGCGGGCCAAACAGAAACTGTAAACAGAGGAAAGGCTAGAACCATTTTCAAAGAATTCATAAGCACGCGCTAATGCGAATACTAATGCCAGGCACTGGCCGATCTACGGCTCTCTCCGCTGACCACGAGCACAGCCCCAGACCAAGTCCAAGAATACGAGGCGGTACCCCTTCCACCTGTCCCTGACTTCCCGTGTGCGTGAGGTGTGTGCAAGCACCTGTTGCTGAACAACGTAACCGTGCGTGTTTGGGTGTTCGGGTTGCGTCTTTTTAGAAGCCCCATTCGGCGGCCCGGGCCAAGTCGGGAAAAAATGAGAAAAACACAAAAAGCGTTGGGGAAAAAACACCGCTGAAAACCGGTTGATGTGAATGTGAAAATGAAAGAAAACCTTTTTACAGTCAGTCTTCTATAAGTTCAACTTTGCAAAGTCATATTTTCAAATCAAAGCAAATTTGTTCCGAACATATATGAAAAATCCTATAGTTTTCATATTAGCATTAAATCTTTTGGCATTAATTTCAAGACATTGTCTATAAACTTGGAAGCTCCAAGTTAAGGTAAAGAGTTCATATTTTTAGATCTAGTTTCTCAATGTCCTGTTAAACTTAACCCTCAGTATAAATATAAGCTTCTAGGGAACTTAGTTTCTTGTTGTAATAAACGCTTACAATAACATTTACCGTTATTAGAAAATTTGATAAGCTCGGGAAGTACAATGGATGTAATATTCCACAAGTAAAACTATATTTTAAAGATATTTAAATAGATTTAAGTACTGATTATGATTCGAAAATAGCAGACATGCAATACATGTCCATGCTGAGTTCGAGTTACAGAGGCTTGACTGTGTTATTTGTTTGTATCTTAAGCCTGAGATGTCGCTGAAGAGTTGGTTTTTCTTTTTCTGTTCCACAGTTCGAATTTGGTGAAATCAATGCGTAGAAAGTGAATGGCTTACGCAAAAGTTGGGGAAAAAGTGAAAAGCTGCGGAAAAGTGGACTTACCAAAAAGAAGTAAATAAATCTATTTGGATACCGACTCGCATTGCATTTGCATTTGGTGCGATCTACCTGCTGCCCTAATCGCGTGCCCCTGCTGCTGCAGTCAGCTGGCCGGAGGCGGAGCGAGAGCTGGAAATACACCTGGGCGGACGTCGGCGCCCACCTGCCGGCTTAGATGCGTCTAATCCAAACGGCAACCGGCGGAGCTGCCGCGACCGTTCTGCAGTCGCACTCCCAGTCGCAGTACAACTACACCAACATGCGCGAAGATGATATCGAGCTGGCCATTAAAGTGGTAAGTTGCCCAGCCGGCTACGTGCAGCTTCCCCATTAGAATGATGAATGGACGGGGCGAGCGAGCGAGTGAATGGCACCTGAGAGATCAGATCTGTATTGGAGTCGCCACGGACGATGCTAATGCAGAAACTGCACGGATTAAGATTCCAGTTCAATTAGGGTTTTTCCTCTCGCCTCTAATAGCTTTCTGGAATTGTTTCAGATTGATTTGTATTCCGCATACTTCTCTAGATTGTCTACATTGTAAAGCAAGTTAAATTTGATTGCATTTAATTAGCTTAAATGGCTAACAGTTTTTTAAGTATCGAATAGAAAGCACAGTCAAGACGTATTATTAACTGTTGGATTCATCGCTCAGATTTGTGAATACTAATACAATTATAATGCTTATAAAAAAGAAAGATATATGAATCAAACTTGACTATATGCCGTAAAATCACAATGATCTTGTCAAAGACAAGCAGCGGTTTCTAGACTAGCTATCAGCTTAATTTAAATACCTCAACTCACCAAACCCTTAAAAATTGCATTTCTTCACAGGTCATTGTGGGAAACGGTGGCGTGGGCAAATCCTCGATGATCCAGCGCTACTGCAAGGGCATATTCACCAAGGACTACAAGAAGACGATCGGAGTGGACTTCTTGGAGCGCCAGATCGAGATCGACGGCGAGGATGTGCGCATTATGCTGTGGGACACCGCCGGGCAGGAGGAGTTCGACTGCATCACCAAGGCGTACTACAGGGGAGCGCAGGCCTCCGTGCTGGTCTTCTCCACGACAGATCGAGCCTCATTCGAGGCGATCAAGGACTGGAAGCGGAAGGTGGAGAACGAGTGCAACGAGATACCCACGGTGATTGTCCAGAACAAGATCGATTTGATCGAGCAGGCAGTGGTCACCGCCGACGAGGTGGAGACGCTGGCCAAAATGCTCAACTGCCGCCTGATACGCACCTCCGTGAAGGAGGACATCAATGTGGCGTCCGTTTTCCGCTACCTGGCCACCAAGTGCCATCAGCTGATGACCCAGAGCTACGACCAGGCCGCCGGAAACCAGCAGAACTCCAGCCATCCGCCCTACAGCAGCAGCACGCCGACCATCAGCGCCTTCAGCCCAACCTTCACCAAGTCCAGCAGCGGCACCATTGTGCTCCGGCCGGCCAAGAAGGGCCATGGATCCAGCGTGGCCCGGAAGCGCAAGATAGTGCTCAAAAAGTGCGGTATCTTGTGAGGAGCTTAGTCGACGGATCAGGTGGATGGATGGATAGATGGATGGATGGGTGGAAGCGACCGCGATGGCGAATTAATAACTGGAGCATATTTAACGCTTAATTATTTTGGAGCCTAATGAAGTCGTAGCCGGGGTGGCCAGTCAACCGTTGGATGCAGCCACAGCCATTCACTAGTCTTGCACAGACTCCGACTCCGACTCCGACACCGCGTGATGTGGCTTAGACATGCTTACGGAGCCATCAAAATTAATCAGAGAGGCAGCAAAGTGGATCTTCGAAGTGGACTACGACGAAGTGGGGATGCTCTTGCACCGAGAGAAGCTCAATATATATTATCTAAATACCGGATAAATATATTTATCATTCTCACTTGGGTCAAAGACTGTCGTCGGGCCGGTTCCGATTTCAATATTCTCAAAGCATTTTCTCAACATGGACTTACAGTGTAAATCTAAAACTAAGTCGTGGTTTGTTTTATTTTTGTATCTGATTAATGGCTTTTGAAGCTAAAAGTTCACTTCAAGCTACATAATTATTATATTTTAATGTGTTTGCATCTTAATATTATCCTTAATTTGAATCCAAAAGAATAGTGAAAACCTTACCGATAATATTTTTTCATAATATCATGATAATGTAGTTTGAATTGTATTTTTCTTACAATACTCATTAGAAACCCGCTTAAAATACTCCTTAATAAGTACTCAGAAGACTTGCACTTCCAACAAGAGGTTTAGAGAGAAGCCAAAATAATAGCAAGAGTCGATATACAATATGCAAGCACAAGCAAGCACTAGTTGTTTCTTAGATAAAGTGGCCTAATTAGATTTAGATGTGAAATTAAAGTTGTATGTACTTACCTTTACTTTACCACTTTTGTATAACGGAGACTGATGCAGCAGCGTTGCCTTTTTATCGAATATGTACATGTATATAAGTATGTGGTTGTTCGGGCCTAAGCTTGCCCAACGAAGCACAAATTAAAAGGCTAATTTATCACGCTAACCAAAAGCCAGCTGATATCCATGTGAAATCCCTTCGCCGACTTGCTTTTGGCCAAATGTGCAATTTATTATCCAGCTTACGTATATAATTACTAACTAATTGTGAGGGCTATGTCAAGGAGCAATTTGGCTCGACTCGAAGCACATAATCAGCAATGTTCACGTTCTTGGCGAAACTCAATGATCAGAAGGGAGTGTCAGAAATCTCAATGCTTTTAAAATACATTAAAAAAGTGTCTAAAAGTATGCAAATAATTATATTGGCGCAACATAAAATAAATTATTATTTTATCATACTCTCGATCACATTTTTAATGGATCTCAAAATCATGGAGATGTTCGTGGCACCACCGAATCCTTATCGTCTAGATAGCCGATACGAAAGTATGCATATATAATCCTAGGCTTATAATAACTTAATAATGTATTTATAAATGTAATGATTTATATAAATATTCACCTAATAAATTATTCTTGTATAAAGTAAATAATCTTACTTGTTTTATATTTGTACCCTTTCAGGGTAATATAATTATAGTCAGAACGGATTTGGATGTAATCTATGATTTCTTATAATTCCACAATTACGGTTTTAATTTTATAAAAATCGGACTACTATATATTATAGCTGCCATAGGAATAATCGAGAAATGAATTTAAAATGTAATTAATTTCGTTATTTTCCAACATATAGGAACATAGTATAGTTGTTTATAAGGCTTTGAAAATGAATTTTAGAATTAGATCATATTTGGATGACTACATAGCTAAAATAGGAACGACTTATACATTACTGTGACTATTTAGAAAACTCGGACAGACCTCTGCGCTTTTATACATAAATGTTTTATACAGCACCAGATATATTTCATTTAATTCAATTGCAATCTGCAAGGGTATACAAACTAGAAATGATCTATCTATAGCAGATCTATAACACAGATCGAATGTACTTTCAAATTTAGCAGAACAGCATTTCGCAAAATTGGATAATGTAATAATGGATGGGAACATTTATCAATGCATTGCCAACACCAATGGGTGTACCAACATTTTTTTTTGCATTCTGCCATGTACCCGGGGTACTTACTACCCGTAATTTAGAGACTAATTAGACAATGTTATTTAACCGTGTTCATTCGTCAGTCGTGCACACTCGACTGTAGGTTTCTCACGACTTTTGTTTGCAGATGCTGGTATACAAAATGAATATATGTAAAATAGAGTGATTTATTTGCGAATGTTGCTTTAAAAACAGTTGTGGGGCTGTGCATATATTATGTAATCATCTAGGAAGGGAGGGGGTCAGCGAAATGGTTATGTTTGATTATTTGAGGGGTTTACGAATACGTATAATATTTTATATAAATAAAATGAAATAAATTATTTTTTAGAACATTTATTTTGCATGATCATATGGGAGCGGGTTCCTTCCACGATTACATAGGGGGAGAGGGTTACATATCCTTGAAAGCTTGATATATAGAGAGACCCTGTAAGGATACCTTGACAGAGCCCATCAAATGTGTATGTCTAGGAATTGAAACAGCAGATATAGTTTTGAAATCTTTACAATTTTTTTTATTTGATTTTTGATTTTACACTGTTTTTTTTTGTTTTGTTTTGTAAGCTTGACAATTTAGCAATCCGCTTTTGTTACACACCATCGTCTTACACACGCTTCCTCCTTTTAACTTGTTTAACGTATTTTTAAATGTTTTTTTATTTTGTTTGATTTTATTTACACTGCGTTGAAAATTATCGCTTTTCATTGTCGCATAATCATTAAATGTGTATATATATCTACTTTGTTGTTGGTAATTTTCAAGAGTGTTTCCTTGTTATGAATCGAAGGCATAAATATAACTATTCGTTCCTATTTATTTACACGAAAGGTAAAAAATCAAAGTTTCTTAAACATATAGGGACAGGAGATAGAGAGAGTAGAGCTTTTTGATTTTTTATTTATGTGGTGGGGCAGGGGGTTAGGTTGGTGTAAGCTGAGCATAAAACTGTGTTTGTGTTTTGCAGGCTGAGCCCCAAAAAGATCGTGTTTGTGTGTTAATATTGGGTGGTGGGTATGTGTGAGTGTGTTCTACGCCTTTTTAAAATTCCTATAAAAAATATATAATTTTGTTTCTCATTTTTGAAGTTCTTTTACTTGCTACGAAATTAATAATGTGACTTGGAAATCAATTTTACTTGGCACTAAATGAAGCGAAATGATGACTTTTAACCGAAAACTACCAATGTAAGTAATTAGCTTTTGATTTCTAAAGTTAAATTTAATAAAGTACATTACTATTTTTATTTAAAATAAAAATTTTGGAAAATATTTTACTTGGTGTTTTGTGGTCTTGTGTGTGAGTGTGATTCAAGTTTGATAAGATTATATTATTATGTAGACATAGACTCTACATTTATTAGAACAATTCTTTTCACTTTCTTTTGAATATATACGTATATTCTGCACTTGGTAAACTTTAGATTTAGTTAAGTATATAACTTTTACACATTGCAGTTGTTTCTGTTGTTGCTGTGGTGGCTGGCTGTTGGTTTTAGTGGTGTGTTTGTTGATGTGGCTGTGGCCTGACCTGTGGCTTACTTGTTGGGGTTTTACCTATTTGTTGGTTCCTACATAAAGTTAAAGAGATTTAGCCTAGAGATACACACGCCACTTATGTATATATGTATGTATGCTTGTAGTTTTAAATGTAAGTCCCACTATTCGGAAATGGGAAAATCATCCGGATCGGCGTCGGCATCGCCATCGTCATCCTTGCCCTCCAGCGATCGATACTCGTCCGAGTCCTCGCTTATGGCCGCCGCCGTACCAATAACGGACATTGGTAGCATTGGCTCAACACTAAGGCTGGCCAGGACGCTGGTAGCACTTGTTGTGGGGGTTGTCGTTGTTGTTACTGTTACTGGGGGATTGGGGGGCGGCACATAAATGGTTATGGTCTCCGGTTCCGCATCCTCCGACTGCCGGATGCTTTGATTTGGACTTCTTTCAGCCACAGGCGTTGCACTCTTCATCACCTCAACGTGTTTTTCTTGATCTGATTCATGTTGCTGTTGTTGTAATGGTTGTGGTGTTAGGGATTGTGGTATTATATCAGCAGAGGCCAACAGTAGATCCAATTTAAGTTTGCTCGATGCCGTTGGCTGCTCTGTTATCACAGACTGTGCTTGAGTTGCTGCCGTTGCTGCATTGGCTGCATTTGTCGTCGTCGTCCCTGCCGCAGTCATTGTTGTTGTGCCTGCTGCTGGTGATGTTGCAGTTGCAGCTACGTTGGCTATTGTCGCGGGCAGCGCGCCTGCTCCAGCAGCATGCAACTCATCCTCCTCGCTGACACTAATGTAGCGACAGCGTTCGCTAAGCAGCGATGCCGACTCATCATCCTCCTCATTCACGCTGGTAATGCTCACCGTGCGCTGCTTGAAGCTCTGATAGACATTACTGCTGCTGGGAGCAGCATCGATGACATCTCTAGGTGATGCAACAGCTGTGGCGGCGGACGAGCTGGCTAAAAAACAAACAGAAAACGCGATTAGTTTTTATGCCCTTTTCGGAGTTCACAATGACAGGCAAATTAAGCTAGATTTGCTACTTACACTCTAAGCGCTCTCGCCGCGCTGCATTTCGCGAGGGCAACGGTGCCAGCTTGATGCGATAGAACTTGGAGCCCCTGCTGACGCGATAGCGATTGTCATCCTGCAAAAAGAAGCCACACGGGTTAACCAGCTGTCATTTCATATAGAGATTCAAGTTAGAGAACTATACCTTTCGCGCCTGGCAGTACTCCTTGTCGATGACCCGTCCAATGGCATAATAGGGCAGCGGGATTTGATTCAGTTCTGCCACCACCATCGATGATTCCCCAGCGGGAGTGGGCACTGCCGCCGGAGCGGTTAGCTGTAGCCCAGCCAAGCTGTCGGCGTGGACAAAATAAAGAGTGAGTGAGTCCTGTACGACCATAAATTGGGCATGGCGCATGCTCCACACCACAAAGACCAGATCGCCACGTGCACAACCCTCCAGGGCGATGGCTCGGTGGCTGGAAGTGCCACTAGACTTGGAACGGGTCAGGGCACCACCCACCACATTTAGATCGTAGACAGAGCTAAGATAAAACGGAATGATTTTAGTAATTTGTTAGTTTAATCTTTACGTGCAAACGTACCTCCTCATAGCCGCCACACTTGTCTCCATCTCCTGTCGCCGGATTTTCTCCTGGCTGAGTTCCTCCTCCAGACGACACTTGTCCTTGTTAAGGTAGTCAATTTTCTCCTTCAACCAGCTGTTGCCGTCTTCATTGGTGATCATTTCCAGACGCGTCTTCAGTTGGTAAGACTCTTGAGTGAGGATCTTGTTCTGCTCACGCAGCTGGTCCAGCTGCCGCTCCTTATCCGCCAGCATGTCCTTAAGAATGCCCACATTGGCCATCACAGATTCAGAGTTCAAGGGCAGGAGACGTGACTGCCATAGCGATCGCTCCGACTCAACGGCCTCGCTGATGGCGCGCTCCCTTTGTGCCATTAGTTCTTGGCGCTGCTGTGTCAGCAGATGGTCAATGTCCACACCGGCATTGGCACTAGCCACACTAGCACTGCTCGTCGGCCGCTCCAGTTTCTCGAGGCTGCTGTCCGACGGCGAACGCTCCATGGAGGTCATCAGCTTGAAGCGGCACCGCAGCGACTCTAATTCCGTTTTGTGCTCATGGATGAGTTGCTCTCGGGCCTGGGCCACCGCCTCCTGCTTCTCCTGCTCCGCCAGCTGCAGCTGCAATCGCATCTCCTCCAACTGCTCGTTTGCTCGCTGCTCGCGCTCCTGACACTGCATTCTCAGCACATTGAACTTGTCCTGCAAGAGATGCAGCTCGGATTGGAGTTCCTCCTGGTATCCAGCGGCATCAGTGCGGAAGCTGCTCAAGTTGGAGCGAGCTTCAGAGAGACAGGCCCGCGCCAACTTCGACATATCCTCCATGGCGCTGCGCATCCCCTGCAGGCTGCCGCCATTTTCCTCCGTCAAAGTGCCAGCACTGAGCATAAGCAACTGCTCGGTGGCAGTGGAACGAGCGACCTGCTCCACCAAACTGGTAGACGTTGAGGTTGCCACACACTTGGACGTGGAGCTAAGCTTTTCGAACTCAGTTTCCGTGTCTGTTTCGCAGTCGGAGGCCGTTGTCAGCGCCTGCAGCTCAGCCAAACGGGGTGCTGCTATCAGTGGGCCATCCTGCTCTGGCTCCTGTTCCTGCTCCGGCTCCTGCTGATCCTGCTGCACGTTGCCAGTGCGATGGACAAAGAAATCTATCACAGGTTTCATATCGGGCAATTGCAGCTGGGCGGCCAATTCTGGTAACTGCGATGAGAGCAGCTCCATGTCCGAACGACTCAGAGGCGGCAGACGCGTGTCAAAGCTCAGCGGATGTTCATTCGCAAAGGCGGGCGGCATGTCTCCCATGCCAGGGAATAGGATGTTAAGGAAGTGGCCTTCAAAGCTCGCATTAAATTCCGTCCTTCGGCGCAACTCCTCGCTGTGTATGCGGTCAAAGTCAACGGATAGACGGGTGGCCCACTGACGGAACTCATCAGAGAAGATCTTGCGGCGCACCACCTCCGCCACGGCGGCCACATATGTGCTTGGTGCCCTGTGGATTTGCTCGATGATGCTAATGTGGCGCTCTGCCCGCCGCAAACACCGATGATTGAACAGCAGCCGGTTGTCGAATTCGCTCATTCCATTCTCGATCCAAACTATCCGTCGCAGGCGTGTGTGCAGATTCCAGCCCAGTTCGTCCTTTGAGTTTGCTATGCAGCGGCAGTATTCGCGGATCTTGGTATGATTCTCCAGCATCACCTGAAGCTGGGAGCGATGCGACAGACAGAGATCCGGCAGGACGGAGTTGTCGCGAAGATTCTGCGCCCGAGCCTCGTTTTGCTGCAGAGCCAGGGCCTGCTCCTTTTGATCGTTCACCATCTTTTTGATGCGAAACTTGAACTCCTCTAACTTGCACAGGCGGTCTCCAAGGCCCTTGATCTCCTTGACGTCGCCCTGGTTGGCCGTCTTGATGATCTGCTTGACCTCCTCCTTGAGCTTCTCGTAGATGTCGGCACTGAAGATGTCCAGGCCCTGCATGCACTCGTCGGACATGAGTTGCAGGGCACTGCGGTTACCCTTCGAGCTAATCCACTGCAGCAGATTAAGGTTGGGGCGACGCGCCAACGAACTGCTGCTGGTTGACGTCTGAGAAACGCGCCCCTGCTGCTGCTCACCAGCGTCCGGTTCCGCTTCATCATCCCCCATCTTGAGCTTTTTATTGGGCGAATCCGCCTGTGAGGATTCGGAGAGACCGCCTCCTACCGGCTGTTGCGGCACCAAATGCTGCTGCTGCTCCTGCTGCTGCTGGGCGGCAAAGACATCATCGTTGTCCAGCAACTCATCAAAGCCATGGAAATCGGCCTCGGCCAGAGACATGAGGGCCGGGAGTATAGGTATCCTGCCCAGCTGCTTGAGATCATCAGCAAAGTTGTGCAACAGCTCCAGCTGTTGCTCACGCTTCTGGAGATGCCGATCGAAGGAAAAGCAAAAGTTGTGGAAGCGCTCACGGAACTCATTCGTCAGATCCTCCATATTGGCCACCACCGCTGACCAGCCCTGCTGCTGGAGGTGCTGCTCGTGGACCAGTCGCTCGCACAGCGCCTCTTCTTTCCGGGCCAGCTCTCGCATATGTTGCGCAAGCTGCGAGCGCTGACGCACTGTTTCCAGAGCCGCCGGAAGGCGATGGCTCTCCTCCACCTGGCGACGCAGCTCGGCGTCCGCATCCGTGTTGGATATCGTGGGCGCCGGACGCTCATCGCCCGTGAGGAACATGTAGATGGGATTGGTGTCGGTGCCCGCTGAATAGCACGACACCTGGGTGGAGTGCGTTAACATCTCGCCGCCACTAACCAGCAGCACAATGTTGGTGGCGGGGATGCCATGGAGCCTCTGGATCGTCTCCTTCAGGTTCTCCACCGATTGCAGGGCCACGTTCATGTCGAAGCTCAGCATGCGGCCGACGTCCACATGGAACACGTACAGCATCATGGAGCCTTTTTGGTGACGGCGCTAGCTTCTCGACTTGGCTACCGTTTTCTGGAGGGGATGCTCCCGCTCCCGCTCCCACTTCCGTTCCCACTCCTCCTCCTCCTCCTCTTCTTGCCCCTGTCGTCTCACTTATGGTTTGGCAGTGCTTTAGAAGATCTTAGTGGTGTTCCCTCATCTGTCCGTCTGCTTGTACTTGTGTTCGTACTTGGGTGCTGGTATTTGTACTCGGTTGTGAGTTTGTGTGATTGGTAAGCTGGAAGATACAAGACAAAGGAGAGAAACGGAGATGTGAGTAAAAAGATACTGTGGGACCAGTGATGCTCATTTAGCTTTTTTATTATAAAATAATTATATAATCAGTAATAATTAAAGTTAAACTATTTTTGAAATTATAATTGTGCAAATGAATATATGCATGTTGCAGTTGCAGATTTCCATTTGACGCTACTGTTCCAGCCCATTGTTATAAAACTTAAACTGACAGACAAACAGACATGGCTAGATCGACTCGGCGTTGATGCTACCCAAGAGTACGCTGCTGACTAGAAAATTATAATACCCTCGTAGGGGTTTAAATTACAATACCATGGTAAAGGTTTTAATAGTTTGAAAGAAGAATTTGTTCTCAAATTTAATTTTGTGTTTTTTAAATACAAAAAATTTAACAATGTGATGTAAAAAATAACATTTCAAAACCATAAATGAAAGTTAATGAAAGTGTGTAACTGAATGATAACCGGAATTAGGGTTTAAAATTGATATTATATATATCCAAATAGTTCGGTAACAAACTCCAGTTCCGTGAAGCTCAAAAATAAATAAAGGACCGGAAAACTAGAGCAAAAACGCATTAAACCGCAATAACTCAGAATCGGAAACTTGGTTTTATTTAATTTATTTATCAACTGATACTTAACAATGAAAATTGATTTATTTAGTTAGAAGCTTAACCCCTTGGTTTCTAGAAACTTATTTAATGTACTTCCCACGAATCTTTCCTAAATCATTACACACCATCAAGCGCGTAATCACTGTCAACAAGCACTACAATAACTCGCATTTTCTTTTCGTTTATATATATTTATGTTCTAAATTAGCACCGATGTCAGCAGTGATTGAGTTTTTTAGACTGTCATTATTAATCTAATCCAAGGCGCGCAACTATTGATCCCCCGCGTGTTTGATTAAGGTTTAGATTAGCTATTAATTTAGCTATTTTTAAGCTGTTGATTGGACTTTTTGACGCGCTCTCTTCGGCTCCACAAACAGCTGTTAGACGACGCGGCGCTGCTCTCGTGAGGGACAAAGAACGTAGCCGCCTGGGCGGGGGCGAGGACGGGTTCAAATGTTAATGACTAACTGGGCCATTTCCGAGGCGCAATAAAAAAAATAGCGAACAAGCGTGCGAGTGAGTATATGCCCAGACGCTTATTCAATTTTATTTTTATAATTTTGTTTACAGTTTGCGCTTAGCAGACGGCTTTCGGTTTTGGCGATAAGACGCACATTACACGGAAAGCGGAAAAACGGAAAGAGCATGGGATCGCACTTAGCACACGCGCACTTAACTTTACCTAATTCAGTTTTTGCAGGGCGGTAAACAACAACAGTGGAAACAACATCAACAGCAACAACGTGGAACGTGTTATCAACGCACCTTGATTTAAACAAGTCTAGACTAGCGGGCGGTTGGAAAACAAATGAGCAAAGCGAACGGCGGAGAATCGGGGAGACGCAGCGAGCGTCGAGAGAGCGCCGCACGTGTGCGCCGATCGTACCTTCTCAACGGGTGTGTGTGTGTGAGTAAGAGAGAGGAAGGGAGGTAGGTAGAAAGGCAGTGAAACTCTCTTCGGTACTTCAATTTAGGAAGTATTTATTCTGTAACTTGCTGGAGTCAAAATAAATGCGGTAAAGTCTGATATAATTTCGCTTTCCAAACCAGTTTAAAATCCATGGGTTTTTTATACCCGGTACCCGTACGGCACCAGAATACTTTAATGAATAATAAACACGGGCTTTATTACAAATTAAAGTTATTCTACGAATTTATTATCGTATTGAAGGACCTTGGACAGGCTCGCCATTGAAAAAGATTTGTCTTTTAGCTTGATGCACTTATGTAGCTTTGGGTACCGAGTATCTTACAGTCGAGTACACTCGATTATAGCTTTCTTACTTGTTTTTTGTTGTTGTTGTTGTAGCGACTTCGCTCGAGAAATTGGTTTGCCCTTGCCACGCATTCGCATTTACCTGCCTCGCGATCCTTTTTTTTTACCTAAGCGAATTTCATCACTTTATTAAACGAAGCCTTGTAAACTTCCAAGACAATGGAATTTCTCAAAATTTTCCGTCATTAGTGAATACGTGTAATACCTACACAGTTTTGTGCAGCTTGCGAAATTACCAGGAACTGTTAGCACAGAAGATCAGAAGAGTCTGTTAAAGTAAGGCAGGTATTGACGACAACTCCTCTTTAATATATTGATGAAATTGCCCGTTGGAGCTGATAGACACAAAGCAATTACTGCTGCCCGCTTAATCATCGATGACATGCCGAAGTGCAATAATCTGGGGCCCGTCACAGGCACCTCACCAAATCACCCATAACCTGAATACGGCAGGTGAGCCCCATTGCTGATATGATTTTATCAGCGGTCAGGGGCTGAATTAACCGAGTATTTCTAGTACATCTGTTTAAATAGGCGTAATATCCAAATGGTTTGGGGAAGAACTCAGAAAATATGAAAAATATGGAAACTGATGGATTGTCTCTCTTAGGAAAATATTAAGCATATCTTCCAAATTATCTTCAGCAGTCGGATCGGTGACGTCATGGTTGTTCGGAGTGACGAATTACGGACTTGGAGGAGGATGAGAAGAAGAAACCCTGAACCAACGCAAAGTGAAGTGAACTCCTCTGCCGCTGCCAGCTGATTACAGAGCGTCGACAGCACAGATTCTCCTGCTGTCAGAGTTTATCAGTTCCCTTTTGCCGTTGTGGGGGGCCCAGCACAATAACAAAACACTTTCACATGCCAACAGAAGAAAGGAGAGATACCGAAAGAGAGAGAGAGAGAGAGAGAGATATAAGGACACAAAATTAACTGAAACTAGCAAGAAATGCCACTCATATTTGGGCTCTGGACTTTATATACATATGTACTTACATACATCAGATTAAAAATTAATAATAAGCCTAGTGAGTCATTAAAAAGACTATGAATGCAGTTGTTTACTTCTTTATAACCAATAAAAACAGCATATACACGGGAAGCACCGATAAAGTTAAATTAAAAGAAAAACAAAAAAGAAAACGCACGATCAGCTGTTTTCGGTTGCAATATCGACATTCGATAATCCAAGCTAAGTTGAATCTCATTTTCCGTTTCCCTTTTCCCTACTTCTTCTTTTCTCCCTCTCGCTCTGGCTCTCTTCAAGTCTGCCTGCTTCTCACTCACTCAGCTGTTGTTAAGTTGTTTCAGGTTGCACTTTTGTTTTATTTGATTTCTACTTTTGAATACTCACTTGCAGTTAACAGGAAAGACGCACAGATACGGATACTGATATTCTTGTAAAATATGTAAATTATGGCAATTAATTGCAATTTGGCTCAAACTGGCGCACACCACAACAATGCGCGAGGGTTGCTGACGTTCGAAAAAGAAAATGGCAGCAGGTGTAGCTGCATTCGGTAAAGCGGGGTGGCGAAAGGGGAAGGATGGTTGAGAATTGGGTGAAATTTATGCAGTAAAAAGGGCGTCGTCATGTGTGCGCTGGTATGAGTATGGATAAAACTATAACTAACGGTTAATTAAAACCATGCCCCACTCACACTCACACTCACCTTATAATCTTTAATCAATTTTCACAATGGTGCGCCAGTGTGTGCTGTGTGAGTGTTATTGTTGCCTGCGCGTCTGTGTGTTTTGGTTTTAATCAATTGTAAACGGACACGAACACAAGCGCTGCAAATTATTTTACATCAGCTGTCGCTGTATTTGTGTGTGTGTGCTTGTGTGTTTTTATTTGTGGGCAACAGCAACAACAACAGCAATTGCACAGGCTCTTCCTCTTTATTTTTGCTCGTCTTCTGCTCCCTCTCTTTCAACGCCAGCGTGTCTGTGTGTGTTATTTTATTTCTCTTATTGCCTTCCACGCTTTTCTTATTTATTTTGTATGGCTCTCCTTCTTCTGCAGCTTCTTCTTCCGCCTGCTTATTACTTATTACTTTAAAAGCTATTTTCGTTGCGTATCAAATATGCAAGTGTGTAAAAACCATTTACTCGCGCTTCTTTAGTCTCAGATGTCCATCAATATTTTCCATGTAAATTCAGCTGTTTGCTGTCTTCGCTTCGTTTCTTTTTTTATTTTCCCCTTAGTCTATTTCTTTGTCTATCACAATTGCGTTGTTGTTGCTGCTGCTGTGGGTGTTGTTGTTGTTGTTGGAGCTGCTTGCTTATGCCTTCTGTTTTCTGGTGCTATTGCTGCTTGTTGTTGTTGGCAGTTTTTAATTCGCGTCAATTTTCTCCATTTACACGTAGCGGACACGGGCGCCGTTTGGGTTTTTGGAGTCACACAATTTCACCCGCGCATATTGTAGCTTTTCTTAGATTTCTAATTTAATTAAATGGTATAAAAATGAAATAACGCACTTCGTTCTCACTTTTTGTCTTTGCTTTTGCCTCGCGATGTGAGAATGACAACAGATTTTCAAATCGATAACGATAAAGCAGCTAGAGGCGGGCCGTTAAACTGTGGGTTACAAACTGTGACTTTTATAGAATACTTATTATTTATGTAGGTAAATGTGTAATTATATTTATCAGTTTAAATATAGGACTTAATTTGGGTACGATATCTCGAAATACACAGGATCATTTGAATAAGAACAAAGCATGTATAATTTACAAATTAAGTCTTGAATTACTGTTAAGCTTTTCAAAACCATTTTTGGGGAAACAGAGGATAAACTGAGTATCAGTAATCACTGATCGTTTGTTTTGGTGAACTTTCATGATACATTATGCAGTCATAAAAAGAATCATTCAGAATCCTATCGATATCGTCGGGCATCGCCCCAACAGTTTTTGCATTATTATCTGGGATACACGTTTAGCAAAACTGTCTTAAGAAATCCATCAGTGATCAGTGATCTCGCTGTTTTTGGGGAACGCAACCAATGATAAAGCTGAATAGCCCCTGTTACTTTACTCAATTCGGCACTGTTCCATCTCTACTTGCAGTTCGGTTAGCAAACCTATCGAAAGTCGCGCATCTTCAGCGAAAAAGTGAAAAAAAAAATATTAATCCGAAGAAGTTTTCTTTTTTAGCAAATAGCGCAGCGTCCATTTTTTAAAAAGTCAAAGCATTTATTACACCTAAGTAGCATTAACAGGGATCAAAGGTTAAGGCGACCCACCAGACCCAATCATACTCAGACGGACGCCAATCGAACAGAATTTCCCCTCCCTCACCAACACACACAAGCAAGGCCAGACCAATGAAAGGGTTAAGGGCGGCTTTTCTGTTTTTTCCCATTTTCCTGGGAGTTCTTTGAGATTTATTTTAGTCCCACATTAGTTTAAGATTTTATATTTGGTAAAAGAAACACAATATTACTTTTTGTATTTTGCCCTCCATTACATTGTAAAACCGAACAAACGAACCAACCACACCTTTTCCAAATGATCAACATTCAGAGCATAGAAAATGTGGCCGATTGTACGCCGCTTTACCTGCCGCACAGCTTGTACCTCAAGCCGGTGGCCAAAATGCAAATCTCCGTATCGCTGCCGACGATTAAGTCCGGCAAATCCGTGTCCAATCTGGAGATAATGGACAAGCTGGGCGTCGAGCTCAAGCCGGACAAGTTTCTGCTGCTTAAGGTGAGCATTTATGTGCCTATATTTATAATTTATTTAACGGGACATATTTTTATGTTTTTTTTTTTGAGGCTATTGCTTTTTAAATAATTTTTTAACTTCTTCGACTTCTACATTCTCCAAACAGGTTTCCAAGAGCACAGTGAACACCATACGCCTAGAAGCGGAACTGGATGACCGTAAACGCCTTCGATTGGCCATCCAACGCCTGGACGGCGTCTCCTTGCGCATCAACGGCTTCGGTGAATCGTTCCGCGTGCGCTGCACCGAATCGAAAGATGAGTTTCCCACGCGACACGACTGGGACTCCTATTTTCGGGATGCCCGGAATATGGACGAGATGAAGGCGGGCGAACGGCCAGACACCATTCACCTGAGCCACCTGCCCATGCGTTGGTTCTGTCCGCGGCACTCCGAGCACGAGGAGCAGGTCAAGCCAAGCGAGAGCATCTTTAAACGCATCTTTGAGAAGTTTGGACGCGTCCGGGCCGTGGATATACCCATCTGTGATCCCTATCGGAAGAGCATGCAATCAGACATTAATGGCATGCGAACGTTCAGCTTCGAGCAGGATGTTCTCTTCGAAGCGTAAGTTCTTTTTGATATTATATATTTAAGAACAAAACTATAGCGTCTTTATTATTCTTACAGATACGTCCAATTCGAAGAATATTCCAGCTTTGTGCGGGCCATGGACGAGTTTAGGGGCACTAAGCTCGTCCGTAAGTTCGTGGACAAAACGCAGGCCATCAACATCTGTGTAAACTTTGACAAACAGAAGCATCTCAGCGACTCGCACGTCCAGCGACGGGAACGCATGCGAAAGAAGTGCATCGCTAAAGCTCAGGCAGAGGACGATGAGCGGGAAAAGTTAAAGAAGCAGGAGGCCGAACAGTTGGAACGCGAAAGGTTTGAAAATAGCTTTGAGTTGGGATGCGGAAACAGTAAGCAAATGCGATTTGTTTATTTAAAATTGTTTAATATTCGAGCATAGTAAAGCTTTATTTACAATTAATTGTATTATATTGTATACTGTTTCCATATCCCGACATCTTACATTTATATTTAACATATGCTTTTCACCTGGCGGCCGTTTGAGGCGAGACGAGCCTTTTAGCCAACCGTTCTCTGTATCTTCTAGACGAACAGTTAACAAATATTTATTATGCATAATAAAAACCAAAATCAAAAGCAAAACAAAAAAAACGCAACATTGCAACCAAAAATTACAGGCAAAAGCAAGAAGAATTGAAATTAGCAGAAGCGGAAAAACAGCGTGAACGTGAGGAAAAGCGAAAAGAAAAGCACCTGAAAAAGATCCAGGAGCGCG
Organism: Drosophila pectinifera; assembly: GCA_008042775.1. Taxonomy (NCBI): domain Eukaryota; kingdom Metazoa; phylum Arthropoda; class Insecta; order Diptera; family Drosophilidae; genus Drosophila; species Drosophila pectinifera. Next base: position 238,001 of record VNKC01004257.1, on the reverse strand, counting down.
GCCAACTGGAGATCTCACAAAAGATTCGCGTCGAGGAGCGCAAGCTGATGATAGCCCAACGCAAGCTGGAGAGCATTCGCACCCTAGAGAAACTATTCGAGCGGATACAGGTAAGAGATTACTCCTGCACGGAGTTTTTTCTATATTGATTTTTCTTAAAGTTAAGTATTATAAATACAAAAAAAAAATATCTTCTCTTACAGCTAAAGCAAAAGGACAAGAATCGTCGGGCGAAACAAGATGAAGTCAAAGACATCCAACGTGGGCGTCTGGTGGAAAAGTACAAGGCTGCCACAGAGAAACTTGTCTGTGATCAGCGCAAAATCGTCCAGGATATCAAGAGCAATACTCCCCTAATGGGTCTGCTGAAGAGCAAGTCTAAAAAGAGCTCGGCCCCTTTGGATGCCAGCAGCGACGAGGAGGCGGCGGTGGCGACTAGCAAAAAGCACAAGACCAGCAACGGCGTCGCAGGCTCAGCAGGGCCTGGTGCGGGCGACCTCAATGCCGACACCTTGAATCCCCTTAAAGCGGTGGCGGCCATGGCGGCTGGTGCTGTGCCAGGTGGAGCAGGTGCATACAATGCCGAGGCAGCCAGCGAGTGGATGCAGTCCCTTTCAATGTTTGGATACGGCATGCCTGGTGTCTTTCCCGGGGCATTGTATCGACCGCCGGCACCGTTTCCGGTTTCCAGCAACTATCGCGGCTTCGCACCACGCCCCCGAGGTCGTGGAAGGGGTCGCGGCAGCGGAATTCGAGGCAGCCGCAACAGATTCGACTCGTATTACGCTTACAACGATCGCTATGATGGCGAGGAGGAGAATGGCTACTATCACAAGTCAGCCCGTGGCAGGTACGATTCGGTTCGATAGTTCAAAATACAAATATTACATGTTGCCCTTGAAATACAGGAATCGCTCGCGTTCCAATTCATCATATTCTAGAAGTCGCAGCCGGTCACGGGGTCGACGGTAAGTAATGCGTGCATTTAGAATGGATTGGCAAGTGTTTTATATTTTTAGTATTGTGTGTCGTTCCAGGCGCTCTCAGTCACGCAGCCGTAGCCGCAGTCGCTCCCACTATCGCAAATCTTCGTACTCATCACGATCGAGGTAAAGAAAAGAGCCTACGAGCAATATAAGATTATAATAATAAATTCCTTTCAAGGCGCAGCCACAGCCGATCTCATTCACGTAGCCGCAGCAAGACACCGTCACAGCGTAAAAACCGCAAGCTGGCCTCCACTCGCCGTTCCCGATCGATCAGTTACTCCCGGTCGCGATCGCGATCCCGTTCTCACTCTCGCCGCCGCTCCAGTACGCGCCGCGAGCACCGCAGCAGCCGCCATCGTAGTCGCTGTCGAAGCCGCAATCACAGTCGCAGCCGCACACCACCGAAGGACGTGAAACTGGAGGCGGAAAAGCTGGTGGCCTCCGCTGAGAAAATACAGCGTACCATCGAACAGGCTACGAAGGACCGAATGCGCGAGGAAGAGCGCGAGATTAAGCAGAACTTCCGACAGCAGTCGCGCACAAATAGCCACAGCAGTAACCACATGGATGTCCAACTGCCGTTGGCGGAGTCCAATGATGGGGATCGACATGGCAGCAGCAGCAGCAGGCGCGGCAGCCGCCGCAATTCACTGGCTGCCTGAAATATGTGTATTCATTAGTATAGTCATAAATAGGAGTTCCAAAAATAAATTGATCAAAGTTGACCCCACAGTTTAGTTTTCTTTTTTTCACTCGTCGGCTAGTATAATTCATAATTGTGTGAATTTCCGAGTCTAGAGATCATATGTAGGATTCATCCTTGCTCACAGGGTTCGTAAGTCTTATTCCGGGACAATCAAAAACGGTGAGCTCTGATTAAAATAAGCCCCATGTGTAAGTTTTGATTTCATTAAATTTTTTTCTTAAGAGAAGCTATTTCTAAAATCAAATTATACAATCTTTTTTGTTTTACTATTTTACGATCTGTTTTTCTTATCTTTTTTTCTTTTAAATATAAATCCATTTATGTATTGTGAAGCAAAAGAGATTGAGTCAACGACGACAGGAAGTGTTGGCCTTATAACTGAAGAATGTGTGTATCGTTTAATGCATTGGGAATCAGTAGCGCCTGTTGTTGTTACGGCCTCGATTCCTGCCGCCGCTGCCAGCGCCTCCTCCTCCGCCGCCACCAGAACCCGAGTTATTATTACCACGTCGCCGACGCTGGCCACCATTATTTCCACCCTTCTGGAAGTCGCGGTCCCGATCGTTAAAGTTATCCGGGTTATTGTTGTTAAAACCATTAGAGCCATTGCCATTATTCGACCAGGGCGCATTGGAAGCCCAGGGATTGGGTCTGCCGCCCCCTGGCTGGTCTCTGTCACGCTCCCGTGTCTCCGTTCGGTCGCGCTCTCGCTCGCGTTCTCTCTCCCGCTCCCGCTCTCTTTGCTCCATTGACGGTTGCTCATCCACAAATTCCGTGGTGGGGTGCTGAGCCTTCAGAGCGACCAGCGATGGCAGGAAGGGTTTCTTTAGCAGCAGCATCTCCCGGACACTGACCAATTGAGCATTATGTTGTCGTGGCTCAAAGCGCGATTTCTTGGCGGGCGGAGAAACCCCGTCTCCGCGGGCCTCCACCGTCGGGGACACAGATCGGGAACGATCTGGGACTGGCACTACATCATTCAACTCCTCCAGCTTGCCGGCATCAATATACTTGTTCAGGAACTCGGCGCCCTGACGTATTGCTGCCATCAGCCGCGAATCCGGATGGACGCGTATAAAGCGACTGTACACAAAGACGCCGACAATTGTCTGCGGATCAAGGCCGTTGAGCATGCCACTGGCCACGATGCCCTCCATTGTGTTCTCACTTATCTGCTGATGGTTCAGACCGCTTGTCGAGTCTTTGGCCTCGCGGGCGGCCAGCTCCTCGTGGATGCTAAGCACGCTCGGGTCGTCTGCTCGCCGGGGACCCGCCCAGTTCACCTGGAAGTTGCGCGGAATGGGCTTGCTGTAGGGCACCTTCTTCTCCCGATCGCGATCACTCAATGCCCGGCTCGGATCCAAATCCAGGCCGGGAATGAAGCCTTTGTCGGCGGTTAAGCTTTCGGTGAACTCCACCCTGTCCTCGGGACCCATGCCGGGAATAACGGCGTCATCTGTAAGGAACTCGTTATTAATCTAATTGCTAATCCAATAATCTGCTTTAACCTACCGTATTCACACTCGTCCAACGCAGCCAAACTGGCGGGCAACGTGTTTAGATTGTATTTGTCTCTCATCAGATCTCCCGGCCGGTTTCTCGTCCAGAACTTGATGGTGTGATCGTTAGAGCCGGAGCACAGGATGTGGCCCAGAGGATGCCAGGCCAAAGTCCACACAATGCTGTCATGCGCCGTCTCCACACAGCCAATTTCCTTATCCGTTCTAAAAACGAAATAATAAAATATAAACTATAAGCTTTCTAGGGAACATGGCAAGCCAAGAGACCCACCCAACGTTCCAGAACAGAATTGAACCATCAGAGCCGCCGGAACAGAAGAGACCCTCGTGTATGGGATGCCAGGATACTGAGCTGGCCTCCTTTTTGTGGCCCCTAAACACTTGAACCTCCTCCCTCAGATTGCGAATGTCGAAGAGCTTTAGCAAGTGATCTCTGGAGGCGGTGACCAACCAGTTGCCGTTGTCATTCCACTTCAGATCCATCACAGTAGATTTGTGGGCGTGCCTGAAATACATTCAATAGATTATTTCATTTTATTATAGAAGCTGACTCTCAAATAGCAAGGATGTATTCAACTGCAATTTTCGAGCTTTAATGTAAATATAGACTAGACTCTGCGCTGCATTAGCACCAATATACTTACAGCGTAGCCAAGGCAATACCGCTCTTGGGATCCCAAATCTTGATGGGTTGCTGATTATCCTTGCTACCGCTCACGATCATTCCCTTGTGCGGATGCCAGTGCACACACTTCACGTCTGCTCCATGGCCTTTAATGAAATAGCTAATTAACTAAGGGGCTCTCGCTCTCAGCTCACGACCCGGCACTCACCTCGCAGCACCCGCTCCTCCTGGCAGCGCATAAAGTCCCAGATCCGTAAGGTTCCGTCGTCGCTGCCGCTGACGAACTTGCTGTCCGTAGGACTGAAACTGCGTTTGGTTTGGATTGCATTGGAGAATGGTTAGAATTACGTAACAAAACACGAGTGAGATGGTGATGATGAGGGGTGATGTTCAGCGATAAAGAAAAATAAAATAATGGCCACAATATAATGACATTGTTAAGGAAAAGTTGAAGTTGTAGAAGACCAAGAGTTTCATTTATTATTTATTAGTATAATTTATTCGATACCAAATATTACTTCAAGAAATTGTAAACTTTTATGTTAAAAACACTGTAATTCCCTTTGAAATTATATAGAAAATATGTGGAATTATTTACTTTCCTGTTTGAAAACGTTTGAAGATGGAAACTTGTGATGAAAGGAAAATATTGAAAATATTAACTAAAACCTTAACACTCACTAAACGATTCACGAAATAAATTTAAAAGATGTTTAATCAGTTGAAATAAGATTCTGGTGATCGCATTCCCAGTGCAAGTGCGTAATTTATGCCCGGAGACTTTTATATATAGTGTGTATTCTTCCGTGAATGGAAATACTTTGAGATACTCTCGCCAGATGGACACGCCCATTATTCGCCAAGATTGAACGCCTCGAGGCTTTTGAGAAAGAAAACACTCGAACCCCCGAATTTGAGAACCAACAAGGTGCAAGTTATTGCTTTTTTATTATTATATTGTTGTTGATGTTGTGGCGCCGCGGAAATAAAATGGTGCAAAGTTTCTTTTTTAATCTCAGTCAGTTGCTTTTATTGTGGTCTTTGCATTTCAGTCTTTTATTTAATTTCATTTTATTGCTATCACAGATCACAGGGAAGAGTTCGAGGCTTACAACATACGCTAGGTGTTCTAATGGAAACGTTTAACTCTCTGTTAGCCGGGTGGCTAACAGAACAGGCGAAAATCTAAGCTCTGGGGTGGCATGTTGCTGAAATTTACGGCTTTATTGGTATATTTAATTGCAACAGCCCTAAGAGGAACCGGATCCACTACTAAGTTGATAGATAATGCAACAAATAATACCCAGGCGACCCAAACAGCTACGGAAACTATGGAGAGAACGCGATTCTGACTTTCGCCTTGAACTCGACATGCTTGGTCAGCTGCTACAAAATGGTAAATACAGTCGACAATTACAATTAAATGGCTATACCTTATTCCCCTAATCGCCTCCTTGTGCGCCTGGTACATCTTCACGTTGTTCATGTTGGACTGCCAGTACTTAACATAGCCGCCATGATCCCCGGTCACCATCCAGCTGTCGTTGTGCGACCACACCATCGTCCGGACCGAAATGTCGTGGGCCTATGTTATATATTGGCAATATATTAGCTTAGATTATACTTGATCTGCTTCTGGCTGTGTGACACCCACCTGCAGAATGGTCTCAAAGTTAAAGGTCAGACCGTTCCAAAGCGTAAACTCGCCCGAACTGGCTCCGGTGACCAGGCGCCTGCCCTCCGGTGTCCAGGCTAGCGTAAAAATAGGGCAGCGCATCTTATTCGTTGCTGTTTTCACAAACCTGGTGGTCACCGCATTGGAGGGATTATCCAGGTAGCTGGACGGTGGCAGCATATGTGGGACGTATATACTGTCAGGTTGCAACGCCAAGCGATCCCGATGGTCACGTTGCCACAGTCGATTCTGCGAGAAGTTATGGAAACAATAGTAAGTAATAATTATAATAGGGGTATTAGCATTATTTTTTAAACTAATAACCCTGAAATGAGTCGATATAAAATGTTTCAAAGTCTCTAATTTTCTTGGGAAATGGTTTGCCTTAGAGCTAAATATGCTGAAAATTATCTCGGACAAACAATGAAGTCTCCCTAACTTTAGCTTAAACTTTTGTGGGTGGTTAAGGTAAAAATATACAATTTAATGTGATACTTTTAAAATCTTTAGGGATTTTTAAAAATAGATCCTAAATGCTTTTAAAACCCTTAATAACGTAGAGTTATTGGTAAAATTAGTTAATAAAATTTATTTTAATATTCTCAGAATCATAATAATGTGAATAAAGCGTGATTTGCAAATATCTATATTGTCTCTGATCGATTGGTACAGTATAGAATTCCAAGAGCATATTCACCTCCAGCGCCTTAATAATGGACGCATTGTAGTCCACAGTCTTTCGCATCACACTCTTCCGGAGCCGCTTGCCATCAAAGTCGTCTTGGGACATACCGAAGGGTCTCTGGAAGCCGCCCGGCATGAAGGGCTTGAACTGGTTGTACCCGTGTTTGTTGGAGCCATGGTGCGGATGGTAGTGCCTGTAGTGCTGGCCGCCCATTGAGGGCGGCGGGAGCGATGTGAAGTTGGTGGCTAGCGCTGATGGCGCCGTCAGCAGCTGCGGCGGTGGCTGGGACACGTCCATGGCGACTCTTGAATGACTCCTCCTCCTCCAAGTGTACCGCTTTCGCTACGCGTGCAAAATAAATTTTCTTCGCTCGCACACACACGCACGCACACGGTGGCAAGCGCAATGTTCGGATTAGTTGACTTTCTACTGCTCAATTATCCGAAGTACTTACTCGCTCTCCTAGAGATCTCGCATTTGCCTTGGTTGTGTGTGCTTAGTAGCTTACGTTTAACTTATTTAAAAACTATTTGTAACAAAAAGACGCGCTGGAAAATTACTAAATCTTTTGCCGAACAATGCGAATTTTTGGCAATCACAGCGAAACGCGAGCGTTAAAGCGTGTGCCATTTTCGATAGGTGTTATCGGCGGGGTGTCACTTTAAATGTTATCGCACTTTACCAATTTCTTTTTAATATATATCTATACTTGTACTTAATTAAAAAAATTAAATTGTAAATATTTATCTTATTTAACTTATTTTTATTTTTCATAATAGTATGACTTTGGAATAAGCTTTTTCTAACAATATTTAGCTTAAGTCAGTCTCATTTGAAGGTATCACGGGTATCTGTTTTAAAGCCGATTTTTCCTTCCTTTTGTTTTTTTTTTCTTTTTGTTTTTCTTCTTGTTTTTTTTTCTCTTCTTATTGTTTTTGATAAATTTTAACTCTTTCTTACAAATGAATAAATATTCTTTGAAACTGAAGATTTTTAAAGTTCTTATATTCTGTGAATTTTAATGCCTGAACACCCCTAATAAAAACAAGATGTGCGCGCTGAGCCTGAGAGCTTGAGAGATCCTCTTACATAATTCTAGATCATGAATTTCGCCGGTAAAGTAGTTCTAATTACGGGGGCTAGCTCCGGGATCGGAGCTGCCACCGCCGTGAAGTTCGCCAAGCTTGGAGCTTGCTTGGCCCTTAATGGACGCAACGTCGAGAACCTGAAGAAGGTGGCCGAGGAATGCGGCAAGGTGAGTGAGTCCTCTCCAGCCCTGGTGGTGGGCGATATCGCCAAGGAGGAGGACACAAAGAAGATCTGGACGGAGACCCTGGCGAAGTACGGCAAACTAGACGTGCTGGTCAACAATGCCGGGATCATCGAGACGGGAACCATCGAAACGACCAGTCTGGAGCAGTACGATCGCGTGTTGAACACCAACCTAAGAGCCATCTATCATCTAACTATGTTGGCCACCCCGGAGCTGATCAAGACCAAGGGCAACATCGTGAACGTGTCCAGCGTCAACGGTATTCGCTCCTTCCCCGGCGTCCTGGCCTACAACATCTCCAAAATGGGCGTCGATCAGTTCACTCGCTGCGTGGCCCTGGAGCTGGCCGCCAAGGGAGTGCGCGTGAACTGCGTGAATCCCGGCGTGACGGTGACGAACCTCCATGCTCGCGGCGGCATGGATCCCGAGACGTACAAGAAGTTCCTCGAGCACTCGAAGACCACGCACGCCCTGGGCCGTCCCGGTGATGTCAATGAGGTAGCGGCGGCCATTGCCTTCCTGGCCAGCGATGAGGCTAGCTTCAGCACCGGGGTCAGTCTGCCCGTGGACGGAGGTCGCCATGCCATGTGCCCGCGCTGATGATTATGGTGCGAATACACAACGTGAAGTCTCCTTTAGCATGGGTGTTTCCATGTGCAACTGCATTTATTAAACTGTTTTGGATTATTGTTTTCTGTTATTTGTATTCTTTTTGAGTATGTAAATAAATTTAATTGAATGCAATCATTAAATTGTTAAGAAACAAACAGCATTCAAAGGAAAACCTCTTTGGGGAAAGCTTCCGGGCTTCCACTTTGAAAATTTTGCTGCTAACAGATCGATTCCCTCAGCAAAGAGCTAGTAATCTTTCACCGACGAGTCACTTCATCTAGGTGTCACTTTGGCTCCACCAAAATTCGGAAACTCTGTTCGATGGGCAGTAAGGGCAAGGCGGGACTGGACTTCACCAGCAAAGTGGTCGTGATTACAGGCGCAGCCTCTGGAATAGGTGCTGCCACGGCAAAAATGTTCTCCAGGTTGGGCGCCTGCCTGACGCTAGTAGACCGCGAGGAGGAGGGTCTCATGTGCGTAATGAAGAAGTGCCTGAAGCTGGGTAACGAGCCGTACGGAATATCCGGCGACCTCCTCAAGCCGGTCGAGATCGAGTGCATCGCGCAGAAGACAAAGGAGCGGTATGGCGGACAGGTGGATGTCCTTGTGAATGGGGCGGGCATTATGCCAACGGGAACCCTGCAAACTACCGAGCTCTCCTGCTTCACCCACGTGCTGGATGCCAATGTACGATCCATGTTCTACCTGACCAAGCTGCTGCTTCCCCAGCTCCTCCAGTGCAAGGGCAGCATAGTCAACGTGTCCAGCGTCAGTGGACTGCGCGCCTTTCCCAATCTATTGGCCTACAACGTGTCCAAGGCAGCGGTGGATCAGTTCACCCGATCCCTAGCCCTGGATCTGGGTCCCCAGGGCGTCCGCGTAAATGCAGTTAATCCTGGCGTAATTCGAACCAATCTGCAAAGGGCCGGCGGAATGGATGAGCAGAGCTACGCGGAGTTTCTTGAGCAATCAAAGAAGACCCATGCCCTGGGTCGGGTGGGAGACCCTGCCGAGGTGGCGTCGGCCATATGTTTCCTGGCCAGCGAACTGGCTAGCTTCGTGACTGGGGTCACGCTGCCCGTGGACGGCGGAAAGCAAGTTATGTGTCCCCGCTAAATATCTAAAAACCACAGTGACCGCAGTGATCCATAGTTTATCCTCCTGTCCAGCCTCAAACCCAAAATCCCTAGTGTATGTACATATTTCCAAAGAATATTTATAGATTTCTAGATCATTAAGCCAGGGTTGTTTTATATATTCAAACAGGGACCAACCTCTAAGAGGTGTTTAAAATTCAATTCGACTTAAATACATTAAAATATAAATTGATAAGTAATTATTGTTCAAGGTTTTTGTATATACATATCGTCACTAAAGAGTACAAAAACATAACACACAAGCCGACGTCATATTCTTCTGGCCAAATATATATGAAGTCAATACTTGGATTACATTTTTCTAATATATTCATTTTATTCATAGCCCTGAAAAGGTATATATATTCTTACATACATAAGTATATAAAGTATATTCTGAAAAGGGGAAAAAATCACATTAATGGAAGCTGGATCATCATCTGGGGCACATGGCATGGCGACCTCCATCTACGGGCAGACTGATGCCAGTGCTGAAGCTGGCCTCATCGCTGGCCAGAAATGCAATTGCAGCCGCCACTTCCTTGACTTCTCCGGGTCGCCCCAGAGCATGCGTGTCCTTGGCACGCTCCAAGAACTTGGCATATGCCTCATCATTCAGTCCACCGCGTCGTTGGAGTTCGGTGATGATCACGCCGGGATTCACGGAGTTCACGCGAACACCTTTGGGTGCAAGCTCCAGGGCCACACACCGGGTGAACTGATCCACGGCTGCCTTGGACACATTGTAGGCTAGAACTCCGGGGAAAGATCGGATGCCGTTGACACTGGAGACATTCACAATGTTTCCCTTGGTCTTTATTAGCTCCGGAGTGACCAGCATGGTTAGCTGGTAAAGCGCACGGACATTGGTGTTCATCAACCGGTCGAACTGCTCCAGACTGGTATTCTCGATGCTGCCCAGTTCCAGAATTCCGGCATTGTTGACCAGCACATCGATGCGCCCGTGCTTGGCCAACGTCGCGGTTACAATGCCCTGGACATCAGACTCGCCGTTCATGTCGGCCGGGACCTGCAGGGCAGGAGCTCCTCCAGCTGCCACGATCTGGTCCGCAGTCTCCTTCAGCTTGTCCACTTTCCTGCCCACGATAGTGAGGAGACCTCCCAGTTTGGCCAAGAGTACGGCTGTGCCGGCCCCGATTCCGGAGCTGGCGCCCGTCACAATGATGACTTTATCTTTAAAACTGGGCATGCTGACGACGGAGCTCCAACTGATCTATTTTCCCCTCCTGGAATAGTTAGTGATAACGCTACTACTGACATTGAGAGAAGTCAACAAGTTTTCGGGGTGCAAGTCGATTGTACTATCGATAAAGTGGATCTTTTAAAGCTGTTCCTAGCTGTTGTGAAATTAAAAGTGTTTGGATGTGGAGTCGTGCTTTCTGTGTTAATTAAAGTTTAATTTGTTATTTCTGTGTTAGCTTTATACACATGAAATCGATGGCGAAATCTTGAAGTTGCCTCCGGTTATATATGTATGTGTGTAGATAACTCTGTGGACCTTTATTCTAGTTTTATATTTACTTTAAACTTGTTTAGTCCCCATTAATTTATTATTGGAATTTTGCTTTTCCCACATAGATTTTCATTTTGTATAAGTTACTAATGGTAGTATTAGTTGGCTGGCTATACTGGGCAATAATTTCATAAAAATTCTAGGCAGTAACAGTTTAAAGCATACTTTTGGGAACATTAAAAATGTACATATTTCAAATGTATTTTTGTATCACTTTTTTCTTATCAAATGTGTAACAAAAACAAACAAATTTGAGTATTCCATATACGACAAAATTAGTTTCGGGAATGATCCAAAAAATGTATTATTTATCATTATTTTATTTATGTATGTATGTATTAGAAATTCAAATTTTAGAAGAATTACTTTGCGATCCCAAGGCCGCTGAAAATATCGACAAAATGACTAAAAGGGCAGGAAACTTTTTTATCCACATTGCCAGAAATACCTTGACCAAAAAATCAAATTATAATTTAATATTTATTAATTTAAACTAACCGTCTGTCTGAAAATGTATCTGAAGACTTTTTTGGTCGGTTAAATTTATCCAACTTCAGTAATTTATTATTGGAAAAACACACAAATGTAGTAAAATTTAAAGGTTTCCAGCTTGCGTAATCGAACATTTTGAATATTTTATATTTTCATTAACTATTTTTTACAGATTTGTAAAATGCAACACATGAAGGTTTCTCCTTCTGTCGGAAATTATCGCGGACACATGGCATGGCGCCCTCCGTCCACGGGCAGACTAACACCAGTACTGAAGCTGGCTGAGTCGCTGGCGAGGAAAGCAATGGCCGCCGCCACCTCCTTGACATCTCCAGGTCGTCCCAAGGCATGAGTGACCTTGCAGTGCTCGAGGAACGTGGCGTACGTCGCTTCGTCCATGCCGCCACGCTTGTGAATGTCGGTAATGATCACGCCAGGATTCACAGCATTTACACGAACTCCTTTCGGGGCCAATTCCAGGGCCACACAGGCCGTGAACTGATCCACGGCGGCCTTGGACACGTTGTAGGCCAGAACACCGGGAAAGGCTCTCAGTCCACACACGCTGGACACGTTCACGATATTGCCCTTGCTCTTGATTAGCTCCGGAGTGGCCAACATGGTGAGTTGGTACAAGGACCGCACATTGGTGTTCATTAGGCGATCGAACTGCTCTAGGCTGGTGTTCTCTATAGAACCGGTCTCCAGGATGCCCGCATTATTGACCAGCACATCGATGCGTCCGAACTTTTCCAGAGTGGCCGTCACTATATGTTCCACCTCCGACGCCTTGGTCATGTCGGCCAGCAGCTCCAAGGGCGCTGATCCACCGGAAGCCACAATTTTGTTAGCCGTTTCCTTCAGATTTCCAGCATTGCGACCCACTATGACCAGCAGGCCGCCGAGGCTGGCCAGGTGGACAGCAGCACCTGCTCCAATACCAGAGCTGGCGCCGGTGACAATAATAACTTTGTCCTTGAAGGTCGACATCGTAGAGGTTCTCCTCATGCAAAACGAGGGCTGGCAACTGGAGACCCGATAGTCAATTGACGTTAGATCAGCCCTGTTTCTTCCACAGCTGTTCGATGAAAAGCTCCTCACCAGATCAGCTGAAAAGCAGCAAAAGCTCTTTAATGCATGCTACCACACTTATGCATTTGTTGATATGCAAGCGCTTGAATTTGAAAACAAAAATAATTTCAAGTTTCCCTTGCAATTTCTTCACATTCATGTTTCAGAAATAAAAATAAGTTCTTGCTTTAAAATTACGTAAAATCTATGTTGTAACTCGTTTCTGCAGGATACATACATATATATTGTAATTAATTTTAGCTTTGATATGTACTTCCATTGGCGGCTTAAAATGTGCAAGTCCCTAGTCTTCAAGAAACGAAATCAGACACCCTCCAAGACGAAATTTGTTTTTTAAACTAGATGTTGTTTTATTCTCTTTTAAAAAACTGCTGCTACGCATCTGAACGTATGTTATAGTGTCCATCTTGTTTTCTGTCCTTAAACCTCGTAGCCGTAGGATTTGATGATCTTATTGAAGGGCTCGGCAGCCTTGGCGATGTTCTCACGCGCCTTGACCGTCAGCTTCTTCAGCTCGCGGTTGTGCTTCAGAGTGACGCGCAGCTTGGCCTTCCTCTTGCGCTCCAAGCTCTTGATCACATCCTGGTAGTGCCATCCCACCTCGTGCGACAGGCGGCCGACCTGGCAGTACTTGCGGTCGGAACGCAGGGTCAGCACACGCATAGCGATGGGCACAACGACGCGACGGCGCTTGTCGTAGGGCGATGGGATGCCATCAAAGACACGCAGACGGGCGAGGGCAGCCTGACCACGCTTGGTCTTGTGTGGGATCATGCCTGGAAAACAGAGGAAACAGTACGTAAGTAAAGGGCACATAAGTTAAAAGCTAGTTAAGATCGTATGCAGCTTCAGTTGCGAGTTGGTTACACGATTTCTCGTTCAAATAATGTAGGTAAGATTGTAATAATCATCACGGTATAGAAGAGAGGCTGGTTATACCCAGGTTCCAGATGCTTACCTGAAAGGAAAGAAAGGGTATTAATAGGGATTTCATTTAGTAAATAACAAAAAATAATCCTTTAAGAGCATCAGTCAAGAGTTGGTTACATGGTTTCTCGTTCAAATAATGTAGGTAAGATAAGATAATCATCATGGATTTGAGTAGAATGTTGCTCTCAGAAAAGTATGCTTACCTAAAAGAAAGAAAAAAATAGGCATAAGTTACCGAATTCATATTGAAAATTGCAAGTATAAAGGAGTCATTGAACAGTCATTGGTTGTTTATATAGTTTTTTATGAACCAGTCTCCTTTGTGATTTCGAATTAGAGCTACATACCTCGGACAGCCTTGTAGAAAATCCTGGATGGAGCACGGAAGTGGAAGGGACCACGGGCCGGGTTAACATTGCACCGCTTGCGCAGATAGGCCAGGAACTTGATCTTGTTCCTGTAGAAGTGTCCGGAGAGGTTCAGCTCCTCGCAGCGCACCACAGCGACCTTGCCGCCCTGCAACAGGTACTTGGCTACCACGGAGGCCAGGCGGCCCAGCAAATGGCCGCGACCATCAATAACAACGGTCTGAAATCAGGGGAAAAGAAAAAAAATCACAATCATTTCAAAAATAACAATCTCAGCGCGCCCCTTGTGAGGTTATGTATGGCGGCAAGCGCATAAACAAATGTGTGTGGAAGGTACATTTTTTTTATTAGCACTGTATTTCGTTAGAGCAAAGATTAAATTCCACGCATTTTCGGTTCCTCTTCGTCCACCCACTCCATATTTTCACAATTGGTGGCAGCATTGTTGCCTTTTTGGCACGTGTAAGCGAACACCTTTCAAACACTCCAAACATCACTTTCTCCCACTTTTCTTTCACATTTCATTACATGCACTGCTGCGGCCTGTGGACCACCAAGTTTTCACACATTTGCTTGCGGCTTGGGACGCTTTATTCGCCTATTTTCGGCACTTACCCTGTTCGTTAAACCAGTCATGTTTAAGAACCGCACGGAAAGAAGGCGGAAGTTGCGATGACAGTTGACGGTTGCCAATGCAGGGTTGCTTTGAGTCGGAACCAGTTCGGAGCTGCGCGTCCATGTTGCCAGACCGGATGAAAAAGTTGGCAGCACTATTTCTTTCAGTAAGAGTTTCTTAAAATAAGTCATCAAATAAAAAAAGTTAAATAACAAATAAGTTGTATTCTATTGGTGTCTATTAACATGCAAGGTCATCAGTGACTCCAACAGACGCTCGGCTGGATCCTCAATAACAGCAGGAGCCACTGAAGTCTACAGGGATCTTTGACCCTGGAACCGAAGGCTTCAACTCCCACAGGAAAGAGTATCAAATATGATGATGATACCTTTATAAAACCTTCCCTTCCTAAGGCTCATATGAACCCAGACTCACCTGGAATCCTCAATTCACCTGGAGTTCCTTAACTCAACGTCCTTGATCTGGTAGCAATATTTGCTCACAATTACGGATGTATTTCGCTCAAGTACCTGGGTGACCAAAAAAATGTGTTGTTACCAGGTATGTGTGTAAGCAAAAAGTATACAGTGAAATTAATTCAAACGCATTGGATATGGTCGTATTTATTAATGTATTAATATTAACTTAAATTACAAAGGGAGGAAGGCAGTAATAAATTGACAAATGTTGCTAGGAAAACATATTTATTAGTAGAAAATGTATATGTTGCAGAAGTGTTTCATCGGAGCCAATGAAAATCGAATAAGTTTAATTTTTCAATTTAAGATTTCTTCTTGCACAATGCAGCCTTAGTATAAACGGGGTGATTGAAAATAAACATCGATGTATTGGCTAAAAATATCGATAGTATCGATATAGTATCAACATCGATATTATTTCAGCTCTACAGAGGAAAACACATTACGCTCTTCGCTATCTTTCTCCACTGTTCAAGCTCCCGCTATTCAAACACTCCGTAAATTATAAATGTGAATCAAATTCTAATTAAGCGCCGCTCTTCATGACGACTGTGCAATTCGCGTGCTTCTCTCCACGAAAAAAGTGCTAAACGAAAGTCTGCAAAAGTTCGGCGAAAACAGTTCTGAAAGTGAGTGGGTGCTCTTGCGAGAATAAAGCCAATTGGTAAACAAATAACCGCTGCAAGCAAGTTCGTTCACACGTGATTAAAAGGCAAGTCTTGGGTTGCATTTTGCACCGTTAAAATGATTGGTTTTATACAAATGTTCGATTGAAAAGCCATGAGTTCCTGTTATTGGGGCTGCTAGTTTTCCCCTTTCCTTTTTTGCTAATTTCGAAATTGGGTCAATGTGTGTGCGATGCCCGTTTATATGTGTTTGTGAATATATGTATATATTTTTTTGGCTGCTGCTGCTGCCGAACCAGTTTGTTGACCTTGTTTTTCGGCTATCCAAGTGCAATTGGGGCTTGACTTTGGGGCTTTGACAATGTGTGGTGTGTACCGCTTTTCTTTTTTATGGGAATCAAGAACGGGAGATTCAATGAGTGGACTTGCAACACAACAAATTTCCAGTCGATTTTGTATTTATCACCACCTAGCAACACAATACTCACCCGCCGTCACACACTCACTCCTTCTTGGGGACATTTCCGTTTTTCACAACAAAGGCCAGAGTCGTCTGCCTGCTACGTGACTGTGTATTGTGTCAGTGTGTAAGTGCGTTGTTTTATATTCATGAACTGTTATTAATTCCGAGGAGCGTCCCCTTGTAAACAAGAAACAGCTGTTTTCGGGCATTAGAACGTCCAGTGTTGGAAAGCGGCACTCCCTTGGATTGAAGATCTAACGCACATTTTCGGTGAAACAAAAGGAATATTAAACTATTTGGACAGTTTAAATTTATTTATGGTTATAACAAACTCCTTTTGTACCTATCGTTGCCTCCGCCTTTTGCCATTCATTTATTCGGCTATATCTACTTAGCTCCAACCTACTGGTAAATAAAGAAAAGAAGATAAAAGCTGAAAATGAAACTAGAAATTCCTTAAATTGTGCACTATCAAAATGTACAATAATGAACATACTAAGGAATTATTTCATACAAAAGCATTACAAACTAGACAAATTTAAACTCCACATTTAGAAGTGACAGTGTTGTGTGATCAATTATCACTGGAAGTAATTTACCACAGAAATAAAGTGATTTGTTATAGATACTCTTAAAAATTAAACGTAAGTAAAATATAATCTTTCAAATTCCCTAAATGTGCTTCACGTATCTCACTCTTGCAGATGCCCGACAACTTCTATGAACTTTTGAATGTGAGCCCCAACGCCAGCCTCGAGGAGATCAAGTGCAGCTACAAACAATTGATATTACAATGTCATCCCGACAAATTACGACAGCTGAATGACCCAAATCCGGGATCGAGCTCGGAGCCCCAGAACAGCAGTGACTTTAATGCGATAAACGCTGCGTGGAACACTCTGAAAGATCCCATCAAGCGTAAACACTACGATGCCGAACTGCTGCAGTCCAAATTCCAAGCGCACAGCAATATATATGCCAGCATTGCGCTCGCCGAAATGCAGCGGATCCAAGTGGAAATCGATGATGATGGCTATGATGATGATGAGGCGGCTCCTCCCTCCCGAGAACCTCAGGCGGACAAAGAGCGGGCGGCGACAATGTGGGGCTACGCGTACAACTGCCGCTGCGGCGGTCAGTATCTGCTCGATGGTGGAGCCACAGACGATGAATCATCACCCGAAGTGATTGTAGAGTGCAGCGAGTGTTCTTTAGTGATTATTGTGAAACAGCCCGCAAAGTAATGTATAAATAAAGAGAACGGGACAGTAACAATGGAAGTGCTGCCCAGCACAATGCTAGTGTCTTAAACAATTCGATTAAAATTAACTTTAAACTGCGTTTATTGGTTTCTTGAACCCCGGCTGCGAGCCTGGCTCTCTTTTCTTATGCAAAGCATGTTGTCGTCATCGACGCCGTCGTTGTCGTCGTCGTGCATTCAACGACATCCAATCCATGGAACATGCCCAGCCCCTTCTTTGTCGCTCGCTGTGCCCAAAAAGTGATGTAACCCGGCGGTACATCATTTCGTTTTGGGCTCCACCACTCCCTTTTCCCGGCGGTTTTCGAATTCACTTTGCATACGTTTCATTTCCGCTGTGCGAAAAGAAATTACCACAGACTTTGAATGTCTATTTTGGCGCGTGTGAATTGTCGGAGATTTGCCAAATTACTTTGGCTTTTTATTTACTTATTTGGGGGAGTTTTTGGGTCAAGCTTTGTGAACGGACGCAGACGGCTTTAAGCTTGATAATCTGCGATTACGAGAGATATGCGATGGAATTGCCTGATATGGGACATGTGACTATGACTTCATAATTATAGGGGTATTATAAGGGGGACTGCAGAATTGTCGGTTGTTATTGCTTGTGTTTTCGCATATATTTGGACATAATTTAAATTGATTTAGGGATCGCTGCGATTTCTATGGCACAGTATTAAGGACTTATTTATGATCACATTCTAAATGTAATGGATTTTCAGAAAAACAGACTTATGAAACACTTTCCTTCAATATTCCAAAGTTAGCAGTATTTAAATGCCATATATAATATAATTTAATGAGAAGTGCAATTCCATACTATTATTACTATTATTATTTAGTTGCGAATCTGTAGTTGTATTCAGTTCTTTGTATCTTTTTCTTCTGTACAATTCCATTACGGTTGGAAATTGAAGTATCTTTTTTGGGATCGTTTTATGCCGTTAAGTTTTTGTGAAAACACGACGCTTTTAAGCGGTTTAAATGTAATTATAATTGCTCAGCTCTCGCCCATTTCTCGCTTTTTGTTATAATTCAATAACCCCGCCCGATCGGCCACGATGATGTCAGCAGGCTGCAGAGGCCCAGAGTGCTGGAAATGCTTATAAGTGACTCGGGGCGCGCAAACGAAAAAATCGAGTACACACTGCGAATCCATTTGTTTATGATTATTGCAAAGTAATTTGCAGTCGACACGGCAAATTACGCACGACGAGCGAGGCTGTCGAGGGGCCTTGTGGCTTTATTTTTGTATCAATCTCCCCTGAAACATCTCCAGCTCCGCCGGATAAGTACGTCACTCGATTGATAATTAACGGTTGTCTACTTTCGTTTTCTAAACATGCACATACTATAAATATGTATATGTACATATGTCCGTGTTTAAATGGTTTTTCTTTTGTCTGTTTGTCTGCGCATAAATGTTATTTACATAAACCGGCAGACAGGCTTGATATAAACACTTGATTTCCAGCCCCAGTTCGAGTTAAATGAGAAAACAAAAGTCTGTGGAAATTCTGCGTACCTTTCGAATAAATACAGCTACACACGAATATGAGCCCGAGCACTGAAAGAAACTTTAACTTAACTTAACTTCTTATTAGGAAAAGTTATTTTATATTCAATTGAACCCTAAAAATATCTATGGACTCAAAGCAATTGGAAATGTTTAAATACAATATTTTAAGTTAAGCACTATATCTCGACATATATATTTATAGATTTTTGGGAACCACAAAGTTAAGAAACGTTTTAAATATAATGATTACAAAATAAATATAAATATATAAACCGTAATTCTCTAAACATAAAATAAGAAATACTTCGGAGTAGATAGAAATATGTTGATAAACATCAAAAGCTATAATTTATTGGATTTATTACCCTATCGTTACTATAACAGCTTTACGATTTTGTTGTTCGGTCCGTTCCGACTAATATACTACCTGCAATAAAATAAAAATCTTTTATCCGAATAGCTCTTAAAATTGAGATATAAGGTTGCATAGAAACAGACAGACGGACGGACAGATGGATATGACTAAATCTACTCCGCTGTTGATGCAGATCAAGAATATATGAAGGGTCGAAAATTACCCCTTCACTGCCTACTAAGCTTCTGACTAAAACTTTTATATATATTTAATATAAAATACAAAAATAAAAGTTATAAAAAGAATGTAGAAAAGAAAGATTTAAAGATTTTCATGTTGGGTTGACCCAGTTTGAAACCAAGATTCGAGAATCGACTAAATATCTGAGGCGGGTCTAAATGCGAGTGCAAGCGAAATCGAGATAGAAAAACTTTATTGTATGATAACTCCTATGTTTATCGTCAGATTTTTCTCAAAGTTTCAGTGTACGTCCGCACAAATATATTTATTTCCTTTATTTGTTTATTTATTATTTATTTATTTCGTGACCAAATTATTGAAACAAATTTGATCGTGCAAGTTGGCAGCTCTAGCTCTTAAATCGACTCGGATAGAAATGCTGATCAAGAATATAAATATATACATTATATGGATCTGTTTAACCTTTTGGAAAAATGGCTTGCAAAAATTAACATTAAACCATTCTGTTCGTTGCATATAGGACTTAACTTACTTGAGGGCACTTGCTCTAAATATTATTTATTTAGGCCTAGGGCTCTAGGAAGTGACACATTATTCTCAGTGTATACCCATTTCCCTGGCCTCCGTCTTTCCATTTCATATCTCTGGGCATCTCTCACTTTAATAACCTTTTGACACAGAAAATTGAAACGCTTTAGCGCATTTGCCGCTCGTCAGTCGTTCATTTCATCCGCTCAGTTTCTCAGTCTGTCAATTACTCCAGCTTGCTCTCACGTTGTTGCTGTTGTTGGTGTTGTTGGTGTTGTTGGTGTTGTTGCTGGTATGACACGCGTCGCAGCGCGATTTTGAGATAATAACGTTAACGTTAACGTTCGCTCTCGGAAAGTGCAGATACTGCTGGCTAAACAATAAGCCGGCTCGCACAGTTGCCGCTCAGCGTCGTCAACCGTCGTCCCCATGTTCCGGCCAGCGGCCGGGCTCCTCAGCCACATCTCTGCCCTGCCGCCCGGCACTTTCATTTTGTTTTCACTGGCGCATTAAAGACGCTTGAGCAGCTTTAATTGCCCAATGGCCGGGCCAGGCCAGGCCAGGCTCTGTCTCTGGCTCTGGCTCCGCACACGTAGAAAGCTTAAGAAGCTACAAGACTTCTGTCCGCCGATGGCGGAAATTGCGCGGGAAATGCTGTTTTGTCATGATCACCGTCATGATCTAATGAAAATGGTGACACTTGTTAAGGAGGAATTCCGTTAAGGAAAGGGATACGATCATTTACCGGGAAGACGTATTCTGGGTCACAGAACGTTGTATTACTTATCCATCGGTCTATCAATTTAAGCGTTAGGAAGTCGCTATAAGAATATCACACAGTCCACAGTCAGGTGAGCGGAAGTCGTGCTTTAGGTATATGTTTATTCGCAGAATTCCAATCAGCTACTAGCAAACTAATACAATAATTTTTAATTACATTTTTGTTGATATAACTCTTATTTGTCTATATATATTTTGTTGTATATTATTTGTAACTGGGCTCTTCTAGTTCTTTCCTGTTACTATTCAAGAGTAAGAGTCTATAAAAACTAAGATTCCTTTTGATAATGACTAATGATTCCATTTTGTAATGACTAACTTAATGAGTTTGTCATTATTTTTAGTAAGCTGTGAATCCAGGCATCGCTTTGGTACAGTTGTTCTTATATCCCTGAAATAGGTATATATATCCCCTAAAACAGCTGAGCGATAAATAGGATGATTACGGTATTGTGTTGAGTACATGTTCAGTAGAAGCCCATCCGGACAAAGGAAAGAAATATTCCTCAGAACTAGACGGGGCTGCGAACCACGCAGATCTTGAGTGATAGCTTTGCTGCGAATACGGGTTGGTCCGCTGGAGTTTCATCTTTTTTCCCGCTGGTTCTTTCGTCAGTGTCTGTGTCTTTCTCTCACTCTTAATTACACAAAAGTGCCAATTAATTGTTGATCTTTGTTGCTTTACTTTTTGTATTCTGTCTTTCGCAACACCTCGGGCCGTATACTTCTGCTGTGGTTCTGTTTCGAGGTTCTCTCGAATCTGTGCTCCAGGTGCTCGCATCTGTATCTCCATTTGTATCCGGATCTGTGAGTCTGCGGGTGTGTAGCCAAGTGAAAAGCAAGGCAGCAAGTGGGGCAGCAACTAGAGCAGATATGCACATATGTATCTCCTCCCACTCAAGTTAATCAGATTTAAGCCAATAGTACGTCAGGGTCTTTTGGGAGCCCGCTTACAACTGTTATGGGTGTGCCTGAAAGGCCTAATTTTCTCTTTATATCGCAATAGTTTTGACCTACATTCAATTAGGACTCTCGCATTATTCCCATTTAAATTTGGCTAATGAAAGTCCAACCCTCTAGATCATTCCAGCTTGCCGAGTCGCGTAACGCACGCTGCAGAGAGTGCCGTCAACCTGGCTGGGATTAGCAGCAGCCTCACGATTGATCACCAGCGTCATCGCCAGCATCACAACCAAAAGACTGAAACGCCGTCCAGAAAGCGAGTCGGGGGGAAGATGGCGAGCACCGGCGAGATCTGGCTGCAGTGGTTCTCGTGCTGCTTCCAGCAGCAGCGCTCCCCCTCACGCCGCCCACACCAACGCCTGCGCATCGACCGGTCCATGATCGGCAATCCCACGAACTTCGTCCACACGGGCCACATCGGCTCGGCGGACGTGGAGCTGTCGGCCAACCGCCTGAACGCCATCTCTGCCTCGATGCAGAGCAAGGGCGGCTACGAGACGAGTTCTATTCATGTGAGTTGACGGACTTTCCATCCAGTCGATGTATCACACCTACAGGAGTGAATATTTAAAGCGACCCTCCGTATGTCCCCTTGACTCAAACCAAACAGCTTCTTATAGACAGGTCCCAGATATCGGTCTTTGACTGTATGCCCCGTTGGGCCCCTCGATATCTTGATCCGCGTGTTTTCTTCGGTTGCTTTCTTAAGCGCGAATCGCGCGTCGTGACTCGATTGTCGGAGTCCAATAACTTTTTCGGCATTTAGCACCTACATACATATACATACATACGTACAGTGGCGAGCAGAAGCGAGTGCATACTGAACTTTATCATTTATAAGAATCAAATCCTACAATTCTTTATATTTTATTTTCCTAATGCTATTTGTAACAAATATGCGTAACGCATTTATAAGAAACCAGATGAATTATACGAGTTTGACAAAACAAAAACAGAGCAACCCGCATAAGCTCACATATCTATTGTTCGATAAAGTAGATGAAGCGTCTCTTTTATGAGCCATACTGCTCATAAATTAGAGCATTGATAATTAGAAACGTGTTATCTGGTCTGAGAAGTATAAAATTACCCTTTTCTGTCAGATAGAAAACAATACGGCTTAGAATCGGAGTTTGTCTTTAATAGCACCATGAGAATCAATTTGTCAAACTTGGCAACGAAAACAAAACTGTTTTAATATTTTTTACACTGTGGATTGTTGGCGAAAGATTACTAACTACATATTCTTCACTTTAGAATCTCCCAATTTTAGGGTGAAATGAACTTACCCTGAAAGAAAAATCTTTTTAAAGGAAGTGGATTGAAAAACAGCATTATCAATTGATATAGTGAAGAGCACAACATCCAGGCTTCAATATAATTCAAAATCGTTGGTCAATCGTGAATAGACATAATGAAAATAAAAAAGGATTGTTTGATTTGATTGTATGGTTTGGTTTTTGTAGATGACGAAAGCCAGTGCCGTGAACATGCCCTCACTTTTGATCGCCACTGTACACACTCACATAGATAAAGCTGAAATCAGAGGCTTAATTGAAGACTTATACAGATGGAAAGTGCCGCATTCTGCCATTAGCCAAGAAGAAGATGACAAATTTGAGGGATATCGGCTCAAGTGCTTAAGTATCTCACCAGCGGAGAGGAAATGGGAACCCGCAATACAGGGAGCAATACAGATGTAAATTATTTCATAATTAGATCTGAGTGAGTTTCTCGACTTAGTAGAAAACATGAAAATCGATCTAGTTTATTTAAAGTGATACAGGTATTGTAATTTTGTAGTTTAATTTTTGTAACCATTCAGCCCTGCCCTTTAAAATATATCATTATCAAAGCTTGATTTAGGCATGTCCGTCTGTCTCCTTATACGTAAACTAGTCTGTCAGTTTTAGAGCTATATGGAATATATAGTCATCTTTATATTGCAGGTAGTTAAATGGGCTCAATCGGATGACTATATCATATACTTACCATGGGAACAATCAGAGAATCTAATAGAAATAAAAAATTTGACTTCTTTGTTTTTAGAGGGATATGAAGTTCCCTTCTTTTTTTTTTGCAAAATGTTAAAGACGTTAACTTTAAGGCAGTCTAAGGAAAACTTCTGCAAATGTTAACCAAAGTTAAATAAGTCAAAGTAAAAATTGGTTGCTTGTATGATGTACCGATTGTAATATTCAGAACAGGTCTGGTGGTTCCAGCAACCCACTGCGAATAAGTAGTAACATGAACAAAGAAGTCCGTCTTGGAGACTTTGCTTCATGTGGTTACTGAATTCAGTGTGGATTTCTATATGAACAAGGACCAAAGGGATACAGCATGTGGCAATGCTCTCTTATGAATTCAAAATAATTTAAAAAATCAAATAGGGGATTTCCCTACTGAGTGGTCAGGAGGAAATTCATGAGGCGCAGAGCTGGAACAGATTCACTACATGAATTTCATCCACTGCCCCTGAACAAAAGCGAAAGAAACTTCCCCCTAGGTAGTAGGTACCTACCTTCTTCCTATTCCACATACAAGCTTTATATATTTAGTCCCACTGGGTTAACCTATATCCCAGGGGTTGTATTTGTTACACACCCTGCTCTGGGGCTGAATTCAATTAATAAAACCCCATTCGACCGCCACACACTCACAGACCTGTGCATGCCAAGCAATCGTTGGTTTGGGAGCTCCCGATGGTTGATAATCCGTACTCCTGCCCCGCCCCTGTCGCCGATAGCCTCGTACATATGTGTGCAGTATAACTATAGTTAATTGAGACAACGGAGCTGGTGAGCACAGTGTAGTGCTGGCCACGGTCTAGTACATCGCTTAAACTGTTGACAGCAATCCCCGCCGCCGACTCACGTTTCTCTTGCTTCTATTTGCAGGCCTGCTGATGGAAGCCGCCGCCGGCCACCTCTCGATGTGTGCACCCCTATAAAGTGCATTTCGTGCAGCATTTTACGTTACAAAATGGAGAGAGAAGCAGCAGCAGATCAGAAATACTTTATACAATTCTTTGTTGTGGCGTGTTATCAGGCAGAAAGCGAGAGGGATATAGACGTGCAAAATGTGAAAAAATAGGTTGGAAATCACATTTTATACCCGACAACGGACTTCATACCGGCTTAGGCTGCAAACTGCATTATATAAGAGTTTTTGGCTACTTTGTGAGTATTAGCTAAATGAAAAATCGCAAAAGTGTGCCAAGCAACCGAAATCAACAAGTAATTAAGCCTGTAACTCGATGTGTATAGTCAGTTGGGAAATTAGGGCAAATTTGTTGGATGTACTTAAAGGAGGAACCGAGTCCAAAATGACGAAGACTTCCAGGAACCCGGAGAACATCACGTTTTACACCACGTACTATGTGTTTCTATGAACACTGCCTTATAATCGAGACCCACACAGCCAAGAACCATAGTCTGACCCATGATATTTGGCTGAAACGGCGCGACTAGCGAATCTTTTACACAAAAGCTGACTTAGCATTTACAAACACACGCGGTTATTAACTATACATGTAATCGGAGAATCGTCGCACAATCATATATTTAACACACAAAGAAACTCAGTTTAAGCATATTTATGATATTTTCTCAAGTCGAATACCTTTACAAGTTTTGTGTCCAACCAGACTGGAGTATTTGGTTTTAGGCAAGGCGACAAGTACCTTTGTAGAATCCCACACCGTAAAGCTAAACTATACTATATATATCTGTAAAATCAAATGCTGTTGTAGATAACAGAGGAAAGAGTGGAATCGACATGCGTTCGGATTTTAGGCATATATGTATGTATGTAGACTAATTGTATAAACAAATATTTAAGCAATAATTTATGAAAATATATATATATAAAAATAAACATCATGGCAAACATCAGTGCAACCTCTGGCTATTATCTACTCTCCCATCGCGGCTCAGCAGACAGCGTATTGCACAGCTAAAGTGCCAGGTGGGTTGAGTATTTTCGGGGCCCAATAAATTGTGCATTTCTGCGGATCACTCTGGGGCTGATATATCTATATAAGGTACGTACTTTGCTTTAATTCTTTCACATATTTTTAAGATCATTTTATCCTAAACAGAGCGAAGCATTTTGGCTTTTAACAGGTGGTTACTTTTACTAAACAAAAAGCATCAAAAAAAGGTTGAAATCTGTAAATAAAGAGCTTCCTAATCGCCTTTCCAAGTTATAAAAGTATTATTGAGGATTAATAATTTGGAAAATCGCCTGGTAAATGAAATTAAAGATATACAAATATGTAAAGTAAACATCGTTTGTAATCTAACTTTTTATTGGCTCAAGAATCATATATATATACGTGATGAAGTTAATCATCGTTGTCGCTACCCGATCCGGAGCCGGAGCCACTGCCGCTGCCACTACCACTGCCACTGCCACTGCCCGACTTGCTGCTGCCGGCACTTTTGCGGCTGCCTTCCTGGTCGCTGCCGCTGGCACTGCCTGCATCCTTGTCGCTCTTGCCACTCTTGGCGCTGCCCGCATCAGATTCGCTGTCTGAGTCGCGCAGCGCCTTGCTGGCCTTGGCCTTGTCCACCTTCTTGTTGCGTCGTCCCTCAAAATCAGAGCCCTCGTCCTCGTCGGAGGAGTAAATGGTTGATGCTTTTACTTCCGCTTGAGTGCCGCTGCCGGAGGAGCCCTTCTTGTATCTGTTCTTAATGGCGCTCAAGCTAATGGCGTTTTCATCATCGCTGCCATCGTCGTGCTGATAGGATGAGTTGCCGCCGCCACCACCCAGAAGCGGTTCGCCAGCACCCGCCTTCTTCTTCTTGGGCTGAGCCTTGTGCTGGTTGCGCATAGCCTGGCGCAGCTTGGCCTCCTCCTCCTTGAGCTGAGTGGGCCTGTCCGTGGTGGGGTCCTTGCCCACCTGGGTGAGGATCTTGATGCCGCTGGTCTTGCTGGAGCGATCGGCCAGCGACATGGTCATCTTCTTATGTGTGAAAGACTCCGTCGAATGGGGACGGAAGGTGAGCTTGGTCCTGAACACCGACTGGCCCTGCAGACCTGTTCCCTGCCGGATGAACAAATGGTTGTGGTCGCCCAGCAGCGGCTGCCGATAGGCATCGAATATCTCGTTGCCCAAGTGAAGGGACATGCTGCCGTCCGACCAGCGCACATATCTGGCGTTTGACTCTCGCACCATGTTGCCCTTGTTGTCCATGAACTCGCGCCAGCGGATCGTGTTGCTCACCTTGAGCTTGATGCGCTGCCGTCCCTCCTCATCCATGGTCTCTTCCTCATCGATCTCATCCTCGTACGTCTCCGGATCAAAGGGATGTGTGACCACAGACAAGAAGTTAGGTAGCTTGATGAAGTGCTGTTCCTTTCCGAGATCCGCTGAGATGCGTGGAATCTCCACATCGATTCGTGTCTCTGGCAGCGGTTCCGGTTCATCCTCTTTCGGGGGCGGCGGCACCACCTGGGATTCAGCACGATCCCGTGAACGGGAGCGAGAGCGAGACCGCGACCGGCTCATAGAACGGCTACGGGAACGGGACCTGCTCCTGCTGCGGCTCTTGGAACGCGCCGGGGACTTACTGCTGGCAGGACCAACTTCCTCATCGTCATCACTGATGTCATCTGCGTCTCCAAAGATATCAGCAGCCGCTGGAGCAACCTTTTTCGCCTGCAGGATATCAAATTATGTGTTACTTTCGTACTTGAAATCTTCAACTAATTGGAACTCACCTCCTCCTGGTCGCTCTCGCTGTCCGAGTCAATCAGCCGCGACTTCTTGGCCTTCGTGGGCGATTCCTCCATGTCACTATCGCTGCCGCTCTTGCGCTTCTCCTGATCCGATCCACTTGTGCGGCGCGCCTTTTTCTTGGGTACGCCTATGTCACTGCCCGAACCGGATCCACTGCGACTGCGACTCCGGTTGGGGGATGGCGAGCCCGTTTTGGAGCTATACCTAGAAGTGCGACTGCCGCTCCTGCTTCTGCTATGACTTCTACTTTTGCTCTTGCTTTTGCTTTTGCTTTTGGAGCGGGCACGTTCATCATCGATCTGCAGGTTGGGCGAGTTGGAGCGAGACTCCTCATTGCCGCTGCCCTTGGCGGTTCCACTACGTGAGCGGGACCGGGATCTAGCGCTTCGAGCTGAGCCAGATCGACGACTGACAGCGGATCCCGATCGGCGGCTATGCTGGGATCTGGATCTCTGGCTATGGGGGGACCCTGAGTGGCGGCTTTGGGGAGAACCTGACCTGCGACTCTGCGGGGATTCGGACCTGCGACTTTGTGGCGATCCCGACTTTCGACTTTGTGGCGATCCCGACTTGCGACTTTTTGGGGAGGCTCCCGACCTTCGGCTTTGATGGGATCCTGATTTCTGACTATGAGCAGACCCAGATCTTTGACTATGCGCGGACCCTGACCTCTGACTATGAGCAGATCCCGAGCGGCGGCTTTGACCGGATCCGGAACGGACACTTCGCGGAGAACCAGAACCAGAGCGAGATCTCGAGGATCTCGAGGCAGAGCGTGACCGATCGCTGCCGCTGCGGGGGGACCTGAAAAAGGCATAAGACCATTCAGACAAACTCTCTATGCCGTTCAAATAGCACAAACCTACCCGGGTGCACTGCCTCCTTGCGGCGTGACGCTGCGACTGCCACTACGACTGGAGCCCGAAGAACCTGAAAAATCAATATAGTTGCACTTGATTAGGTCACAGAGATGGCCAGCCACTTACCACTTTCATCGTCCGAGTTCTGGTCACCCATAATGCCAAGAAAATTAAATTCAAAACTCAAAGAATGGCAAATGAAAATACGCGGCCGGGCAATAAAACTGAGTTTAGGAGGTGTGCGCACTGACAGACCAATCGATAATCGATATCATTAAAGCGGCCTGCAACGAGCAGGCACGCCAATAGATGCCTGTAATCGATATAATGTAAACAACTATTTTATTTGCCATGAAATACGAATAATCTTATATCATGTATAATAGAAACTAGCGAACAGTGGAATATTGAACGAAATTGATGCCGAACTGGCCAGAAACCCTGAAAAAACAGGTCGTAGCAAAACTGACCAACTATCGATAGTCGCGCTGCATCGATAACAGAATTTTACATCCCTAATTCCTGTGTGTTTGTATTCGTGACAGCCACAAAGTTTTTTTGCGGAACATTTTTGTGTACAATTTAGAGCCATTTCGGGCGCTAAAAATTGCCTATTGCCCCTCCATAGTGGATCTTAAAGTCGCGGCTACACCAACCACGCGTGCATTTGAGTGTCGGCGACGTAAAAGATACGTAAATCGGGCAGCGAATTTTGCCCAATTCGCTAGTTCGGGTGAAATTTCAATGAACTGAGAAAACAAAGACAGAGACACACACACGCAAACACACACAGGGTCACAGACACAGTGCTTGTGCAGCAGTGAAGACAACAGCGCAATAGCGAGCAATTATTTACTTACAAATAAAATACAAAAAGGAAAACACTACCAAAAACAATATACTGTGCAAGACATTTACAAAAGTGCGGCATTTACAACAAAGTGCAATCGAAGCGAACGAGGAAGCAAAAAGGGCCACAAAAAACTTTTCGCCTCCGCCAGGCATCAACATCCTTCGGTACTCTACTCCCTCTCTCGCGTTCGTTCTCTCTTTCTCTGTCTCTCACGGACCACGCTGCATACAGACGAGGCATATACACGTACACCCATACAGCGGTATATATGCCATTTATTTAGGGACGACACGGCGCGGAAAAGTACTAACTAACCTCGCTCCCGATCCCGCTCCGGCTTCCGTTCCCGTTCCGGCTTCAGCTTCGGCTCCCCGCCTTGTGCTTCATCCATCCATCCCTCCTTCTTCCAGTCAGTCAGTGAGTGATTGTGTGAGTGTGAGCGAGAGCTAACGCTAACCTCCGGCTGCCCCATTGGATTTAGCAGGAATCCTTTGCTAATCCCTCGACGCCACGGATACGGCGCCAGGACGACGACGACTACCACGTCCACGTCCCGCCGGCCGCTTTGGAATGTTAAATGCGGTGAGAACGATCCGATCAGTGTATGTTGTTGTTGCTGGACAGAGTGGAAAGCGAGCGTTAACAGTGGAAGAGCAAGAAGCGGCAGTATCATCTAACGTTAATTTAGGTAAGTCGCCAAGCCATGTCAGGCCCAGCGTCGCACTTCTTTGCTTCCGTTCAAGGTTGTTTTTCGAGGTATTGTTAACTTATTGGCCCCCGAAAGTTTCGGCTCCCCCATGTGTTTGTTGTAAGCGCGTACGTTAGTGTTGTAAAACGCTCGCCGGGTCAGCTGATAAAGTTACATGCGCAGGCCAGGTAAAACAGCAATAATAGCTAAAATATCCAGATAATTATCCGCCTAAATCGTCTGGCTGCAGGTAGCCCAAGCACACACAGACATCACACAAGTGCTCCGCTTCTTGAGAGATTGGCCCAGTTGTACCTGTTCTCGCGTCAGAGGCAGAGGAGGGGCTTCGGTCCCACCCACACAAGCAAAGCAATGGCAGACTTTACAAGTCCTGTGTGAGTGTGTATGTGCGAGAGGAGGTACCATGGGCATCCGCTATAAAAGATGATGATGTTAAATATTTATTGAGTCTGAATCTGATTAATATGATTTTAATGTATTCTATGCAGACTTCTTATGATTTGAAACCTTTTATTTTTATACAAAATGTATTACAAACGACATAAATGTATATTTATTTAAGTATAAGTATTATGGTTGATTTCCTTCGCTAGCTAAAGTTACTGTAATTATAAACATTGGACATATTCTTATCTGTTTCTAATCGGGAATATAAATGCATTTACTTTTGTCTATGAAAGCTTTTTTGACACTGAACAAAATTAGACGTTTGATAAGGAATAATCTATAACATATCTTAATAAATGGTTGATATTTGGTTGATACTTTCAAATGCATATAAGGAAGTTACTTTTTGCTTTTGTTTTTAACTTATTTTTTCATCAGCTCTCTATTTAAAATTTACTTTCTTTAGGGTAAATTAATAATAGGGGCAAGGCATTTTCTTTAAACTTGTAATAACTTTAAAATGTTTCGTATAATTATGAAACTAAACAATATCTTTTTTAAAAATAGTTTTTAAAAAATATGCCTAAAATTTCATTTAAAATCTAAAAAATGCTTATTGTTTTTTAGTAATTAAATAATGATGAATTAGATAAACATCATAATTTCCTTATTCCTTCAATAAATTATTGCTTATTATCTCGGTTTCAATTAAACAATAATTGATGTTCACCTTTTTTATTATCATTTTTCTGCCACTGTTTCACACCAGTATCTGCATAATTGATCGTGAGACAAGTGCTGCGTATCCTTTTTCCCCTCTCTTCTCGTCTTCTCGCTCCTTTGCTCCTGCTACCAAGCCATTCTGGTTTTCTCACCCACACAATTACCATTGCTTTCTTCTCCACCCCATACATAGGGACCGTTGTGCATGTGTGTTGCCCACGCCAAAGAGGAACGACAATAATTGCCGTAGCCTTTCTGTCTTTACTTCAGCTTGTCCTCCTACTCCTCGATTTTTTCTCATCATCCTCACCGTTCTCCTTCTCCTTTGTTCGCTGTCCGAATTCGCCAATCGACAGCTGATGCGGCGGCCATTAAACGGCATCGACAGTGCTGGAAAGCGAACACTATTTTCTTTATCAGCTCTATCGGAAACCCTTATTTTTTATGACCTTCGAATTGCAAATTACGCAAAATATCTAGATTCTGGACTATACCGAAATTTATTTATACACAGGCTATGTCGCGCTGGGGTTCGGCTTGTTTGTTTGTTTGTTTATATTCTTAGCACGCATATGCTCGCATTTAGTATTCGCTGGGCGACAATTATTTACTGGGAGTCAGATTTGTTATCATTATGAGTATGCTCCCCTTTCACTGAGTCACATAGAACCAATATTTTTTATGAGCAAATGTATTTCGTCTTAGGTTCCGTAATGATCCATAAATCTTTTAAGAATTTTTGTTTCATACAAATTTGTATATAAAAAAGTTATTGCTGAAAACATTAAAAGAGATATCTAAATTCATTTGGAAGTAATTAATGATTAATAGGTTCTATTTGGAAAAACGAGGGCTATAAACATTGGTTATTATTACAAATTCAAATACGAATTATCAAGGTTGATTCGATATCAATAGAAGGTAAATTTATTTAATATTTGTAAATCGGAAGGATTAAGGTTCTTTAAGAAGTCTTATAATCAGTTTCGTTAAATTATTAAATCAGATGGAATCAGGATCTGCGGTCTAAAGTCTTCCCTCTTCTTTACAGATTATGGCGAATTTAAATTTCCAACAACCCCCGAGAAGTATAGCGAACGCGGCGTTAGCTGGCCGGACAACTGGCGGATTCGGGGGTAGCTCCCTGGCAGGCCATGTCACGCCCACGTCGGGCATGTTCCAAACCGGTAAGCAAGAGAGTTAACCCATTGGCTATGATAAAGTATTACACTTATACATCTCGGCGTGCCGCAGACTTTGTCAACTCTTATCCAGGAGCGGCGAATTACGGACAGGCGCCTCAGCAGCAGCAGCAACAACAGCAGCAGCAGCCACAACTGTCGCCGAACCGGAATGCGCAGCTTTCGGTCGGCGGACCCGCAATCTCGAGCGGCAACCGGAACGCCAACCTCTTCGGTCAGCGGCAGTTTGTGGAACGGCGTGCCATGCAGGGATTGGGCAGTGGACCCATGGTAAGCATTAGCAGCCCTGTTCTCCATCGATCCTTGCTAATTGTATAATCCCCTCCGCAGTCGAACATGGGAAACTTTATGCAGACGGGTCGCGGCGGCTACGGAACGGGCGGCGGCGGTGGCGGTCCTTTGAATAACTTTCACGTGTTCGGTGGCGGTGGTGGGGGCGATGCCTCCACGCCAGCTCTTCTCGATCCCACGGAGTTTCCATCGCTGACGAATGCGCGCGGCCAGAACGACCAGACACTGCCCCAATCGAATCCGCTCCAGCCGCCGGGCAGCAAACCCTATGGTAATTTCTTTACCTCTTGTGAGTTCAAATCAAAAATCCACTTCTTTTTATTTATTTCTGTTTATGATTACGTTTAAGGACTAATCCCTAGATTCTGACTACACATAAATGTGCTGTTATATTATTTTAACACTAATTTCTGGTTGTGGTTTTGGGTAGAATACAATAAAAGCTCGAAGCTGGATATGCCAGTTTAAGCGAAGTTTATTAAATTTGAATTTCCATTGGCATGATTTTCTTATAACTTTAAGGATTATCTGAACAATATATTTAGATCAAGTAAATTCTTTCTTATCTCTGCTGTGACACGCACAGTAAAAACATTTATGTGGCTTCGGCATGCGCCTTCGCAGAATGTAAATAAAGCACCAGTGTGATCACATTGAAATTTTCTGGCTAAATCTAATTATAGCTATTTTTATACGATAATATAAAAAATTTGCCGTATTTTTTATACCAAGTCACTTACAATAATAGTCTCACTAAGTAAACTTCACTATAGTTCTCACTCACACAATTGCAATGTTTTGTCAGATACAGTATAAATATTGGACTCTAAAAATTAAACAAAATATGAACATTTTTAAACAAAGGCAGTGATACAATTAACAAATAATTTTATAGCTTGAAACCTTGATGGAACTAATCAAATCTAACTTAAATGTAACACAAGCATTTGTCATGTTTTTAATGCTGCTACTTTTGGGAGCATACTAATATACATGTATTCATATACATATATAGTTAATAAAATATTTGATTTAGATTAATTAGTGAAACTGGTTTTATAACTAAATACTTACTGCTTCGGTCTATTACTGTTACTAGCTAAACAACTTTATATGTATTTTCTTAGCTTCGATAAGCTCTATTCCTTTGCTTCACTCATTTTCCCTGGCGGTCTTCTCTCTTCTCTCTTCAATTTCAGTTGGCATGGTGAAGCAGCCGACGTCAGAGCAATCGGAGTTCACGATGTCAAATGAGGACTTCCCTGCGTTACCGGGCACTCAAAACTCGGACGGCACAACGAACGCGGTGGGGAGCGGCAGCGGCGGCGGGGCTGGCGGCTCTGTCAGTGGTACCACAGAGAATCACTTGGATGGCACGGAAAAGGGGATGAATTCGATTGTGGTCAGCGGATCGGCGAGCGGCGGTAGCAGCGGCACCAATGTCGGCGTTGTAGGCGGCAATGGTCTCGGTGCCGTTGGCAGTGGCCTGGGAGGCGGCTTGGTCGTCGGTGGCGGCGGTGGAGGAGGTGGCAGTGGCTCTGGAGGAGTTAGCGGTAGCGGCGGCAGTGCAGCCAGCGGTGTCGTCGGTGGATCGCATGTGGGCCTCGGCGGAAGCAGCAGCGGCGGCGGTGGAGTCGGTAGCGTTAACAGTGTGCCCAACAGCAATGCCATGATGGGCGTGGGTGGCGGCCTGGGCAGTGGCAGCGGCGGTACCTCCGGCAGCGGCAGTGGGTCGGGCTGCGAGCATCTGAACGATAATTCCAGCAACGATAAACTTGTGAAGAGCGGCGTGCAAACTTCACCAGATGGTGAGTAGTGTGTCGATAAGTTTCGCTTAACGTCACTCTCGAGATTTAAAGCCTGCGCCCTTTAATATCACTGGGTTTGGCGTATTCTCATGGGAATTTCAAAACGTTTGTGATATTCAAGCAAATTCATTTATTGTATTTCTAAAGTAATTATAAAAATCTTAAAAACTGTATACAGTGGTGATCACGAAATTAGCACACCATGCCTTCAAAGCCCAATTTTGAAGTAGGGCCCATACCCAAGGCTAAGTTAGTTGAGACCACTGTAAGATATGTTCGTCGATATTTATAGATTACCTAACATGATATTTATATATCATGGTAAGACCCTATGAGAAACGTTTTCACAGTTAAAGGTTTCGGAGTGATTTAAGCTAAATAAACTTACTTCCTACGTATCCGTACTTATTTACCTTTTTATAAATCTTAGGCAAGGTCACAAACATACCAGCGACCATGGTGAACAACCAGTTCGGCATGGTGGGCCTGCTGACGTTCATTCGGGCTGCGGAAACGGATCCCAATCTGGTGACGCTGTCTCTGGGCACGGATCTCACGGGTTTGGGCCTGAATTTGAACTCGCAAGAGAGCTTGCATACAACATTCGCTGGACCGTTCGTGGAACAGCCCTGCAGGTAAGATAATTACTTGGGCTTCTATTAAGGGTTTACGTATTTTACAAAATATGAATCTATTGGAGCATCTACCTTTTTTATAGAATCTTAATTAAGAGCTTTCTTTGTGATTTTTGTTAGTTACGGTTTAATCAGAGAATTAACACTTAAGATTTAAATTAATGTATAAAAAAATAATTGAAAAAATTAGCGACTCTCAATTATTAAGTACAACTAAATTTGCGACGCAAGTCACTTGTTAATTTTGAATAAATGAAAGATGTCCAATATTGTATAATATTATAATACTCCTATACCTTAAGCTTTATTTATATTTAATTACTTTTGTGTTTTGCAGAGCACAAGACGTTGAGTTCAACGTGCCACCCGAATATCTTATTAACTTTGCGATAAGAGACAAACTTACTGCGCCTGTACTGAAAAAGCTGCAAGAAGATCTGCTCTTCTTCCTTTTCTACACGAACATCGGCGATATCATGCAATTGATGGCAGCTGCTGAATTGTAAGTATAAGCAATAAAGGGCTTTATCGGAACTATAGAAAATAAACTGAACTTTCTAAATTGCAGGCATAGTCGCGAGTGGCGGTATCATGTGGAGGAAAAAATATGGATAACTCGAATTCCTGGCATTAATCAATATGAAAAAAATGGTACAAAAGAGCGCGGCACCTTCTACTACTTTGATGCGCAAAGTTGGAAACGTTTGTCCAAGGTTTTCCAAATAGATGCCGAGAAATTAGATAAATGTCCCAATATAAGTGCGTTTATGAATGGACAGTCTGTATAAAATTAATAAAAAATGAAAAAAAATTGAAAAATAAACTTATTTTTTCTTATTTCTTAAAAATGTCAAAAAGGGAGGATAACTTCGGCAAGTCGTTTGTAAACCCTCGCAGTTTGCAATTTGAACCAACTGTTATATGACAAATGGTATTTGCGTATATGTTAAAAAATAACTAAGTTACATGTACATTTTTATACTATTTTCCTAGTTAATTACCGACCGTTCCGAAGGCAGCTATTTGGCGTCCGAAGTAGATAAAAATATGTTGAAAAACAAGAGTTAAATGTTGTTTTTAATAATATTCCGATGATTTCTATTGACAGCTATAAAATATATGTACATATAAATGATATGTATGGTATGTTTCTTTGTATATAGTATATATAATACTTACAATAAAAAGAAGACCATATATAATGGTAGCAATTCAGAGCAGATATGCATCTCTAAAAGTGGGAGGCTAGTTTGCATAAAATCGAACAGCGGGATATGGCTAAATTGGCTCGGCTGTTGATGCTGATCAAGAATATATGAAGACATTCAGGGACATATTCGAGACTCCGTCACTGCGGTGCACTCTTCTGACTTAAATTATACTTATCTGCAAGGGTATACAAATTCAATATCCCTAACAGAAGTCTTTAAAAATATTAAATTTTCTAAAAATAAGTTAAAATGGAAATTAAACATTTAATTTGTAGTAACAGTAAGCATTCCTTGCGCGCAACAGCACCCTAAGCTATGTTAGCGCAAAACGCGTTAGGGCGTTTGCGTCGCACCAACCAAGAAGAAGAAGCTTCAGATTTCAGCGCCTGCGCCGGGAAGCAATTTTAAATTAAATTGACGGAAAACGGAATTTCCCGCGTTGCATTTTGTAGCGCTATGAATACGCCCGGCATGAGCCTGTTCCAGGGCGCCGATACCCTCAATGTGAACTCAACGCTGGACCGCCAGGAGGAGGAGGAGGCGATACAGGATCAGAAGCGACGCGAGGAGGAGGTGAGTGAACACTGGGGTGCTGGGCTAATCAGTGGGATCCTGGCGAATAATGTCAATGCCGCAATCATTCCTACACCAGCTGGGGCACATACTGGAGAACGCCTTCGACGACCTAGATGATGAAGAGAACACAATCGATTCGACGACGAACTCTCACTCGGAATTGCCGCTCCGTCAGCCGCTGGCAGGCCTGAGCAATTACTCGCCGCATTCCCACAAGCCGGTGCTCCAGGAGAACCAGCAGCAGCAACACCACCAGCAGCAGCATCATGCAAACGAGATGCATCGCCTTAAGATGATGCTAGAGTCCAAGACCCACGAGTTGGAAAACGTCAACCAATTGGCTACCACTGCGCACAAGCAACTCGATGAGTTTCAGAAGCGACTGACCATTACGAACGCAGAGCTGGAGCGGGCTCTGCGCGAGAAGCAGAACACACACGAACTGCTTGTTGAGACCAAGGAGCGGTGTTCCAACCAGGAGAGCGGCCTGGAGAAGCTGCGCGCTGAGAAGAAACAACTCGAAGACGATAACACGCGGCTGGTGGGCCAGTTGGAGATCACGAGAACTATGCTGTCCGATGTCCAGTGCAAGTACGACATGGTGCAGCGGGACACGCACAAGCGCGAGGAGCGCAGCGCCGAGTTGCGGGTGCGACACATGGAGGAATCGCACCGCGCTCAGTGCGAGCTCCTGCAGCAACAGATTAGCCAACTGGCCGATCAGCTCGACCGCAAGAAGATCGAGCTAGAACAGATGCACTCGCGCTACAATGCGCTGCAATCGGGTCATGAAACCATGGTGGCAGACAAGGCGGCCAAGATAAACGAGCTGAGCCAAGCTCTGGATGTTGCCCAGATGAGGTGCAACCAAGTGAACAATAGAGCCGACCTGGAGGCGGAGAATCAGCGCCAGAAGCAGTGCATCGTTGACCTAAAGGCTCGCATCGCCGCGCTGGAGCAAACGATCGCTGAGCTTAACGAGCGTCTTAACGGAACCACAGCGGAGCTGGACCTGATGGACACTCTCCTGCAGCAGCACCACACCGATGAGTCTTCCACGGGCAGACTCAGTCAGGTGGGTGGGTCT
Source organism: Drosophila pectinifera (assembly GCA_008042775.1). Lineage (NCBI taxonomy): Eukaryota > Metazoa > Arthropoda > Insecta > Diptera > Drosophilidae > Drosophila > Drosophila pectinifera. The sequence continues at coordinate 200,488 of VNKC01004257.1, read as the reverse complement.
CGGCTCGTTGGCAGCACGCCTCTGAATCCTGTAGATAGGGTTAACCATATCAAGCAGGAGTTGTACCGGGCGCTAGGCAATCTCAAGAGCAAGCGGGAGGAGGTGCGTCGCCTGGAAAAGCAGCTGGAGGAGCGCAACCAGGACCTGCGCTTGCACCGCGAGCAGGAAAATAAGTCACTAGTACAACTTGCTACCTTAAAGGAAGAGAAAATGCGTCTGGATAATAAGCTAAAGGCCATGCAGGAGGAACTGGAGGAGCACCAACACCGATCGCAGCAGGACTCGGAGGTACAAAACCAGCTGGATGGCCTGATAAAGGAAAGGGATTCTCTGAAGGAGGAACGCCAGAAAATTGATGAGCAGCTGAAGACCGTGGAAAAAGATATGGATCAACTGAAGCAGCAGTACGAAAGCCTCCATAGGAACTACGAACAGCTGTCGCAGGATAACATGCAGCTAAAAACAAGAGCTACCGCTGACAACCTGCGTTTGGAATTGGAACGCCACAAAATCCTGCTGAAGGATGCCCAGAGTGAGGTGGAGAGGCTCAAGAAATTGTATACCGACATCGCCAACGACAAGGAGTCGCTGGATTACGAATTAAGGAAATTAAGGGAAGCTGACCCCCTCAAAGAGCTGCAGGAGCAGCGCCAGAAGTTGGCAACGGCTCAGCGCAATTTACAGCTGGCGGAGCTCAAGTCGCAGGAGCTAAGTAAGCTCCTAGAAACAGAGAAACTCGGACACGAGCAAGACCTACAGACACTGCGGCAGAAAAGCGAGCGGGACAAGCGTGAAGAGGCGGCCACCAAGGAGAGCTCCGACAATTGCAGGAAATGCTTAGAACATCTGGCAGATATTACAAAGGTAAGCAACAGGAACACGTCGTTACTTCAAAAATAAAACACATGTCATACCCTTTTTTTTTTGTAATTTTCAGGCGGAAATCCGAATGTTGAAACTACAAAATGTCAACTCAATGCAGGCCAAGGAACTTAGGGAATTGGAGCAGGAACTGGAACAGTCCAAGGCTCTGCAGGTCGAGATGGAGGCAAAAGTCGCTCAGGCTTCGAAGCAGGAAGAACTCATCAATGACCTTAAGGAGAAGGTTAAGCAATTTGAGGCTTACATTGTGCAGCAGGAGGAATATCAAAAACAATCGCTGCAGCAGAAGACAGCTCCTAGTCCCAAATCGAATTCAGAATCATCACCAAGTACCTCTTCTCCGCCAGAGCTCACCCAGGAGCGAATAAAGCGCATCGAACAGCGCGTACGCGATGAGATGGCCAAACTGTTTGCTGCTGAACTAAAGAAGTTTACGAGCAGACTGCAACAAATGGAGGAGCGGAATCAGTGCCTCCAGCGAGAATATCAAGGTGTGTGCGCTGAGCTGCAGCATCGCCAAACTGAGGTGGAGCTACTGAAACAAACCATAATGGCCGAACGCGAGAGAATCCAGGAGATGCTCGCTGCAAAGGATGATAAGCAGAAGACAATGCTGCAGAAGTGTCGTCAGGAACTTCAAGTGAAGAATCAACGCATTGCGGAAATACTCCGTGAACTGGACGAACAACATACCAGCATCGATTCCGAGCGGCAGTCCATGAAGGCAGTGATGGCCCAGTGGGAGGAGCAGCGGCAGTCCGTCGACCAGGTGGAGAAGCATTGGCGCCAGCAGCTGGAGTCGTTGCGCACAACCCACGAGGAGGCGATGAAGGCCGCCCAGCAGCGCTACCAAAGCGCCAAGCGTACCGCTCACAATTATAAGCTCTATGCCGAAGACAAGGAAGCGCACATGAAGCGCGAGTATGAGCGCATAAAACACGAGTACGACTTATCGCTGGCCAAGATCGAGGCTACGATGAACCAGCATTTGGAGCGCCAGAGTCGCGAGCGGCTACGCGATAAGGAGAACGAACAACCGAGCAATAGCACCACCAATAATCCTAGCAGAAAGTACAATGGCAACGTCAACAGCAAAAGCAAGAGCAATGGACATAGTAAGAGTCAGGCCATTTAGTATTTTATGTCTCACGATATGGAATTCTCGGTAAAATTGTTCAAAGAATTGTTCCTTATTTACTTGGATTCTATGTTGTTTTTTACCCATCATCGCAGTTGTCTGACTTAAGTATCCTCATAAAAAAATTTAAATGCAACAATCTTTTCAATTTATTTTTGTTGTTTACCACTTTTACTAATTTATTTAATTTTTAACGAAACCTACATGTGTAAGTTTAAATGTTTATTTAATTGACTTTAATGATATTCCTTCTTATATTGTTTCTTATCGCCAATTAATTTTGGGTATCCCAAAATTCAACTTATTTACGGGCTCTGAGCAATGAATCAGAGTTATTCGTTCTTTGCTCAACAGCCGATTTTTGTAGTTTCCCTTTTCTCCTAGGTATTAATAATATATAATAACAGTATTGTGTTATATATATTGTAAATATCAAGAATCAGTTAGTGTTAGTCAAAAGGATTGTGCATTTAATAAAAAAACAAATTTAAATAGGTTTAAGCGAACATCTTCCCAAGATTCTCCCAATGATTATTCCGATCGACTTTAAAAATAAAAAGATCTATAAATAATGTAGAATTAAAACCATCATAAAAATATATAATTTTGGATCGCCCTAGTTCGAATCCACGGTTCGAGACTCGACTAGCCCACTGAGGTGAGTGCAAGCGAGATATAGACAAAAAGAAATTTTTGTTTTATACGGACAGATGGTCGGAGATTCCTTCTTGTTGGTTTGGCACTAATTTATAAATTCATTCTTAAGTTTTTAGTGTGTTACAGTTATTATTATTTACAGTTTTTACAATTTCAACAAGGATGACTTATTAGTTGTTAATTTATGTTATTTTTTGGCTTAATTGCTGCCAGCACTTGTCTAAGATAACAAAGAACTTATCGATCTCTTCTCGAGTTATTCCCAAGGCTGCCGCTACTGTTAGGTAAGGTACTTTTAGATCCCTGCGATGTGAACCAAAACCTTATAAAGATGAAACAGTAATGACAATTAAACAAAAAATATAATAACTATGTGTATTTCACCCTTACCCTTAAACTCGTATCCATCGATAGTTTTGTTTTGGCCAGGAGTCACCACTCTCGCTCCTGAAACTCCACGCGTGTGTAGCATGGCTCCAAGATGAGTGATGTTGCTTTTCTGACCTGCGTCGCCGAGTCTGCTCAAGGTAATAGCCAAGGATATAGAATTGTCTCTGCTCTCGATCACCATTTCACCACGACTCTCTGCGAATTTCTGTAGTTTCTCTTTGAGGTAATTAAAGTTATCGTTCCGCTGCTCGATGAGCGATTGAAACCCTTTGCTGCCCACAGAAAGCAATGTCATGAAGACGTCAAGGGCCTGGGATCCACTAGCTCGGCCTGCATAAGTGCTGGCCACCTCCTGCAGCAGTTTCTCCTCGAAGCTGGCCACAATCGCTCCGCCCACCGGCACCAGAAGATTCTTGTCGCTGCTCTGCACAAAATAATCTATTCTCCCCACTCGATTGGCCTTTTCCAAATGACGAGCGATGTCTAGTGACTGCATTCCGTAGGCATTGTTCAATAGATGTGGAATTTGCCATTGTTTGGACAGTTTGGCCACCTCAACTATATTGTCGCTATTACGTGGAGCAAAACAACTAGTGGTGGTGTACAGACAAAGGATGCTCTCGGCTCCCAATGCCTCGATCTTTTCCCGAAACGAATCGATGTCTGTTATCAGAGATTCTCCCTGCACCACCTGGCAAGGAATAATCACAGGCTCCAGGCCCGCTGCCGTAATCGCTTTGAAGCAGGACTTCTGATCGATCCTTGACCAAAGAACATATTTGGCCCTGGGTCGCCGCTTTCGTAAGCTCTGCAGGCACAGGGTTAAGGTCATGCCGGTGCACATTGGAACCAGGAAGCATCCGGCACAACTGGGTACTTGTCCAACACCACGCATAAGGTCCAGTATCAAGGCGTTTGTGAGACGGGCGAGCAGCGTGGAACCAGCTGCCTTGGGCTGAGCCTCCAACAAATCACCGGAGCGTCCGACGCCGTGGCCAAAGTTGTAGTGACGTCGGGCCACAAGTTCTAAAAAAAAAAGATTTGAGGTTAATTATCTTTCAGCTTTTTTGACCTTATTTATTATTTATTTTACTATCAAACTTAATTGGTTAACGGATACCCACTGCTGGCGATACGCGCCTCCCGTTCCCCAAGTCCAAGCTTGTGGGGAAAGTTGTTGCTGTCCAAGGACGCTAATTTATGCACCAGCTCCTCGATCTGCTCATCAGGCCAACCATTTGTCGGAAGTTTTCTCTGAAATAATATTCAAAATCTCAGGTGTTTGGATTTGTTAAGGTTCCGGGTTTCTCGTTTACCTTTTCCAACAGCTCTTTGAAACCGCGCTGCTTGGCGCGTTGGGCAGATAGGCCCAACTGTAAATAGTTGTCAGGCACCAGTTTTTCTGGTATATTTATGTCATCAAAGTTCATATTCTTCGAAGGATGTAAATTAAACTCGATAAGTAAACAAATTCGGCATCTGTGCGGCTTAGAGGTGATTAACCTTCGACCGCACAATCGTATCGATGGTTAAGATTCAGCTCTTATCATCGATGCTTTGAGCTTAGGCGATTGTATCGCCTCCATATTCTCAAAAACACTCTTGTTGTTTAAAATTCTTATTTTATGTTTTTGCAGTTTAGGCAAAAGTTATTTAAAAATGAATACATGTGCATTTATTCGTTCCTTGTTTACTAATTTTTTTCCCTCGTTTTTTTATGCTTGAATTAAATGCTCTGTAGGGCTTTTATTCAATCCTCTTTATAATGGCGAAGCACTTATATGAGCAGCGTTTTTTCTTTAAATTTTCCCACCATCTTTTTTTTATCTCGCGATATTTCTCTCACACCAAAATATCGCTCATCTTAGAACCGTAATACCATTTTCTTGTAGTTCTTTTAGTTATATGAAGATTTTCGCATGTAACATTATTTTGTCGAAGTTAGTACTGGGTTTATTTATAGAAAATAGCTAGAAAGGTTTGGTAAAATACCAAAAATACCGCCCTTGCTCCAACTGTCACGTGGCGGCAGTAAGGTGATAAAAAATCCTGCATACTACTCGCCGCCTCGCGTTAGTACTTATAGCTATGTCATTGGGCAACGCAGGGCGAATTGCTGCTTGTTGGTTCGTAATAAAAAACAGTACACCCGGCACTGTTTATGAAAAGAAAATTGATTTCTTTGACAGGACTGTTCTGACTGTTGGTGGCATCTACGCTTTTGTGCTTTCCAAGCGATCCGTTGAGAGCCGGCGATCCGAAAGCTTGAGAGTACGTGAACGCATGCGAAAGGCAAACCACGGAGATTACGACTCATCCGCAACGGACAGGCGATTTGACTATTAGGAGCAGCAGCACATTGTCGGTGTCCGCCACATAATATCTAGTAGAAGCATCCCCAAACAGACATGGCATTGCCACAGATCAGCAACGCCGACCAGGCCAAGCTGCAGCTAATGCAGGAGATGGAGATCGAAATGATGTCCGATTTATATAACCGCATGACAAACGCTTGCCACAAGAAGTGTATACCCCCCCGCTACTTCGAAGCAGAGTTGGGTGAGTAGAGACATTAAAGGGCTGCAGGTGCTTATCTCTCAACACAATTTCACCTAATTCATTACGTTATAACTCAGTCGTTGCTATAAGCTATGTACCTTTTGAATTTTTAATAAGACCTTTTGGGTATTCGGTATTCCCTATACGACCAAGGGCCGGTTTCTACAACTATTTACCCTCCTGTATTTTATCAGATCAGATTTAACAGATCGCTACTAAGCAGGGAATCTTCTGCTGACTATCTGAAATCAGCTGTTATTTTGACGAGCCGGAAAAGATTTGGCAGGGAGTCTGGTCCATGTTAATGTTAGTTCTCATATTAACAGGGCAGGCAACCAAATTTTTTTTGCCGGGACTTCGCAAAATTTTAACAGTCAGGATAGAATCCGGACGACTTTGGTCACACTGGTTCCAAAGCGAAATTAATTACAATTTCGATCGCAAAATTTTGCAAGCCAATTTTGTCTATCTTAGTACTGGACTTTAGCCGGGATTATATCTGCCCACGAAATTGCAACAGTGGGGTAAGAATTAGGCCCTTTGTCTTATAAGGAACATCCTATATTTAAAATGCTTCTGCTACTTATTCCTATTCAAATAAGTGCATATACATATGTATGTAAGTACATATTATTTATTCCTTATATCACGTCTTTATAAAACGAACCCAAGAAATTTATAGGGGGATTCAGCGAGTCAACATTTTTGGGATATGTGTGTCGCATACCCGTGCCCGATTTTTTTTGGCTTTGCTTTACTCTTTCTTCGTTTCACACTAACATAATACTAAATTACTGCAATAGCCAAACGTTTTTTTAAATTATCAAATACAAAAGGAATCTTTAAAATTGCGTATTTATGTTTAAAATTTGTTTAGAGAACTGATTTGATGTTCTTCCTCGCAGCACTGCAATATTAATTAAAAGCCAATTTATTTTAAGGTGTATATTTACGAATAAGAAAAAAGATGAAAAACTATCCAGATTTCTGTCCAGATTTGTATTTCTCTAGCTTACATCATAGGCTTTCCATTTTCTGATTTTAGTGGGTAGACTATTTAGAATGGTCTTAATAATATGTTTGAAAGAGGTGAGGATCTTCATTGTTATTCGCATGTCATATCGTGCCGATTCAATTAAATTCAACATAATATATACCCTTAATATTTATTAATTGTAGGTAAATTTTGATCGTAATTTATCAGCATTTCACTAATAGTTTCCTCGTTTTTCAGGAAAGGGCGAAATGGTCTGCATTGACCGATGCGTCGCCAAGTACCTGGATATTCACGAGAAGATTGGCAAAAAGCTCACGGCTATGTCCATGCAAGATGAGGAGCTGATGAAGAAGATGTCCAGTTAACCAGGCACCCAATAGCCTTCACTTCCACTTATAAAAAGGGCATTTTCAGGCGCAATGATTGTTATAGATACATGTACAAATCATCCAGTTGTAGAGAATAAACCACGGACTTACGCGTGCTAAATAATTATTTTTTACTTTGACCAATGGCTTTATTGGGTGGTGAAGACAATCCTCTGGGTTCAACTTGGTCTTAAGGCGTAAGGTCTTAAGCATTCAGTTGAATCTTTTAAGAGTAATATTTGAAGTCGCAGTTTAGTTTTGACATTATTCATTCTACTAATGATTCGACCATGGCAGTGGCTTAGCACAAGTGCTAGTGCCGGATCTATTGACTATTTAATAAGGTTCGAGTATTGAAGACGAATCTTTTCAATACTTGTTACTAAAATAAGGAGGAAAGCAAGAGTCGAGAAGGAAGGAAGGAAGTATGTATAGTTTAACTGGAAAGAGAGACTTAAGCAAAGTTTGGACATTGGAGAGGAATTGGTCGATCATGTAGCCTGTTTCACTATTTTCAAGATTACAGGAAGCATACCTAACCATATATAAATGTTATGTAGTTAGTGCCAGAAAATTTCGACCCCTATTGAAGTGAATTAAGCAACAAGTGTGTGGACTGTTGTAAGCGAATGTGTTCTTAGTCCTCAAAAAATTATCAATGAATCTGTCATTAATAAGTCTTCATCATTATGAATTAATATTGGATCAACATTTGGTCAAAAGTAGACATGGAGTTCTGTATCCCGAAATACAGAAAAAATATATATATATTGTTCCTCTAGCAATCGTCCGATCTGACCCGTTCCGGCTTATACAAAACCAGCAATAAAAAGCGGACTATCTCAAAAGTTTCATTCAGATATCTCAAAAACTGACATGACTAAATCTTCTTTTTGACGCTGGTGAAGAATATACCTAATACATAGGATCGGAAATGAATCCCTTACTGCGATACAAACTTCTGCTAAACTTAAAATACCCTGCAAGGGATCAACCTATTGAGAAAAGAACTTATCTGTAACGATCCAGCTCATAAAATTTGAGAAGTCTCCTATAATGCAAGTTAGATGTGTAATATGATGTGTGGGACGTTTTGGTATATAGGAAGCGGAAAAATCGCATAATATGCGTTATTTCGGAAATGAATGTTGGAAAGGAATGTTCGGTTCCATTGAAACCAATAAATATGTAATATTTCGGAAATGAAGTTTTGAAATGATACTTAAAGATCTGTACACATATAAAAAGAGAAGGGATTTTTTGTGTGCAATCGTGCTTCTGGTAGAACATACAAGGATCTATTACTCCGAAATCCCACATTTGTTGTTGATTGCTGCTCTCTATATCTCTTAGAACGCATTAAGATGTATTTTATAGGAAATAAAAATTTGGGACGGGAGAAAAAATAGTTTTTAAATATTTTATTTTATTGTATAATATATTTCCCATTTTTACATGATATATTTTGACTTCTGTATTCTTTTTTGATATTGCAAAATATCAGACTTTATTTAGTTCCTAGGTAAGTTAATTGTCTTCTTTAGTCGAGCCTTGAATGGTATCATGTATGTTATTAAAATAGGTCTTATGTTCCAGGTTCTCCTTTTCAATATTGCGAAATGAGTTCTTATCTTAAAACCTTTAGAAATATTTATTACAAATTTCCAAAATGCTAATTTTTTTACTAGCTGACATATTAAGCTTCTTTTTTATCAAATGTATTTGTGTAATTAATGGGGATGAATGTGAACACTCTTGATTTCCATACTCAAAGAAACTTTTTCGGTAGTTTAAAACATTAAATAAATATTTTATCATTTTCTATGAAGTGAAGTAACACTTGGGCAGATCTCTTAAAAAATATCATACATTATATATCACAGTGTTTATAACCGGAAAGTTGAAAATAAATAATAAATGCCTGACTAAATTTCGGGTCGGGATCCTAAACGGTTATTTATTGTCTTAATAAGAATGTTAGGATCTTAAATCAGTTTTTTCTTCCATAAGCTACTGTTTATTAAGTTTCTTAACTTGCCATCCATTTACATGGCATCTTCTCTGCATTTTTTTTCATGAGAATTTAGTTTTTCTTAAACCTTAAATGACTTTTAAACTCTATTATGGATATCAGAATGCTGCAGGTCTTCTCACACTTTATTTTCTTCCAGTTCTTAGATATAATTGTACAAAGTGCTTCTGTAAAAAAATGTACAAGATTGAAAGCCAATGTTTTTTTTATAGATTTTTGGCCGTGGAAATTGTGGGAGCAGTTTTAACATAAATATGCGTTTGTCTGAACTTAGAGAAATTTAATAAAATTAAAAAAAAAAATATTGTTCAAAACTCCAGATCCTTTGACTTAAGATCAGTCATAAAAATATTCTTAAAGTTTTTTTAAGGCTTTCACTTGTGTTGCTATTTCCTTTTTCTCCTTTTATTGTGAGCATACAGAGCTTTTCTTTTCACAATCATGACCAACATCTAGATGTTATAGAATATTAAATAGATATATTTATCTGTGAAAAAACCGATCGATTTGGAAATATTACAAAATATACACTTAAAATTGTGTCGGTGAGAAAACGCCATAATTCCTGTTTCATAAAACCTAAAATACCATTTAAAATTACACAATTTTTTAAAACATATGAAGCTCGTTCTGTTCAAGGTCATAGGTTATTTCTATTTCCACTTTCGTGATTATCCCTGCGCATTTTATTAGCTTGTTGTAAAGGTAGCCAAAATGAGGAGTCTTTTTATATGGACTAATTCGCCTAGAAATTTGTTTGCATTCCTCATTTGCCAACAAATTTATTTTTCCCTATGCTTTATTAAAAATTTCAATATATGTCCTGAACTAAAAAAAGCTTTAACTGAAATTAAAAATTAGTTTTTGCGTACATAGAGCTAAATACTGATTTTATATCTATAAGCATTTATATTTGAGTATTCGAGTATCTGTCGGTCCATCTTTCCTTTATTATTATTTTTTTCGCGCTGTAAGTCGTGCGTCAGCACCTTTTAGTCGGTTGGCGAGAGGTGGGCTCCTTCGATTGGGATTCGTGCGGGAATTAAAAATGGGATTTTTAATTGTTTTCTTAAAGGTCGCCCATATATATAAATATATATCCTAATGTATTAATAATGTATTTCCCAATTCTTTCCAATTCTTTGTGCTCTTTTTTCTGACTAGTATCACCAAAACATCATAATTATTGTGTTATTAATATTTTCCTAGACTTATAGTTATATATATATAACATACTTAACATAACATTTGCTTGAATTTTTTAAAACTGATATCATACTTTATTGTACCGAATGATTTCAGTTTACTGCCCTTTGCCACAAAATATTTTTTTGCTGGGAGAAAAATTAGCCTTTCACTGAAACTCCGACGTTCCGACGCCATCGCCATCTCCTCTGCCACCTCTAGCTCCTCCACCAACCCCATCTTTTCAAGCACTCCCAACTCCTCCGTCATAAAGAAACTACTAAATCGGCAGGAGCTTTTAGAGCGCATGCAGGAGAAGATTTTGAGAAATTTTGTCCATTCGAGCCTTAGAGGTAGTGAGCGAAAAGGTGCACGGGAATGATAGCAAAAATGTAAGTATTTCTCCACTGCAGTGCACTGTCGAATTCGGTATTCCTATATATGTTAAAGTGACTTATTTAAATCAGATCAGAATCTTCAAAACCTAATGGGCAGATAACCTGATTAGGAATTTTGGAAGGGTTTTGTCCCAAGAATTAATTATAAAGCCTCTTTGCACAAAAAAGCAGTGTACTAGAGTTGGTGAGTACAAATTGTAAACAAATTTTTAAGTTATTTTATTTAATTAATTTCGATTTACATTTTCAGAATCGCAAGTACGGGAAGGATTCCTCTTCTCCCACAACTCTTGGGGCACCTTTTTAAGACAAGAAATATTTAGTTTATAAGACTGCAACTTTGGCCCGAATATGCAAGGTCGGAGAAGAGGAGGAGCGGCCGCAGGATCAGGACCAGGGCCACGACCAGGACCAGGATCAAGAGCAGGAGCAGGATCGTTAAAATTTTGTTCAATGCCATTTTTATAAGAAATAAAACCAAATTATTCTGAATTAGTATTTATTTTTTAAGTGTCTTATAACTCTTAGCAATGAGATTTTGTGAGCGGTTCTAAAGAAACTGTCCTTTATGTATGCTACAGATTTATTCTTAAATGTTTGCTTCACTGTACTTGTTATATGTATGTTCATAGTATTTAGTATAAGTATAAGTTATCGATAACATAATATCTCGATGAAGCGCAGCCAACTTTACTTGATAGAGGAAGAAGAGGAGGGTATTATTATTAGTCTAAAGATTGCAAAGCAGCTAAGAAAACTTTTCCGACCCTGTAAAATATATATATTCATGATCAGCATCAACAACCGAGTTGATGTACTCTTACCTGGCCATTCCTTAAATCTTGGATTCCTCAGCGAAAATCTTTTTCGTCCATATAAAGCGCCCCTAGCCCTTCGAGATGCGCTCTCGCTCATATCTTGTGATCGGACTCTCTTCGCCTGCGAGGGCTGGAGAGTATCAGGGTGAGTCTTTTTGTGCAAGGGGAAACGGAAAGGATCTCCAATCCTCGGTGACCCTTTGACCCTTTTAGTTTTCTGTTTGATGGTTTAAAGTTTATTTTGTGTCAGCCCGTTGATATTAATGTCTTACAGACTTTTCAAAAAATTATAATTAAAACAAAAATTACCAATTTTGATCGGTTCCGCACGCAGATTTGTCCACGCCCACTTCCTTCGGTACAAGAAAAACTTATGTAATAAATACATTTGTGGGGACGTACTCTGAATATTTGAGGACAATCGGATGATAAACATGGGAGTTATTACACAATACTCAATTTATAAACTTCGTATATCACCATCTCGCTCGAACTCAGACTCTTCGCAGAGGTTTAGTAGAACCTCGAACCCCTTTCATTTATTTGTAATCGGTGAGAAACATGCGCGCTTAAGACCATTTGCGCTGATACACAAAGCTTTGGGTACCGGGTATCTCACAGTCACGCATACTCGACAATTGCATTCTTACTTGTTTTTAAATATCTAGACAATGTTTTCCTAAACCTTACCTACTGATTGTTATATAGCATGTTACGATCTATTCCTCGGGTATATATAGTGTCGCCTTGTGCTCACTCTCGGTGCTCAGTGATATATTATTGCTTTCTTGTGGCTTTGAGTGAGGCAAGTAGGCTGTGTGTAGACCAAACTCACCGAAATCTATTCTATTCTATTCTTTTATTTTCCTTTCCATTTCTTGGACAGGTGTAGCAGACCTACGCTGTGATGTCCTGCTCTCATATTGGGTATATATGTACATGTGTAGGCTTGAGTTCCGGCGCTGGTATCCTGTCTAAGCTGCTCAGAATTTCAAGTTCATTTAATTTCCATTTCTTTGAATTTCACAAGTTGCGCTCACCGGCATGTGGGTGAGTGTCTTTGGAGACTTCAAAAGCGAAATGGCAAACAGGCGTAGTAGAAAAGCTACAAACAACAAACAAGGACACGACGAGGATGTCGCCAGGTCCTCTCTCTGGCTCAGCGCACCGCATGCAACTTTGCAAACAATTTGCGCGTTTTTTTGTGTGGCAATTTTAGAAGAGCTCCCAAAAACACCCACACAGAGGGAACACAAACATAAATCCCAAAAGGAGAAAATTAAATCGGCTGGAGAAACTTTCCCGGCAGGTGGGTTGCATATCGGGACGCGGCTCGAAAGCAGGATTTAAAATTAACACAACACCATCTGACATTCATTACAGCAGTGTGTCAAGCCTTTGATCATCCTGCGCGCCCCACACAGAGAGTCCCTGATGGCGGTACACTCAGAGCCGCGGATATATCCCAGCTACTTACGTTACTTAACTGCATTTAAAGAGTCAGCTAAAGTAAGAAAGTAAAGATTAAACGCCATGTTAGTTCCGCTAATAGTTTATTACTAATCTTTATCCTACAAACTATGAAATATTAATTATAAAAGGAATAAAATTATTGGAAGGATGATAAGTTCTGTATATTTTTTCTATGCATTGTAGGAACAGTATGACTGAAGAAAAGCATTAATTTAAGAGGTTTAGTCTTGACTCCGTGCTGAGCTTTTTCAAAAATTTACTAAACGTCTAAAATATTTGAGTTTTTTTCTTTTTTTATTTTATTTTATTACTTGCAATTTCCTAGCTGATTTTTCCGTATATGATGATGTTTCAATAATATTTCAGTCGTATTCCCTAGGATTGAATAAAGTCTGATAGTTATTTGGAAAGATATTCGATTTATATTAACGGTATGACACATAACGAACTCAAAATTATATGCAAACCCAACAAATAGAAACCCGATAGGGCCAAAATCAAAAAAGGGCTGATAAAAAGATTAAGATATATTAGGCTAAGGGAAGAACACACTTATGAATCCCACACAAAACGCACTACCAAAATCTTCTATCTCCCATTTGCAAGTATAAAGGGAGAATTGTTGCGCTGTAAAAATTATGGATAAGATTTTTTAACAATTTAATAGCTTATGAAATTGGCAGGGAGTTAAAACTTCTGATCAAGAAAGATTCTAAGAGGAGACTTAAGGAAACATTTTGGTTTTGGAGTAATAGACACAGAGAGATGGCTTACACAAAAAAAGAAGCATTTCCACAAACACGCACCTCTGGAAGCAAAGAGATAAGAAAAACTACTTTCCATGATTATAACGACTACAAATAATGTATTCCGGGAGGATCTATGTGCACAAACGGCTATCTGCATTAACAATGACTGGTCAAGGGAAATATTAAAATGGTTATTTTAATGGCTTCTAGTGAGCAGATGGCAATGTGGTATTGGAAAATAATCAAAATTAAATTAATTAAGTTCCACTTTTCGAGGGAATTGATGCAGGCCACCTCCAACTCACAGATCGCATTGAATTTGGTGGGTCTAATCTGCAATAATCTTACTTGGAAATTAAATATTTCGGTCTACCAGAAAATAAGATCTATATTCGCTTATTTGTAACAATCTTTGATCGAAAAGGAAGCGTAATGAGAATGATCAATACTTAAAAAAGCTTACACATTTATGTATATAGATTATTATATTAGAGATCAAGATTAGTTCCTTTATATTCTTAAATCTATTTCTCTATTCAGTTTCTAGTCTAATCTTTTCGAGTGTTGAGTTGCAATGTTGTTTACGTTAAGGTGTTATTCAGGAGGATTCAGCAGCGGGAGAAGTCCTTGCCCACCGCCAAGCTCATGCATGCCAATCAGCGGGATACCTCTACCTGTAGTGCTCAATCGCATTGCCCCCAACCTTCCAGGGAGTGACGAAAGCAGATGGGTGGAAGGATATCCAAAAGGAGGAGGCCTTGCCGCCTGGTTAGCGCAGTTACTCCGACCGACCAGTTGCTCCTTTTCCCATTCAATTTCAATTTGCTAGACGACAGCCGGCGACAGGACGACAGCCGGCGGTGGCATGCCAACGGCGACCCACGCATGCCTGGACGTACATGGCCTACGTATGTGCGGATAAAACTGTTTACACGGAATAGGGGCGACTTAAAAAAGAGTAGCGGATGAGTTCAGTGAGCCTTCTGGTTTTTTAATAAATGAATACAAATATTTTCAGTTCTTTTCTCTAGAGTGTCCAGGCGACTTGGGCTTCCTTGATTGCGTGCAACTCACACTAACAAAAGTTTATCATTTAATACATCAATCAATACAAGCTATTTATTTATATCTCTCTATTCTACTGAATATTTAATTTCAAATGATAGCTACTACAGCTGATTCACTAGAACCGAGTGACATATCTCCACTACTATCTCCCTCTAAGAAATTCGAGTGACATGTCGTCTAAACAGGTAAATGGGGGTTATTGGCAGTTGAGCAATTGAAACACCGCACCCAGAGAATGATTGATGACGACGACACAGCCGGTACCAATGCCAAGTTTACTGCATCAAAGGTCATTAGGAAAGCAAACAAATAACTAAATAAATTGTAATTCTATTCTCTAACGCCTTTAATCGATCGGTGTTTACTTGACTTTAAAATACATATCTATATTTAATGCCTGGGAAACTCAACGTCAGTATCTAGGGTCTGAAAGCCATTCATCTTGCTCTGGCCATTGTTTTCTGCGGTGTTGAAACGAGATTTCTGTTATCAAGTATTCGCCCGGTGTGCCAGAACAAACGGCAAAAAGGTGCTCATGCATATTTAAAAAGTTCTGGCCTGCCTCTGTGCGTGTGTTTTTGGGGTGTCAACAAATCCATTTCGGAGGTGGCTAAGAACCCTGGCATTGCTCGACTCGACTCGACTCGACTCGGCCAGGCTGACATGCATTTGCATTAGGGGCAAGAGTCACAAAAGTTCTGTTGTTCGTTGTCGTTTTTTCGAGGGCAGCTGCTGAGAGTGTCTCATGTGACTGCCAAATAAACAGACCCATATCAAAATTTAATTTTGCCACGGGTCAGCCGTGTATATACACATCTAAATAAGGTGCGTACATGCGTATGTATGTACATCCATATATCTTTATTTATTTGAGCCCGAAAATGCTGACCTAGGAGAATTGGTTCACCATAAATTCTCATTTAATTGCTAGGCTTGACGTCGATTATAGGTCGCAAAATGCTCACTTAAGTATTCACTATTCAAATTGTTTCTATAATGGCTATTCCGACATTTTTTGAATACGTTGCAGTGTGGAAATTTTTATGATTTAAAGAATTTTATTGTTTACACACAAACAAAAAAATGTCAACCAGCCTTGAGTGCGTATCTCTCCTGGATAGAAAAATGTAGCTAAGCGTCCGCACTTGGCAATATATTTTATTTTTCATATTTTTATACAAATTCGAGCTACAACTTTGTGCGTTTTATATAATTCTAGTTTGTACAGTGTGCGCTTTGCCGGACTATCAACTAAAAATAAATTTGAGGGTTAGACATTAGACAAATATTCCATTTATTTAGATTCATTTTATCGATTATGTTCATTGCAGCTTTTTGTTTGAATTCGACCATTGCTGTACACAATATATCTTGTTTTTTCATCTGGCGGGTAAAAGAATAAATTTAACTAATTTCATAGGTTTGTCCATGAATTAATCAACGATTGTCCTTGTTCTTTATTGATAGTCATTGTGAAAGTAAGTCGCATCTGGAACTGCAAGCTTTTGAACTTGAATTGGATATCTGTCGGGGTCATTGGGATATATGGCAACAGGCATAGCGACATATGTAAGTCCGACGGCATAAACTCGCCCTGTGACGTTGTAAAACGACATAAAATCGCGCAACTTTATGAAGTTTCAAAACGATATAGAATCACTCTAAAAAAATTACTTAAATACATAAAGCACAGTGGAAATATTTACCAAGAACCGAAAATAAAATTAAAAATAAAAATTTTTTTTGATTAAATAAAATAAAAATAAATAAATTGTATTGTGTGTATCGGAATATAAGGATAAAATCTGAAAGTCAAAATTAATTAAATGAATAAGATTTAAGATAATATTAAAGAATATATTTTTGGGTTGGGTGTGTAATCAAAAATACAAATAAAATATTAACATATTAACTTGTTTGTTTGATAACATTTTATTTTTAAGCGATTTATTAATTCGACATAAAATTGTATACAAAAATTAAAATTCTTATTTTGCTATTTGGACATATATGGTAGCGAGTTTATGTCGTTTGCAAGGGTCATAATTTTTTGTAAACGGCAATTAAGACGTTTTGAAACGATTTCCGATTTTAAAACGTTATAAAGGACAATGTTTCTAAGAAAAAGGATGGGTACGCCAATTTTTAATGAAAGAACGTGGCATGCCTGGCAAGTGATGCGAATTAATGTATTCAGTTGGATAGTTGAAAGCTTCGTAATGGTTTTTATATATGTTGTCGATCCGTCGGGTATTCCATTCTGCATAGTGAAGTAAATGGTTTTGACATCGCTGTTTTGGCGACAAATATAGCTCGCGTACTAATCCACTGATGATCTTTGTAGTTTTGTGCAATGATGGGGAAATCTTTTTGCCCAGTGGTCTAGCAGATGCATTCTGATGCTGTTAGTAATTTATACTCAATTTGCCTCTGATGTGAACTGATGCAGATACAACTCATTCATTGTCCGTTTAATATGAGCTGAGCATGAAAATCAGAATGTACTTTTGAATTTCTTAGAACCTTTCCTTGGCACAGACACATTAACTTTGCTAAAGATCAACATGCATAATTGACGATTCAGTAAGGGACATACTGACATAGAATCCTTTTCATATATATATGACAATTAAATATTATCTGTATAGTATTTGGTAAAAGTTAATTAGAATAGCGTTTTAAGGAACGATTTGACAACTTATTTAATGATTTCATTTTAATTTAAAACTTGGTTACGGCTCTTCGCTTGACCAAAATTACTATCCAACTTCTGTTACTTCTCGAAAATATGGTATATATATTCGCGGCCTAGTTTTAAAACAAACTTAACATAACGTGCAACATAATGGAATGTTACTACCAAATTTGTTAGCTCCAGCTCTTATAGCCCCAGGGATCTGGGCTGTCATGCGGACAGACTAGACAGGATGCACGGGCTCTAATAGGTCCAGCTTAATTATTTTGATTTTGGTTTAGTTTCGCCCGCAGGAGCCACAGTTGCATTTGCAACCGACCGCATAAGCTGACTTCGTGTGACATTTCCGCTTCGTGCTCTCACACAAAAGCTAATTAACAGCTGCTGCAGCACTCATTGCATTTGCGGCTGATTAAAGTATTGTCCCCGGGATCAGCCCCTCATGCGGAGTCCTCGAACCTCTAAACCCAGAGCTTCAGTCCGCAGGGCTGGGTTTATTCCCAGGCAGTGGGTAGACTGGGCCAAATTATCAGGTGCTTTATACAAAAAGGCACGAATAAATGTTAATTAATTGCAAGCACTTCACGACCGTACATGCGGCTTTTATTTATTAAAATTAATGGCAGAGGCGTTATAGATTTTTGTTAATGGTTTTCTTATTGATTATAAAAATATGTATATATGTATTAAATAGTGTTTTAGACTCCATCAAATAATTTACTCTCCATACAGAATGCCTGTTCGTAATCCGTTTGGTTTAATTAATATTGATGCCTATATAACGTAAAAGAATTTCGTTATTTAATAATTATGGTTCAAATCCCACTAGATATCCATATAACTACATGAACCCAGCAATCATAAAACCCAATTGTATTAGGTGAAGGGTAAATGGGCATAAGTCATTGAAATGTTTTTTATCTTTTTATTTCACAAAAGATACCTATAAAGTTAATGTAAGCTGTTTTACTGTCCTTGAAATGGCCATAAAATCGATTTGTATTGTTCTGTAAAATTGTATTGTACTTCTTAGAATGTTTTACGTGATTATTCTCTTGCCATTCAGAATACGTCCGAAGTAATAACAATTTTAAACCATTTACTTAATTTTGTCCTCTTCTGCGTTTTTCTTAAAACCACTTTCTCAGACTGGTGTACACGAAATCGCTCTATACCTGTTTTATTCCCGGTTCCTTTACGATACAAAGATTTTATAACAGACAGAAGGAGAAAATTCCGACTCCATAAAGTATTTATATATATTCTTAAACAGGATCACCAGTCGAGTCGATTTAGCAATGTCTGTAGATTTTTTAAATTCTTAAATTAATTACTGGCTTATTTTTAGAATTACTTGCTATTGTTTCTAGAATAAAAAAGCTCTTAATTAAGATTGGTTTTTCTAACAGTGTCTTACTTTCCATTTACTTTTCAAAACCCGAAAAACGTTTTGATAAGTAACACGAAAAAACTGGAGGAAATGAGAACCTGAGCACGCCTTGTTGTTTTTTTTTTTTATTTTATTATTTTGTGAAACTTGAACACCATTCGCGAGGGCTTTAAAAAAAAATTACCAAGGGTCCCTCCATGACCCCTTGTGTAGGAATTGTTTGCATTTTTCTGGTTTTTTAATCAACTGAAAATGTACAAAATAAATATTCTTTAATTTGTTAAATAAATTCTTACGTTTTAATACCATGTTGTGCGGTCATCAGGCGCGACACCCATTAGAGGAAAGTTATGGATAAGCAAAAAAATAATACTATTTCATACTAATAGATCCTATATTTCCTATATACACTCCTTAAACGCGTTTCTTGAAACTGACTTTCTTCACACACTTTATTAATATATAAGGCGATTGCGTTAAAATGGTGAATTTTTAAAGCTAAGAAGAGTATTTTTATATTAAATTATTATTATATTACCATAGCCCCGTCCCACTACCTCGGCGCCAAAAAAGGGTTTGATTTCGCTGACCAAGGACTCGTCTCATTTGCGGTCAGCTTGGGGGCAATGCCTGCGCATCCGCCTCACTCTTAAATAATGCCACCCCAGAGACGCAATTAAAATGTATTCATGTGTGCTTGTGCCGTTGCCATAATAAAAATATTAATAATTTTGTAAACCTTTCAGAAGTTGGGGTCCTTGTTCATACTGCCAATAGCATAACCCAAGAGGGATCCCTGGTCTCTTGTACTCGACGATGTCTTAAAAGTGTCCGAGAGCAGAAAATCCAAACTGTAGCTCTATTTACATCAACTTTATAAAAGTGATACTAGAAACTAGTTAACACTATGATTTATAACTTAGTTCCAACCGAGAGTGTATGCAGAGGGTGGAAGGAGGCGTTTCCGACCTCCAAATGGGATATTATACAATTTAAATAAAATAATCCAGCAGACAAAATTCAACGGAATTTGGCACGTGCCGCGATTAGAGTTTAGTGGAATTTGCGCTGAGATATAAAGCAAATATTTGTAAATTGATTGCGCGGCGGAAATGCATCGCTGCATTCGAGTGGCCATGCATGGCCGCACTTCTGTTTCCTGTTCCGTGGCGTCGATAAACGGAGCACCAGGTGGCCCGGCCCGGGGTCGGGGGTCAATCGATGACACGAGACACAAGCACACACCTTCAATTTGGATCCGAAAATATCACTCTCCATGAAAAGGCCGGCAAAGTGATGGGGCGTCCATAAAAACCACTCAACGGAACCCTGCGCCAGCAAAAGTGCAAGCTCAGCAGCACCAGGAATCGCCTTTGATGGCGACCACGGCCGCTGGACAGAGGCCTCGGCCACCAGGTGTCCGTCCGCCCAGAGTGATTTCCCATGTAAGATGCACACGATGCACACCGTGCCAAAAAGGCTGCATGCAAATTGTTTACCCGCCGGCCCAGCGCCACTACCAGTAATAGCACCTGGGGCGCAGGGAGATCCATCCTGGCCCACGACCCACCTCCCAAGACCCAAGACCCTTGGCCAGGAGCAACAGATAGTTTTCCCGGCTTCCAGCTGGGGAAGTTGGCGCATGTGCAGAGGCGGACTGGAGGGGAAGGTGCTGGAAGGACGACGTGGTTCTAAAACATTCCTTAAGTCCTATTGATTCCATACTTTGCATTTTTCTATAAATAATATATCAAAAAGTTCTGAATAATTTCTGACAACTATTATCTATAATATGCATTTGTCTTAAGCCTAATTTTAAGTATTATAAATGGAGAATATATGATATATATATTATAAGAATATATTAAAAACAAACCTCGAGTTTTCCTAAATATTTTCTAAGAAAGGAAGTCAGTCAGTTCTAATCTAATAAATAATGAATAAATATTATGAATTAAAATATACATTTTTAAGTCTTTAGTCTGAGGATTATCAGTTGGCACAGCACTTGGAGTCGTGTGGGACTGCTCCTCGGGCCATCAGCTGTTGGAGCCCTATCACAGCAGCTGGTGCGGCTGATAAAGAGACGGGTACCCACCCACCTGGACGCCACCCACTGCCACCTGCCCACTGGAAGCGGCGCTGCCGCTGCATCTGGAAGTGCCCAGCGTCGTCGGTCGTCCTCGGCTGCTCCTCGGCCTCCGGTTCCGGCTCGGGCTCGTGGCCACAGTCGCAACAGTTTGGCCCACACAGCCGCACGGCTCAGTTCCTGTACGGCGTTGCTCGACGGCGGTTTACGGTGATTCCCAAGCGGAACGGAGTGCGCCCAACAAGTGACGATTTGAAATTAGAAAACGGCTGGGAAAGTGTTTCGAAGCCACCATCCAAAATCGAATTTTGAGTTATTTTTGCGAGTCGTAGGTCTAACTAACAGCGGATACGAGTTACGGCGGAGCTGAGTGCGATTGTTTTGTGTAAGCCATTCATATTTTATTGAATGTATCAATTCTGAATGTGGGATAGTGCCAGGACACTTCATATTCCCCCGGTCCCATGCAAATAAGTGACGAAAGTGAGTTGGCTTCTGGTCTCTGCCGTGGATAAATGTCAAAAGTTTATATGTTTAATCCATAACTTCCGTGGTTGCTGAACAAAGTATTAATAATTACAGATGTAAATGTTTGTCTTCTATAGGAATTTTTCATTTTGGGTTAGAAATATCTACATCCATACCATATCTCCTTTTTATTCCCACAAAGAAAGAAAGAAATTCAAATGGATTATTTATTAATTGTATCACAAAATCCCCAAAGTCATTCCTTTCCAATTTGGAAGGCATGAGTACATCAACATATTTCACAATCCTGAATCGAAATAACTATAAGCGCAACTATTACCACCCACTTAAGAATATAACCCTATAAAATAATAATAAATAATAATAGTATAAATAAAAAATAGTATCCCTTACACCAGAATTCCCCAGGGGGTCTAACTTGAAGCCACGCTGAATTATAAGGTGGATCAGCTACTGATGACGACACTGACTGTGTCAGAAACAACTGCTTGTCTTGACAAGAGCCAAGAGATAGCTGACCTAAAGCCACTAAGAACTTCCTTTAATATATCAATGGTTGGCATAGGAAACACCATTGTACCAGTCGAGTTAAGCGGCTATAGAAGTTGCTTTCCTGGCGGACGCCCAGCTTGAGCTGTGCCAATTGTGGAGGAATTATTGCATTTGGCTTACGACGACTGGAGGTGTGTGCATGTCCTTGCAAGGCGGAGGCGAAGGACCTGGCGAGCCACGGCAACGAGATTGCATCCTTAAGCGGCAAATGCCGTGCCGTGTCAACGGCGAGAGCCGCAAGAACAGCTCACAATAAATTTTTGGGACCATTAAAAAGCTGCAGCGCCGAGAGCCCCAAAATAACAATAATAATGGTGGAAAGCGTGGCCGTGCAGGAAATTCACTTTCTCCAGCGAAAGGCAGAACCATTTCTTCCTTTTATGTGCCGAACTCCTTGAAAACCCAAAGAGGGATGGGGGGGCGCAAATGCATTTCGGGTTTTCCCGCAGTTTTCCATTTTCTTTGCTGCTCTGCAGCCCTTCCGCCTATACTCTATCCGATTCGCTTTACTGGCGCCTGCATTTGTGTTCCAATGACTTTGTAATTGAGTTAAAGTTAAAAGTTTTGTTCTAATTTCGGCTGTATTTGCGGAATTTCAATAATAATAAAGTTTTGCTCGGCGTGCTTGATCGATCGTCCACGGACACCGGTCCCAAATCAGCGTTATATATACACGTATATAAGCTGGGGAACTACCGCCCAGTTGATTAAATTATATGACTTGAGCTTCATAAAACTCGTTTGTGGCTCAATAAATTAAACAATTAATGGTCCGGCGAAGGCCATCAATGAAATTGCAGCATCATTTCTCAAGCGGCGGCCAATGAGTCCCCATTCTGGGCCCGGATTATCCATTACCAGGCGATGCGATAGGGATGCGGATAGGGATGCGAGGACAAAGCCGAGCAGGGAGCGGAGGTCCTCCGAGTGCGTGGCTGACAATTAAAAAAAGCTCATAAAACGTGGCTGCCACGGAAAAGCGGACAAACGACCACCGAACAATTTACAGGCGTAACCAAAACGGACAACGTCATCCGGACAATGTCCTGCCAACGTGGTAGGCAGGAAAATCGCAGGCCATCAGCGCTCATGTCACGTTTTTATCCTGATTCTTCCTTCACTCCTTTCAGCTCCTTTCAGCCCTTCCTCTCTTGACCCCTTCGGTAGTTATAGGGGCAGAGTTTTTAATTAAATTCTCGCTTGAATTGGCCCCATTTCAGTCACGTGTTAATAATAATAATCAAATGACCAGCCGTCTTCTCAGCGGCAATCACTTGCTGTGGCCGTGACGCAGGATCCGCGTATCCATTCAAATCCCCGCTCTTTGGGCGGAAACTCCATCATAAGTACAAGTTACTATGGCCAATTGACTTTTGTTTTTGTGTCTACACTGGGAAAATCAGCACATGTGGATAGAAATAAATTCAAATTCATATATCTCCGATCCAAGTAAGGTTTTAATTCCAAGGGACTCAATTTTAGAGGAGTATTTATCCCAGGGCAAATATTCAGTACTCTTACTTAAGCACTCAGAAATAGCTTTCACCCACTTTATTCATAGTGTAGGGGCTTTCGTCCCCTATTATATTTGTTTGAGATTTATGGCCAAACGCCGATCGGGCGCAGGGCCAGGCTGATTAAAATATGGTTTGACGTTGGCCTGTTGTTGATTAAGGCCAGTTATGGGCGCACATGACCATGGGCTTGTAGTAACCGGCAACTGGAGCCGCATTTATTTATACGAGTGTTTATGGACGATTGAGGTAGGTGCCGAGAGACAATATTGTTGTTTACCCCGAAAATATGTCACTCTTCGTCTCGTTCGGTAAGGCAAAGGGGTTTACGTCTATGTCTGTCCTTGTAAATAAATTAACCCATTACATCTAAGTCTTGTACCTGCTCCCACTGGGTGTCTGTTCAATATTCTAAAATGTGGGTATAAATATTATCTTTGAATGAGTCCTAACAAGTAAGAAATCTTCTGTCGAGTGTTCTACTATGAGATACCCGTTACCCAAAGCTTAGGGCATCAAGTTAATCTCAGTGGTTCTCCCAGCCCAAAGGGCTTTCTAAGACTCTCTTAAGAGAAAAGAAAGTGTCATTTTTGTTTGCCCCAGATTAAAACCACGGTTCGAGGCCTGACTAACCATCTGTGGCGAGTCCGAGTGCGAGCGGGATGGAGAAAGAAGAACTTTGATGTGTAATAACTGCCACGTTTATCATCCGATTTCACTCAGCTTTAGAGCACGTCCGCACAGATGTTTTTATTGCATATCTTTTCACTTTCACTTTCACTTGCCGATTTCCACACCAAATTGATAGATTAGAGTTACCGTACCCCAAAATAAGCTATGAGATTTAGTCATGTCCATCTGTCTTTCAATTTAATGAATATAACTCTCGGCACCAAAAATCTAATAAATAGTCACTCCCGCTCGGATATTGTATGCTTTTTATGAATACAACTTGTTCTAGCATAATATTTGGGATATAGATCTGAATTCCTTCCAGACATAAATGTATATATGTATATATATATAAAAACCCCCTAATTTTGACGTCTTCTTTTCTATGCAGAAGTATGTACTTGTTAAATAAACCACCTCTATCATTTGCTTTTGAGTAACGTAAAGAAACTATGACCTATATTTGCATGTATGACTGTATGCCCCCGGAAAAGAGAGGAATTCCCCCTGGGCCTTTAGTTCTTATCAAAATATTTTATGACAAAATAATGGGAATTACGCCGAAATGCCGCTGCTTTCTTCTCGGAATTCGTGGATATCCTTTATGCAAATAGCAGAGCAGGAAAGCAGCCTGACAGAACAAGGACGAAGCGAAGGCAATGATTAGCAGAGCGAGCGGGGGGCAGCCGTCAACTAAACGGAGGATCTTGGGTATTCCATTCCCACTCCACGTCGCCGTAATGGGGAACTCAAAGCGCCCACCACTCGTATCCGGCATGGCCGTGCGCCCACGTACCCGCACCTCCACCCGCACCCGCACCCACATAAGCGTCCTCGGAGGGGCCGCCTCGTCCTTGTCGCCGTGTTTAAATCAATTTACGCGCGCTTTGGCATATTTAGTGGCATAAAACAGCACAACATGCTGCCGTGAGTGCTGGCATCGTGGCCGAGAGCGAGAGCGGGGAAGGCGAAGTGAAAGTGAATAGGGCCGTTGACAGATTTTTCTCGTTTTCGGCTGGCTGCCGTCACCATCCCGCTCCCCCCGGCAACTGGCGGGTGGGAAAGCCCCTGACATGCCGCAGACTCTGCAAAATTTATGAACGCAGAATCCGAGGCTGGCGCAGAATGCGATGCCTTGCAGGGCGAGCAGTCCTGGCCAGAAATACCAGTGATATGCAATATATGTGACAGCAGTTAATTAGCGTCTCCGAGGGGTATTTTTTCGCGGAACCTTTTTAATGCGGCTTTTGTAAATTCTATAGGTTGCACAGCAAGCCAGGCCAAGTCCTCGATAGGCAATTTGGCTTTGAATATTTATTTAAACTATCTTATTTTTATCAGGACTTGCCTGCCCTAAATATTAATCTCTTCTAGTTAATTTACGGATTATTGATTTTAGTTTAAAGCAGGGCAATATTTATTTGTTATTCAGTTTGAAATTATATATAGAAAATGTTGTTGGATTTCATTTTACCTGCCTGCATTCAAGCAGTACCCAATTCATCTAGAAAAATCGTTTAATTTGTCCTCAGTCAAATTAGTTAAAAAATGGTTTGCGTTACTTTGTTGACCTGCCTATATTAATAAGTTATTTTCTGTTTATTTCTCTGAGTTTAGCCTGCATATATTTAAACCATATGGAAAATACATGACCGGAATAGATGCTACTTATTTCCCTTGCCTGTAATCACTGCCTGGATTGATTATATTTCCTGCGAGCTTACAAAATCAGAATTTATGTTCTGCAATCACGTTTTCATTTCTTTAAAAGATTACTGCGGTACTTGTAAGCTACGGGTTGCAATTGAATCTAAGAATGTTTTAAGTCTAATTTTCATGTCTCCAGGATCCAAATTAACACCAATCGGCTGATTAAAAAGTCTTTTTGACGAGAGTATAAAAGTTCTGTTTGATATCTGGATTAGAGAAAGTGTACTTTCCTTCTCCGTAGCCGCAGAGTAAGTCCCAATTTAATACATTTCAAGTTTTGTAGTTTCTGAGACGATGTAAAGAGATGCTGAGAAGTGATTTAATTAGATAGAAAATTAAAGTCTTATAAGCTTATCGGGTAACGAGGAGTGAGAAGGGCTTCTTTCGGTTCTTTTTTGTTGACCTCCTCGATAAGAGCATATGGGAAAGGAAGAGGGACTGCCAAATAAACACATGGGTTTTTTATGTGGCACATATACATACGTATGTATATTAGCATATTGATAGGTTCAATTAAGTGCCTGGACGCTCTTGGGCTCAATTTGCTTAGGCAACCCTCTGCTTGCCCCAGCCCCGGCATTATTTTTTTATTGGCAATTTTTGAACCTTTCCTTTTCTGTGTTATTGTTGCCGGCTTAAGCCACAGCATAAATATTTAAATTTGTTGCTGGGCGAGGAAAATTGATAGGATTTAATGGCATTAAGCGGGAGACAGCGCCGCTCCGCCGCTATCGATGCTAGCGATGCGGGCTCCCTATAAGCCTATCGCTTTCCCAATAAGGCGATACTAGGCCTGCATGTGTGTTTCTCGCGAATGGGCCACCTCCGTAGTATGGGGGCTCATTAAAAAGCCATAATGTGTTGCCGTCAGACAATAACCTAAAGATGGCCAAGTGCTAAGCCCACTTGAAACCATTAAAAACCTCATTAGCGTAGGAGTTATTTTTTAATGTTCAATTGATATTTACTGACTTCATTAACACTCTTACCTTTATACAGGTATTCGCGGATAAGTCATTAAAAATTATATTTTTATGCATTGGGTGGGCGATAAGTTGGTGATATTTCACTTTAATATGTGTTAAGGTTGCCAACATATATAGTTTCTTATATTATTCTTCCACTTTCTAAACAAAACAAGGAAAGCTACAGTCGAGGAAACTCGAGATACATATCTTTCATGTTTGCATATCTATTATTTTATTTTTTTGGAACATATTAGCAATACTATATTATAAACATTAACGAAAGCTAGATAAGAAAAATTAGTCTTATATAATGTTACTGTAGTGTTAATAGTCTATTGTAAATATCGATAGTAAATCGATAAAATGAGGCATCGGGATGTGCAATCTCTACTTTGCCGAGAGCCGAACGCGAGCCTAGAATAAGAATAAAGAAAAAACGTTTTGAAAAAGACGGAAAAACGAACATGGCTTAATCGACTAGGCTGCTGATGCTGACCAAGATTATATGTATAAAGGGGTCGAATATGCCTTCTTCTGCCTATTACATATATGCATGTATTATCAGTTGGCAATAAGTTATAATCCTCTTGTATCGTAATGTTATCGAGTATAATCTCCCTTTATTACGTATACGTATTAATCTTTTTTAAATAATTGTAAATTGCCATAAAGACCTGAAAAGTACTTGCAACTCTATGTATAAATACATATATCGATTTATATCCTGCTACCAGTTTATCCAAATGCAATTAACAATGCTTGCCGTAAACACCGTGCAAATATCTCAAATTGCACTTATCAATATTTGCTGCCAATGTTGCTTGCCATTGGCCTTTATTGTTACCACGAGCATACATATATCTATACATATATATACGCGATTACTATCATTTGTACTTTTACCGTTCGTTTCTGACGTCGGTTTTATGGCCACTTATTTATATGCGTGTATCCCTGCAGGTCCGTGACCAGCACTAAACGCCGAAGAGACCAGTGGGAAACCGCTCTGAGGGCGTTTACAAAGTGCATGCGAGTGCCGAGTGCCGAATGCCGAGTGCCGGGTAGCATGCCCGGAGCTGGCAACTTAATTAAAAGGCCAAGCACACAGTTGGACAATTATATTTGCCAATGAATATTTGATTTCACTTTAAACAATTGCGCAGAGGGTTTGTTACGGAGAGCGGGGGATGGATGGAATACCTAACTGAGTTGGTGGCTCTGCGCTTCGTAGTAAATTACACGTCTTCTGCCAGTCACTTTTTTGGAAACATTTATCTAAAACGAGCGCACTTGTACCTGAAGCTATCTGAGGTTTATTAAGGCTTAGGGAGTACTTAATTTACATAAAGCTCATGCCAATACTCGTATGTAAGCCGAGGAAAAAAATTGAGTAGTGTTTGAGTTCACTGTAAACTTGAAGATACATATAATATAAGCAAGGTTATACTGATTTATATTTATATATATAACGTTTTCTTTCGATGCATACATTTCAAAGCTTTATATATTATTAATAAATTGATATAATTATTTTTGTTTCGACTGAACTAAGCATTTTTGTATGTCGGTTCTATGTATTTTATACTATTACATTACTTATTAATTTATCATTTACTAATTACTACTATAAAACAATACATAATGATTTCTGCAACATGGTATTTTATGTTGCTAAATATTAATAAAATAAATTAGAGCATACATTAAGGCATTCAGGAAACGTGGAGCGTTTTTGCGATTCAATTTGATTCTGTTCCAAATTTATGTCACCAAAAATAACATGTACATGCCATGTGTGCTTGGTAAGTACACTTCAACTGCATTCTTGTGAATATAAGAGGATGTAGAGAATTTAAATGTAAATGTAAATGTGTGCACAGGAAGAAAACGCTTACTCATATTTTACACCCGCCACCCATAGGGTACTAGGCTAATTATAACTTAGTGTATATATGTAGCAGATTAAGGCATCTTAAAAAAAAAAAAATTATTTATTATCGATCAGAATCACCAGCCGAATCGACTTAGCCATGTCCGTCTGTCTGTCTATCCGTATGAAACAACAGATCTTAGAGACTATAAGACTTATCTTGTTTGTTTCAAAAATTCGCCACTTCCACTTCCGCCTTCGAAAACCATGAAATACGTATTTCTAAACTATAGACGTGATATTAGGATTAAGATAAATAGATCTGTATGTTATTTTGGCACATAGTCGAGTCTTGATTCAAGTATATGAACATTTCACAATAAGTTATAAGCATGGGAGTTATTGAACAATAAAGATTCTGTATACATACTGAATTTCTGCGGAATATACATTTGTGTTAACAGCACCAATGGGAGTTGCTCAACATGTTCCTAACAACATTAGCCTACATTTGTCAACATTTTGTTTTGCCTTTCACCTTGTCTAATTTATGTTGTTCATAAATTTAAGCATAATGAGGCCCTCGAGGGATTTGGGTACCGTGTGTCTCACAGTCGGTCACACTCTACTGTAGCTTTCCTACTTGTTTTATTTTTCCCTGTACAAAATCAGCATCAATGTAGCCACTGCCCATAGACGACACTAGACCTCGAAGATAATAAGAGTTAGGATTTACAAACAACGTTCTTATAGGCCGTAAGCAGGTCTAGATTGCATTTAAACTTGGATACTACTTCCTCGCACGCTTATTATAATTTCGGGGCTTTAAAGCTGTAGGCTTACATTTCTGTAAACAGGAGAAATGTGCGAATGTGGAGCTCCTGCTTAGGCTCATTACTAAATTAAGGCCAACATAAATACAGTTGTGTTCTGCATCCTGCATAAACATCTGGCAAAAGCAAACAATTTGATCTGCCAATTTTATGTCGGTGCGCTCTGGCAGCACAATGTTGTGGCAGCTAGAAAGTAACCAAATTTGTGGCACGACTAGAATGTCCTGATTGCAGGACACGTCCCAGTGCGAGCTAACCGAGCTGCAACTATTTGGAGCGTGTGTGAATGTGTTTCCCCATTATTTCTACGGCTGCAGTGGGAAGCCAGGGCGCCCATTCCACTCTCCCGATCCCCGACAATTCCGGTTCCGATTCTCGGGCTGCTGCAACTCTCGGATGCGAGCACAATTGATGCATGATTGCCTGGGAGCGCACATTGTCGGCTCTTCACTGCGGCTTGTTGCCGCTGCTGGGTTTTGTGCTAGTGTTTGCTCGATGGCTGCACTTGTTGTGGCCATAATTGAATTTTATGGCCGCTTATTTTTATTGCCGCCCGCACCCGCACCCGCACGCTCTCAGCTGCCAATTTATGACACAAATCGAAGCCGAGGCAGGTGTGGGTGCTGGTGTGGGAAGTGCTCAACGTAGTGGAGTCGCCTCAAGCGGAGTTATATAAATAATTGATGCACGCAAATAGGTAAATATGCCATCAAAATTTGCTAGGACATTCGTGCCCAGAGGCGTAATGAGGAAAATTGGGAAATGGGTCAGCAATTCGATCGCCTATTCGCTTCCGGTCGCTGATTGTTTGCACCACATCGGCGAGGGTCCATCAGCTCGGCTGAAAGTCGGGGAATATTATTGCCCATCGAGTTATTCAGGAGGAAAAGTTGCAAGTCTGTGGAATTTCCCTCATAAAAATGTAGCATAAATCAGCCATTATCCAACTATTATCAACTATTTGCTGAAAATATTTGGGCAACAAATAGGAAAGTTCCTATCTGAGTTCCATTCAATTCCCATCGAGGGTAGGGAAGGGTATGCCGCCAGCACTTGAGCTCTATTTCCGCAATTTTTCTTGTTTTGTCACTGGCCAAATCAATATAATAAATTATACGTGCTGATATTATATTTTGCTGCGATGAAATCCTTCTTCCTTTCTGTTCACTTCCCTTCGCATTGTCCTTGGTGGCAGGTGTGAAGCCTGACCGGCCTGCCAAACAATAATGAAAGACACAACATGAAAAATTGAAGACAGATGTCCGTCCGGCCTACTAGTGGCTGCTGCATGGCAAACAACGCGCAGGACGACAAGGACTACGGCTGACCTAGACACACATCAGTGGGCTCATAAATCTCAATTTGATTTGGGTTTCCTGTGCTTTGTCTCTCTGCATCTCCGCATCTCCGCATCTTCCAGCTTTCCGCCACATTCGCCGATTTCTGTTGTTGTCCTGGCCATAATTTATTTGATTTCGCAGGACGTCTTCCTCGGCGTCTCTTGGCCTTGACACTTTATCTCCGAGGTAGGAAAAATCCTTAGTCGTCTGAGGCCGACTCACAGAGTGTGTATACGCGTGGGTGTCTGCCTCAGCCACGCCCCATAGCGCCCAGAGTCCCAGTGTCCTTCTAATTGTTTTGCCATTGTCAATTTCCCGTGTAATTGCCTAGCAATTAGGCGGCCGTTAAATGAGCTTACATAACTCATGTGGGGCGTCGTGGGCGTGCCACTGGGGGCCTTTCTCCGAGTAAGCAAAGGGAGGGGAAGAACGGGAAAAGAGTGTGCTCCCCAGAAGCTCCCTAAAGAAGCACTTTTCTGCAACTTTATTTAAATTCAGTTAGGCTTTAGTTGGCTTAGTTTGAGCCGCACAAATATTTTGCCCAAGCCAAGCAACAGGCTTGGGTATACAGCTGTTCCTGACTTAGTCACCGTCGTTATCAGTATCCACATTCAGTCTAGTGCCACCCAAGCACATAAATCTCTTGAGATTTTGGCATTGATTGGTTTGTAAATCGCAATTTAGACCTATATTTATGATTTAGACGATAGTACTTTACATTTAGGTTTGATTAAAATTGTTTAAAAAAGATAGAGAATAAAAATAATGTATTTTATTGTAAATTAAGGTCTTTAGTTTATATATTTTACATATTTTTTTTTAAATTCTCGCGTATATCTCTTTCTTTTTCTTCTTGTCAAGTGAAGTTGGCCGCATTTCCTGAGATACTTATCGTTTTATCGATACTTACTACTAAGTACTATTATATTTATATGACGTACACACTAGATTATACTAATTAACAATATGTTCACACTTAATATTAATAATACATATGCTTACAATATATATTTATAATAATTTAAGTCACTAAAGCCCTGACCTTTGATTATTAGGTTCAACTGTCCAAGTAAATGCAATTCCTTGAACTGAATCCAGGCTTTGCTTAATTAGATTTGCTTGCTTACTAATTGCATCGGCGACTGATGCTGCCACGGGCATTACCCCAGTGGAAACTTGTGCCTGACAAGCTAATGAAATTGTCAGCGGGACCACAAGAGTGCCATCTCCACCCACCACCCATCCTCGCCCCACATTCGAGCCTTAATTGCCAGCCCTCTCGCATAAGAATTTAATTTATAGCCCTGCTCTAAGCCACGCCGAGCTCAAGGGTCGAGCTGCCCCGTGAAGAGATTTCCCGGCATGCCCCGGCTCAAACCATAACAAGGACACGGTGAGAAACAAGTGGAGGAAATCGATCATCAAGTTCGGAAAAACCCTTGCCTCCAGCATCGATTATTACAAATAATATTCCGCCGATGAGGAATCAATCCGATTTTTATGCAAAGGGATAAATTAATGTGTTACCGACTTAATACTTTTCTCCCCATGTGACATTGTCCTGCAAAGCGCTTCTATGCTGCGAATTCCTTCATCGCGGCAGGAATAGCGAGGAAACAGTAAAGAAATCAATTAAGTGTGTGTGCCATGTGGGCGAGGAGGGGCTCGAGGAGCAGGCCAGGATGGGAGGAGGCGATGCGATAGATAATAATGAACGATAAGTGTTAGAGTTGCCGCCGCCCATCAGTCACCGCCCATGGGCATCGGCCACCTAGTCGTCCCGATGACTGGGGAGTCCTTGAGTCCTTGAGCCGCTCGCGAGCATTGTTAGACATCTCCCCGCTCCGCTCCAGCTCCAAGCCATTTGTTGACTCCCGAGCTGAGTGCATGTGTAAATTTAGCTAACATTTTAAGTGTCAACCATAGTCGTCTCCCGGCACGCCCAGGAAGTCCTGAAAGGATGCGGGTTGGGGCGGCTTTGTGTGATTAATGGCGCGCCGCAATATATACTATGTCTATGTCTATGAATGGCAATAGCAGGGGATACTTGTGCCTGGCCAGAAACTAAAAGCTCTGCACGGAAGGCAAATGAAAAGTGTAGCAAATCTAGGGAAGCACGAGGTACTTCTACATGATTCATATCAGACAGAATGCCTAATGAGCGGAGCATATATTTCCAAGTTTACTTCGGAAAGTAATGATTTCCCCAAAAATTACCAACATCTAGTTAGGCGCTAAGCGAGCACCCCTCCCTCTATATGATTGTGTTAAGCAGTGAAAACTGTCATAGTCCTGTGAGTACTTTTAAGTTTCACTTGCTCCTGCCCACAGCGAGGGAGCTGCTACCAGGAACGGCAACTGTGATTAATCGTCCCGCTGGCTGCTCCTGTGTCGCGGCGCCCCGACTGTCTTGCCGCAATGGGTGCGGTTCGCGGCTGACTGGCAAGCCGGAAAAGTCTAGTTAGCAGAATATTACGCATTACATCAGCTCCAAAAGTAGCCGACATGCATGCATATTTTTCCGGTCGAAAAGAACTCGGCGGGAGCAGGAGTTGAGCTAGATGGATGGCCGGAGCTAGCGGAATGGCTGGCTTTATTATGCTAGGTGAGAGAGTTTGGACGCCAGGCTCAGTATCGCTTTAAGACAATCGTTATTCAGAGGTGAATTTCAGGTTTGTTTGATTAACTTTCAAGTTAGTCACTGGCAGACGAACCTGCAATTGAATCTCGCAGTCAGACGAAGGGAGAACCTTTATTCGTGCCGAGGCAGAAGACTCAAATTTCAATGGTTTTTAAACCATGTTGCGGGTTTCGCTCCGCTTTGATCGTTGCGAAAATCAAAAATAAATAAAGCGAGTGGAAATTAAATCAAATGGCGTGCTTAAGCTGCCACGGCCAATGGAAAAAATATAAGAAACACAAATAAAAATACCGAGCACCGCACCTGACTCAGTTTTCCTTTTTCACGGGTTTCCCTTTCCGCCGGTTTCCCGTTGCGCGCTCACCTTTTCCCCGGTGGCCGCTTGTCGCTGACATGTGAAGATATTTTAAAGTAAATATTTGCACATGGATTGTTTTTTCTCCCCATAGGCAGGCCTTATTTCCAGAGCGGGCCGACGCGGCGTATGCGTGATGCGGTGTGTGCGCAGCGATTTCGCTGCAGATAAGCAATGTGCCGAAGGGACACGCCGCGGATGAGCAACGAGCATGCGATTAGTTGCACTTACCCCCGGGGCCAGTGGCACTGGCATCGAAGCGGCATTCAGGCGGAGTGGAATTGAGCTGGAATCCTGATCGGATTGGAGAGCTTGAACTTGATTTGCCGGGAAACTGAGCCGACAAGCAGCCAGGGGATTGCTCAATTTCAGCAGATATCACGATTGCGTGGCTTGTAGAGATGTATTTACAAAGTATTTCAGTACGATTTAAGAATTATCAACAAGAATAGCTTTTATGGAACGGAGGGAGAAAAAAACAACTGTGAGATACTTTGGCTTTGGCTTTGTGCAACAAATAAAAAACAAATTCTTTTTCAGAGGCACGTACAGTCCATATGGTCTTAACCGCACACCTTCCCATGACTTTTCGATACGATTACTCCCATCGACTTTATACAAGTTTTAAAAATAAAGCAGAAATAAAAAAATGTTATATAAGCAGGTATAAATATTATAGTCGAGTGTGACCGACTGTACCCGACACCCAAAGCATTGTGGGTGAAATTATTTCATGGATATTGCTCTTTCACTTTGTCTAAATAAGCTCAGATTTATGAAAGACTTAAATGTAACAGGCCGGAAGGCAGGAGGAAGTGCTGACAAATGAAGAATAATGTTGCTAGGAAAATGTTGAGCAACACCCATAAAAGGCAGATGTTGCTAGGAACCTGTTAGTGCTAGCAACTCAAATGTAGGTTTTGCAGAACTTGAGCTTACAAAGAAACTGTTTTTTATACCCGGTACCCATAAGGTACAAGGTTAGTATAACTTAGTGCCAACCGAGAATGTGTGTTAAAGGTAGAAGGAGGCATCTCCAACCCTATAAAATATAGTTATCATATAATTTTACTCAAATTTCCTGATGAATTTAAAACATGTTTCCAAATTTGTTACCGAATTCCATACTTTTGCTGTATTATACATACTTATATAATTTCATCTCCTCCACATTGGATATTTATAAATAAAAATGTGTACCAGTGCAGTCAGTTATGATTTGGACTTACTTTTATATGGAATTATACCAGTAAAAGCACCGCCCGAGGCTGTCTTAAAACGCACATTCCCCATTTTTACATGCTTCCTGCGCATTGACCAAATTAAATACACGCCCAGACACCTCAAATTCGGCCATTTACTTATTTATTGACTTTGACGGGGCGGCAAACAGGCGAAATTGACCCACATAGTCGTCGTAGTCGCCGTAGTCGGCCTATGTCCTTCGATGAAGTGACAGACAAACAGGAGTCGCAGGGGCTCGCCCCTGCTGACTTGGGGCTGGTGCGGGCATTTTCGGAATTTTGGCTACCTTTCGCTGTTTTACGACTTAATGACTCCGCCGGGATTAATATGACTAATGGTGCTCCGCTTTTCACTCGATACCGGCGCCAGCCTGGCTCGACCTCCGCCGTACCCTCCTCCCAGATATATAGGAGAATAGCTTTTGTGCAATTCATGTCCGACGGGAGGGGACAAAATAATAATTATGGGTTTCAGGGCCCCACTTCGGTGGGTTTGTGTGTTCGTAATGTGCTGACATGCTATTTTTTGCCAGTCATGCGAATTTTCAGGTCTGCAAATATAAAGGAACTCCACACACTCTGTGCGACTAGAGAACCGCGAGAAAAGTTGCTAAAAGTCAATACTACAAAAATAATTAATACGGAAATTGTTTTTTATAGAAAAACTAATTATAGAACTATTTAATTGGCATTACTGAAAGGTCGGACTAGATAATTAGAGGGGAACAAGGTCATAGCATACAATTTTGATTACAAATCAGGAAATGGAAAAAACAGCGGTATACCTAAGCCATATACCTGTCTTTTACATAAAGTGTAGATTTATTGGTTTATATCAAGCCGGCTTCATAATTTGCTCGAAATCTACATATTGCATTGAAATCTGTTAAATAAATATGTGTTTAATTAAGCCTCTGCTCGATCAGCAGAAACAAATTACTAATTATTTTAGATCAAATTGAAGTACATGTGTGTCGCACCGTAGAGTGAAATAATGACCTAATAAACCAGAATGGTTTATTTTTGCAGTTTGCAAATTGGCACAATCGTTACAAGCACATCTATAGAACCTAGTCGGCCGATTTCAATATAACGAAAAGAAACATTATTAGTAGTACAGATTTGACCGATTTCCAAGATTATCATTGACAATGAGTCCTATGGCAGAGTCTGATCCAATGCAATTTGGATCAAATTAAAAACTTGCAAAACTAACAGACCGGATCGGACAAGTAAATCATATAATTGACACACGAACATTAAAAAAATTAAATAAAAAAAAT
The DNA here is from genome assembly GCA_008042775.1 of Drosophila pectinifera. Classification (NCBI taxonomy): domain Eukaryota; kingdom Metazoa; phylum Arthropoda; class Insecta; order Diptera; family Drosophilidae; genus Drosophila; species Drosophila pectinifera. The sequence continues at coordinate 164,129 of VNKC01004257.1, read as the reverse complement.
TATAACTACATGAGTATAAAAGCATTGGTTTTCCGAATTGAACTTCCATTCTTGTAAGCATTTTACCTTAAGGGGTTATATACAATTGAATATTTTCTTAGTATATAGTTTTAGGATTTCATAAAAATCGGACAGTTAAGAACAGTTTATAGTTTATAGTCGTTTAAATCTGGCAATATTAGAAACAATCTTGTTACTATATTTTTATCGCAATTATTATATTTTATCTATTTATTATTTATTATTCTCCCTGAATTGAGTCATTCACTTTTGGTAATATTATTATCTTGTACTGTATTTTTTAGAACCAAAAATGGAACAAATTTTTATTGAAATCTGCGCCACTTTTGCTGAAATAGAAATTTTGAAAAACCTTGGTTTAGCCACAAGTTAATACAATAAGCTAACAAAGTGTTTTTATTTTGATTTTTTTCTGATAACCCATTTACCCGGAATCGTTTCCACCGCAAGGCACATGAAAATGGCAGTTTCTATAGATTAGTCAATATATATTTTTATGTTATTAAAGATACAAAATACAGAATTTGAATAAATATTTTCTATCGTACTAAAAGCGAGGTTTACAACCCCTTAAGGTCGTCATAAAAGTGATATTCTCCTGTGGCCCTGATTCCGTCCAAGAAGCCCAATAATGCTGCCTGTTCCCAACTAATCTATAAATATAACTGTGGCAGTTAGAAATTTAAACACTTGACTACGGCAAGCAAACAAACACACGCACAGGCGGGCCGGTCCGGTCCGGCCCACTCGACACGCACCGCACCGACCTTTTGGCCCGAACGAGTCCTCGTCGGACATTTGAAGTGGCCGCTCGCCTGTCATTAGCCGGCTGTGACTACAAGTTGGCCAACAGCGCAGGGCAAACAAGCAGTTTATCAAGGCGGCTGGGCCGAGCGGTCTCCGGCAAGGGTCAGCTCCAAGTGGAGCCAACCCTGGAGCCTCTTATCTGGTGGCATGCATCACTCAGTCAGTCGGGAAATTAATTAACAAAAACATTGACACTTGAGCATTTGACAGAACGTGCGGACAGGGCCCAGTTCCCACCTACCGGCTACTCGGAAGTCAACAAGGTGTTGTCAAGTTGAGGTCCTTTCCCAAAGTTGCTCGATTTGCTCCGCCCAGCCGCCCCGCTCCCTCGATCCCTCGGTTCTGTGTCCTGTTCTGCGATGTCGTGCTTGCTCCTGTGTCTGCAGTGAAAGAAAATAGTGTCCTAATAAGGCAAATGATAGTAACCCTTTTAGAGATATTTCCAATGAAAGTTTACACAATCACTCCTGTTCTGTCCTGTCCTGTTTTCTCTCGGTGTGTTTTACTTACTTGTTTGACTGGCTGGTCTCCGTAGGACGACTAGACCACTCTCAGTTATGCTTTTGCGGCTGGGCAATCGTTTATTCCTTTGTTTTGGAAATAAATTTCATTTCAGTGCTGTTTTGGGCCCACATCCAGGCCACCGACGCCTGCGGTCTCTGCCAGCGGTTTCCTGGACTTGTTGGTAATACAATTTTAGTCAGATGCTTGCAGCGCAGTGAAGGAGTCATATCCGACCCAAAGTATATACATATATTATTGATCAGCGTCACCAGCCGACTCGATTTAATGTTCGTTTGTCCGTTTGTCCGTCTATGCGTCTGTCCGTTCGTTTGAAACAACAGATCTCATAGACTATAAAGCCTAGATCTACCAAAATAGTAGTAGTTAGTATCTGTTGCACGGGAATCAAGTTTCTTTAAGAATTTTGCCCTCGCCCTCTACCGGCCTCGGAAATCATGAAAAACCTATAGCTACTTTATAGTCGTGCGGTTTAGAGAAAACAGATATGAAATGAAAACATTAAGCTGTAGTGCTCTAATAATTTGAGTGAAATCGTATGATAAACATGGGAGTTATTACACATTACATTTTATGTATCTTCATCCCGCTTCCACTGGTAAACGGACTCAAAGCGGATGGTTAGTGGAGTGTAGAACCGTGGTTTCGAACTAGGGCGATCAAAAATGATTTTTTTGTTGCTTTTTTTCTACATTATCTTAGAACTTTTATTTTTCAAGTTAAACGGATTAATCGTTTTAAAGCTATTTGGCTTTTCAGCACATATGTATGTAGCTTTGGTATCCGGGTATCTCACAGTAAAGTACATTCGACTTTAGCTTCCTTAATCGCTTTCAAACCATTTCCACGCTCATTGAGGGATGGAATTATTTAAGAATACAGAATTTGCGGTTTTAATTAAATAATCATATAGCTGCCATTTGAACAATAGGAAAATGAGCAGGAAAGTAACAAACGTTTAGTCATATAGCATTGCATCTATTTAAAAAAAAAATTAAAATATTACTTGAAAGCCTATATCAAAAAGCTGCTATGCTTTTATATGCTCTTTATTTTGTTGATGTTTTTTATTCTTCTACAATATTACAAAAAGTGCTCGCGTTCTGATCTTGGCAAAGTGGAGATCGCAGATTTCGAAGCCTCTTTTATCGATTAAGTATCGATATATCTTAAGCTTTTTTTTACAATAGACTATTCACACCACAGTTTCATTTTATAAGACTAATTGTTATTATCTAGCTTTCGTTAATGTTTATAATAAAGTATTCATACTATGTTCCTACAATATGTTTTACCTAACCAGTAATGCATCTTTTCATTTAATATAAGGACTAGACTCTTGCTTATATCTGGGTCAAATTGCTAATTGTAATGGCATTCAACCTTTGGCTTCGAAGTTAACTTCTTTACTTCCTGAAATAGAATTGGTGCCTGAATTTTGGGTGAAATATGTCTCAATTAATTATCCATGTTTGTGACATACGCGTACCGAAAATTGGTTTGATTTCAGCTATAGTTGCTTATCAATATCGATTTCGATTATTCAAATGCCCTTACCCCGCCGGGCGTCCTTGATTCCCGCAAATCAAATGCAATTTGTCGTCCAATCGACTGAATTGAGAACGGTAAATCGGGTAAACAAAACGGGGCGGTGGCGATTGTGGGCGGGGATAATTTATGGAGGCCCATTAATTATTACTCACGGCGTTCTGCTATGACTTATCGAGACCTGATGCCAATTGGGGGCAAAACCAGACCCGACGAAGGCCAATTACTCGGAATTTATAAATTAGCTTATGTATTTTAATGAAGTCGTAGGTGGTCACAGTCATAGTTCCTATTGGTAATTGGGTTTAATTGACCTAATGTGGCCAGCAGTTAAAAGTAAATTACAGTGTTTAGTGGTGAGCAAGGGTTAAGCACACTCGAAAAATAACTAAAGTTCAATTTGAGGCAAATGAATAAATGTGAATTGATGAATTGAATTGTATATCCACCACATATAGTCCAGGTCAAGCTGTGTTGACTGAGAAAAACAAATCAAAGCAACCGAAAAAGTTAAATAAATTGGTATGCCACAATAAACTTGGCCAAATCAATTGAATCAACCCGAAAAACCTTTAAGTTAGCACAACATAAGACTGGAATAGGAAACTCCCGATGGTCAGCCCACTTAAATAGTTTTCTTTAATTTTGCCATTCTCTGTATTTCTCCATTGCAGCTCAAACTTCCGGCAATTTGGTGCCATAAAATGTTTGCCACTAATATCCGTTCGGTTGCCCCCGCCACGCCCGCTGTCCCAGTGCCGTGAGTCCGCCCCCTCCTTCGCTTATTTCCGGTGCTGACGTTTCCGCCATTTTACATTTGCAATTCGAATTGGCGCGCCAGGGCCTTGCCGACTGCCGATTGGCGATTGGCGACTGCCAGTGCCTTTTTCTATTTTTCTGTTGCATATGCGTCGGCTAATTAGCATGCGGATTTCCCAGCAGCAGCGGCGGGAGTAGAGTAGAGCGCACAATAGGAATAATAACGCGGAATGGAAGAGGATGTGTATGCCTCGCTAGGTTCCTACAACGACAGCGGTGGATTCGGTGCGGGGGACTGGAGCAGCGCCGAGCAGCTGGAGCTCTGGACGCAGGAGGAGGAGGAGGAGGTAATTCCAATCGGCAACGGAAGCCATCAACATAATCCCCTCCTGGCGGGCAGGTGGAACGCCAGCCGTGCCAATGCCAGCGCTTGGCCCACTGCCGCGGACGTGCCCTTCGACGCGAATAACTACTGGGCATTGTTGGCCCTCGTCCTGGTCCTGGGCACGGCCGCCGGGAACATCCTCGTCTGCCTGGCCATCGCCTGGGAACGCCGGCTGCAGAATGTGACCAACTACTTTCTCATGTCACTGGCCATTACCGATCTGATGGTCGCCGTCCTGGTCATGCCGCTGGGCATCCTCACGCTGGTCAAAGGTGAGTCCATTGTTCCCCATTCAGCGCTAAGCAAAGTTATTTTTTCCTTCCCCCATTGTTCTTCAGGAAAATATTGCTGTGAAAGCAAACTTTGGAAACTTTCGAAAAGAAAGTTTTATTACTAATTGGAAAATGCTTAGAAAAAACCACCGTGAAAGAAAAATTACTTGAAATTAACAAGAAGGGAAAAATTAAGGCGCCAGGAAACCAATAAAAAAATGTGTCTAAAATAAATTACATCAATTAGGAGTACTGTTTTTCTACTCGGCACATATAGAACAAAGCATATTATAATGTAGTGCCAACTGAAAAAGTGTCTAGATAGTGGAAGGAGGCATCTCCTAGATACATCAAGCAATTCAATTTAGACATATAAGTCTGTATATAATATATATATATATATATATATAATATATATAATATTTGTTAACAGCATTCTTAGAGAATGCAGGTATCTGCAGAACACTGTATAGTTTGCTTTACAATTTTGCCAAACAAAACTAGATCTAAATTTCTATAAAATATAATTATAGAAGTCTGTATATATATAATTACTTTCTACATAAATTCAGATTCAAATTTGCCAATATCATCTTAACTTTTGTCTTTAAGTTACTGTTTCTGAAAAATGCAGTCCCCCAATATCCTGTTAGTGCTTATCTGACTGAGAGCACTTAACTAAAGGTTATGCTCATCTTTAGCAGAGTCGATTTAGACATGTCCGTCTGTCCGTCCGTGTGAAACAATACTAACACTACCGTCCTTGGAGAGCATAAAAAGTATATCAAATCTACAGTTTTACTTTTTGGTTTCGAAAAGATGTGAAATATATACGGACATGCTCTAATATGTTAAGTGCAATCGGGTAATAAATAGGGGAGTTATATGTACAATGAAGATCTTTTATCTCCTTTTTGCTCGTTAGTCGTGTCTTGAACCGTGGTTTCCAACTGCAACGATTCAATATTAAGCTTATGCATGCTTTTTAATTTTTACGTTGTTTTTTTACTTTTATTTTTAAGTCGATCGGTGTAATAGTTTTGGAGAGCCTTGGGAAGGTGCGCTTTTTTGAGCTGGACGTGCCACTGAAAATCAGAATTTGTTTTAGCTTTGTCTACTGGGTATATCGTGCACACTCGACTGTAGCTGGTTTACTTGAATTTTTAGGCAACTTGCATTACTTTTTAAAAAATGTATGGCACACACTTAGAAAAATATAACTCCAATATATTTCATGCAACGCATAACAGCCCACTTCGACTTAACAGGCGGCAGTAGATAATATAAACTTTCCTTAAAAATAAATGCGGTGAGCGGTGGTTGGGTAACTCTATCCGGATAAAAACTTTCGTCATGTGAAAGGATATAATAATCGAGAGCAGAGCAGCCACGGAACATGAGCAAGGACCTCCCGCGCAAGGCAGCACTGGCTGGACCTGGCTGCATTTAATGAAGCTGCTGGTGATTGCATTATGTGTCTCAGATATTTCGATCAAAGCCGGATAGAAAAATGACATAGGGGGGGGAGTCAGACAATTTAATAAGCGCGCCGCCTTTGTTGCATTTGCCGGCTTTGTTTGCTTGGCCTGGTCGAGTCGCTGCCGGAGACAAGCCGGGAAACAATGCCAACGAGATGGCACCGGAAGCACTGCGCCAGCTTTGCCGAGCGACGGAGCAAGTGCAGCATAAAAATTGCATTAGAGGCGGCAAACGAGCGGCGCAAATTTCGCTGTGACTTGGCTCCGCTGCCCGGGTCTGCAGACATCTGCAGGAGATTTTATTCCGAGGCCACAACACTGGTAGAAAACAGAACCCCCAAATTGAATTTACCAATTCTTCGTTTAGGAATGGCCGGGGTGTACAGGACTCCACTGTCAATGATTCCACTATCAACGTATGCTTGAGGTTTTAAGAGAAAGCTGACTAAGCTTGACTAAGTGAAATTAAAGCTCAAGGAAATACTAAAAAAAAACGTTTGGTTTTGCTTAATTTAAACATGTATATGCGAATAGGTTCAAAAATAATAGTTTAATGTCGATAAGTCTATTATTATTTTATTAAATGGTCGATAGTTCCTATGGCAATCGATTTTTATAAACTTTAAACATATCCTTGAAATCATACTAGACAATTATATCGTGAGTTTTATGTCCGATTAATTATTATGAACGGCAGCTATATAATATAGCCACCTGATTTATTAATTGAAAGCTCATTTCTCTCCCGACGTAAATGCAGATCTGTTGGAATAGAATGATGTTATTCTTTGATTTCCTTTCTAAGATGTGTATATATATAAGAACAAGTTTCATTCAAAAAGCTCTAAAACTGCGAAACTTATGTGGAAATATCACTCAGTCAGACTAGATCATCTCGGCTGTTGATGCTGATCAATAATATATATACGCTATAGGGTCGGAAAAATCTCCTTCACAGCATTGCAAACTTCTGCCTGAAATTAGAATTGCCTCTGAAGGGTATAATTAGGAGTATTTTGAACGACAGGATACCCTATCTGACAGGCATAAGAACTGTCTTCTTGAATGCTATTGGCTTAGATTTCTAGAAATCAATCCTGCTTGGGGAAGTGATTTTATCCGAGTGCAGGTAAATCCTCGTAGGTCCCTTATCTCTAACTCCCCTCATTGCTCACCGCCAGCTGCTGCACTGGTGACAGTCTTGTTTGTGCGCTTTGGGAGCCATTACAAACACAAACACAAGCATAAACACAAACACGACACGCGCACACTAACCTGGACTCAATCCTTGGGAATCCTGTGCGACTGGCAAAGTGAGCAATGCAGATGGGGAAGGACGGGAAAGTGGGGACAAGGACTGCAGTGCCAACAAAATGGCTGCTTGTTATATCAAGTGTGAAAAATATTGCAGGCAGGCAGCGGGGGCCTGGCACGCGTTGGCAACTAAAAGCAAAAAAGGACGAAATCGGGATTTACCTGCTGTCAAGAGCTCTCGACGCAGTCCTTGCGACGGAAGTCTGAATCTGCCGCCATCAAGCGGCATTAGATCGCAAGGATTAGGCCCTCACAACGCAAAGGCAGGCCGCCCTTTTGCATGAGAGGCCGCTCAAAACAAAAGGATAAAGCCCTGCAGGACATTAATTGCATTGACTATGCTGCAAGTCAAGGTGATTATAACTTAGTGACAACCGAGTATGTAGGCAACATGCAGAAGGAGGCATCTCCGTCCTCACGACCAGGAGCCATGTCCGTCTGTCCCTTCGTGAAGCAACAGATCTCAGAGACTATAAGAGCTGGAGCTACCAAATTTGGTACCAACATGCTAATCCGTTTCACGTGGATCAAGTTTGTTTCAAAATTGGACCTTCCGCCAGGAAATCAAGAAAAATCGTATAAGTAAGCAGATAGTCTCGATTTTCGATTTAAAGTAGATATGAAATCAATAAATTTGTGATATCGTAATATCGATTGATAAACATGCGAAATACACAATAAACAAATTCTGCAGCACATATATTCGAGTTGGTAGCAGTGGGTGTTGCTCAACGTGTTCCTAGCTACATTTTTCCTCATTTGCTTACATTTTCTTCTGCCTTTCGCCCTGTTTAATTTAAGTTTTATATAAACTTCAGCATAATTACCAAAAAATTAATTGTATATTTCCTTCTCTCGAGCTTATTTTATTTAAGGGCCCCTTGAGTCTACTGATCGTAGTGTATCGACTTCGAAATAAACAATTTGGACTGGTCACCATACTGCGGCTCATGTTGACTTTGAGTGTAGTCCCAAGATGCACCCAAACATTTTCCTGCATGAGTGCAATGAAATGCTTGCTTTCTTGACTCTTTCAGTAATGTTGTGCTTCCATGAGAGCTTCGGACCCAGTGTCACTCCTATATACTTCGCGTGCTCAGATAGCTTAAACTCGGCGCTGACTTTTTTAGTCTGTTGTATGGAGGGATCTTTATTCATCTGGCGAAGAGCATTCATTCTGCTCGATTTGGTCCAATTATTTAACCGATTCAAGAACCCCGTCACTATTTCCCTGAGTGCTACATCTAATTCTTTCACACCTCCACTATTGAGTCTTTTCAATATGTTGGGTACATTGTTTAGTCAGAGCAGTGACGATGAATCCCCGCTGTGAGGTGTGCCTCTTACCACTTTGTGCGTGAGGTGAGTGCCATTTTCCAGTAAGCGAGCTGCGCATCCGAAAGGTGCTTACCTAGCTTTTCAGGGATGTGAATATCAAGAATTGTTGGCCATTGATTTCTTGATAAAAGAGCTCAGGCTTATAGGCCTAATTGGTTTTGGTATGAAGACTATTTTGGCTTCTCTCCACGGATCGGGTATGTGTCAGCTTAATGCTGCTACCTTTAATATTACCACTGAATTTTTCCATGGTGTTGATATCTTCCGTCGGTTCAGTCCAACTTTCCTCGGTCTCCGATCTCCGGAAAGTGAGTATCCATTAGTATATGAAGGCATTCACGACTATCGTTGTTTCTGTGATTTACCAAGGATTGTTTCTTGCCTTGCTTTTTTGTATCCTTTGTATGTCTTAAACGTTTTTCGTGCTCTCTTCCCGAAATCACATATTTATGGTGGATACACGACGATTAAGCCAGCTCCAAACATGTCCTTATACTTCTTTTTGTATGAGTAAAAGGTAAAATCTTTTGAATTATTTAAGCTGTAAGCTATTGGAATATTAAAATTTCGCATTTTATAGCATAACGAATTATAACAGTTTCGTCCCCGCTCCCATTTAATCACTCCATATCTGACCACATGACCGCACGAGAAATTTAATTAGGAGCTGTGGGACGTATCAGGCGCTGAGCACGGTCAACTGACTGCATCCATGTTGTAACTGCGTGAATTATGATTGCGTAATTACAATGTAATTAATGCATAATTGATTCCGCTTAAAAATTTCCATGAAATGCCAGTTAATTAATAACAGTAAACTCAATAACTGAATAGCCATCAAAAGGCAGCAAATGAAATTACAGCGAACAGTCGATGGCTGTGAATATTTAAGCAAACGCGAAAAGCTCGCAAAATGTTTGCAACTTAATAAATTATACTTGGGACGGCAAATGGTAAATAAAAGGACAGCCACAATTTACAAAAAAATGTAAAAAGCAGATGAAAAGTGTGCTTTGGAAAGCCGACTTTGTTATACCCTTAGAGATTCTCATTTTACCCAACTGCTGTCAGGCATTGTCTAGCAAAAAAAAAGGTAAATAGGATTTAGTGTTTCTGCTCTGAACATGGAAATTAGGCTGTTTCAAGAAGTCAGTACTTTCCACATCACCAAGGACTAGGTTATATATAAAAGCATTAGCTAGCATCGATCTACGGTTGGCTAACGGCGGATTTCTACCATCATTGTTAAAGTCCCTAATAGCTATCTGACCGGAAAAGATAACTGCCATATAAACTTTCCGTAAAGCAAATCGGCTTTGTAGTAATTTATCTATAATTGTGCTGTTTATCGCCTAATTGTCCTAATAGCGCAAGCACACGTTGAAATGTCCTTTCCTCTCCTTCAGCTGGCTCTCTGAAATCAGCTGTTATTTTGCCGAGCCGGAAAAGATTTGACAGGAGTCTGGCTCCTGTCAAAGTTAGCTCTCACACTAAAACGGTAGGAAACAACATTTTCTGAGCCGGGACTTTATCCTTCCGCGAAATTTTAACAATAAGGGTAGAAACCGGCTCTAAGAAAACCACTAGAATAAGAGGATAACCTTAGGATTGCATTCCAATATAATAGATATATATATTGATAGAATAACGCCCTAGGAATATGTCCTAGAAATTCCTTGGTGGAACTCCGAGTATTTCCTTCCGGCTTCGCTTTATTCGGCGGACAGAAATCCATAAGGTTTTGTATTAAAAAATAACGTCTTAACATAATGCAAAAACCACGAATAAATTAACTAAAAAAGATTATTTCGGCTTTGAAATCGTATCCCTTTAAAAATCCTTTCTTTTATTCAAATATTCGAGGTTGAAGGATCAGTTAAAATTCGATATTTTTCTTAGAATATAAATTTGTTTCAAATTTTCGGATCTATATTACGAGCTCTAGAGTGTCCGCTGTTTAAGACGTCACGCCTCTTAGAAAACATCGGGGTCGGTCGCTATAGCATAAGGCGATTGGCTATGAGTGCTATAGCTATAGTTTTATTCACCATTTACTGGTTTTATTTACCATTTATTAATCTATAAAACACAAAAATTTGTCCACATTGTCAGCTAAATTGACCGTTCCTATGGCAGATACATGGTATAGACTTAAGATTTTAATAAAACTGAAATTGATTTCAATTTTCGAATCGTAAATAAAGACTTTACATATCTTACATTATATGCGTAAATGTATATATGAAAATTAACCAAGCTATTCATATTTTCCTATTCAATTTCTTATTAATTTCCTATCGTTCCTATGGCCCATTCCGACTTACTACTATTTGTAAAGTTTCATTCAGATAGCTCAAAAACAGAAAGAGGAACGGACTTCTGATGTTGATTTGGAATATAATAAGGTCGGTTCATCTGACTAAAATATAATACTCCCTGCAAGGGTATAATAACGAAGGAAGGACGACCAAGCGAAAAAACCCAAGGGGGGAGAGGCGGCCAAAATTAATTGAGCGCAAATTGGTGGAGCTGCGATTTACATTGCAGACGTTAAAAATAAGAGCAAAGCAAAACAGGCAATACAATTTTAGCCAGATATCTTACAGTGCAGAAGTGGGGCGGTGGGGAAATGGAAAATGGGCCCCAAAATAGCTGGGGATTCTAGACGGCGCGTGGCTTACCCGGGAAAGTCGGCCAGAGACAATGGGCTGGGAACGAATTTATCATTCTACTGTCGCTGCCAAAGTTGTTGTTGGCGTTGTCAAAAAGCATTTTAAGCGCCTAAGCCAGAGCATAAGCTGCGACACGCACAAATCTAAAGGAGCGGAAGAGAGGCAGGCTTCACTTTTCCAACGAATCTATAGGTTCCCCCACCAGCTGGCCTGGATTTTGGGCCAAAAAAGAAGCTGATTCTGGGGGATTCGCTGGCGGAAACCAAGAGTGTCAGAGGAGAAGCTGAAACTTAAATTGGAAGAGGTGTTTAGTTTTAGTAAATAAATCCATTAAGCTCTGGACGAGGAACCAGAAATCATTCAAAAGAAAAAATCGTAGTTTTGTAAATGAAAGAAAGGAAACAAACTAATTTTGAAAGTAAAAATAACACAAACAAGTGCCTCTAAATAAGAAATTATATGTACCTTAAGCAAGCAACACTGTTAATCAGGACAATATGGAATATTAACAATATGGAAATGTGCCATTAGTAAACTTCAATCAATTCCTCGTTGTATTTGATATGTTAATATTCAGCAAGCTGCATAATTTGGAGGAATCTTCAAACAAATATTGCGACATCCCAGTCCGAGTGAAGGCCAACTTCGTTTGCAATCAGATTCGTCCATTTTGTAGATAATCGAGCCGCAAGGAGCCAATGCCAAAGTTAAGGCCGAACTTGGACAAACTTTACCGCCAAGGCGCCCCACCACCGATCCGCCAGCGCGCCAGCCATTCCTCTTTCCCCCAGTCGCCGCTAGTTGGCTTTATCATAAATCTTTAAGCTACCTGGGGGCCCAGGACTCGGAGCAGGGGTGATGTCTTCGGTGTGGGGAATTGGCATGTCTACGCATAGCAAATGGCAGGCACAAAATGGCAGCTGTCGGCCGGCTCAGAGCAGCCAATTAATTTTTGGTCAGCTCTCAAAAGAGGCAGCGCTCCCGCCCACGCTCCTTCTACTGTGACTGCGCCGGATCCGGATCTGGATCGGATCGGACGTAATGAAGTTGGCCTCGGTTGTGTTTAAAGCACCGTTATGGAGTGCCACGTAGGTGAATCGGGGCGTGGCCGGCGAACCCTTTTGGCAATCAGTGCGGAATTTGTTTTGTTTTTGCGGTCAGCCGGAATTAAGAGCTCTGCCCGGAGACGGATGCGGATGCGGCTGCGGATGGGCATGTGGGTGTGCTGGTGTGCTGGTGACGGGGATGATGGAGAGGGTCGCTGGAGCAGCTGTTTCACGCCCGCATATCCATCAAGTTGTCATGCAGAGGAGTCAAACTCGCACGCTCTCCTTGAGGCAAGCACTTAGAAAAATGTTCCACAAAAATAAATCAAGGTTTTGTTAACGCGGTTTATAAATAGGTTCACTTTTATTTTTCAGATTACTTCTTAAGTTTTATATAAATGCGTTTTCACTCCTTGTTCAATGATCTTAAAAGTGACCATACTCTTTTAACCTATCTAATCTTAACCTATTTAATCGTTTCACTTATTATTGGAATTATTAGAAATGGAACATAAATACAACAGTCTTACTTTACCAAAATGCTTAAACTAACTGTAACACATATACATATACATATCCGCTACCAGTTTTTTATTATGCTCCGGCATTAAATATATTGTTATATTATATACCATAAAATTACATATTTATTCAATCATTATTTGCTCAATATTTTTATTCAACAAGGAGCCTCTCGGCAGCCCCGCACTTACGCCTGTGTTACCCTAGAATTCCCAACTGGGTCTAGCTGGAAGCTTGTGGTAACCACGCTGAATGTAGGGATCGCTAAGGAACCGGATACTGATTATGACACTGACAATGTTATAAGCAGCGGTACACCAAGTCTGCTGCTTGTCTAGGTGTCTGCAAGTAGCTTTCCATTTTTAATTAAGTTTTTCATTCTTTACTAATGTAATATGCACAATGCTTTAGAATTGACTAGTTTCTGTCAGTGCAGCGGTATCCTTTTAGTGGCTAGTGCGTGTGTGTGCATCTATGTGTGAAAAGTCAGGGGATCTCTCGCCCTGCTGCACATCAGCACAGCTTTGCTTAGATTCAGTCTCACTCCAGGTCCTAGTGCTGGTCCTGTGCGGCGGGGTCTTTAAGGCGCGCGGCAGCCGAGGCTCGGCTCACCGCTGCTCATTACTTATGCAAAGTCTCTTTTAGCTGTTAAGTGTTTTGTGTCTACTTACGAATGTAGCTGTAAATCAAGCGGAAGTCGTTCGGCGGGGACTCCCCTCGGAGGGAGGCGGTTGGCAGGTCCCTGAAAGGGCGCAACTGACTTCACGGGTTGCGGAGCCATTAAATTTTTCAGTCCCTGCGTTTACTATTTCCGCAGTTGCGCGCACAGAAGTGCGGCGCTTTAAGGCGGACACGGACACGGAACACTGAATTGAAACAAACGGGTCGGAATTTAATGGGTCCGCATGCACACATCCATATGTATATGCAAATCCCTTCGTGGGAGGACTGGACTCGAAAATTGATTATACCGATTGACGACCGACACGACCCCACCGGCTTGTGCGAAAATAAACTTTTGTTGAGTCCATTAGGCGGTACTCAGCTCGCCCCATTTGTATTGATAATTTAAAGCCATCTCCTCAAACTGCGGCACTGGGTTCATGTATTTGTACTTTGTACTTTATTATGGCCCGAGGTTATGGTACCACTGAGTACCGGGAATAAAGATTGACAAAATTAATTCTAGTACTGCCAACAACTTTTTAAAACATTTAACTTAAATGGCTTTCTTAATTATAATAAATAGTTCTGTCTTAAAGTTTTGCTAACTTTTAACTGAGAGGGTTTTCTGAATTACAATAAATAGTATATTGCTTTATATATACATATATGAAAACATGTACATACTATCAACCCCCAACGGGGAATGTAAAATAATATACCTTGAGGAAAGTATCATAACGTTTATATCCTTTGAAATTGATCAAGGTCAAATAGCCATATTCTATAGCAGGCAACAACTTTCGCATTGCGATACTAAATGTATTAAAGCATCGAGATATATAATAAAAAGCTTCAAATAAAAAAAAAATCGTTCTTATGGCCAATAAATATTATTTGATAGGTCGTACGGTGCGTATCCATTAGTTCACTTTTTAAATGGTTCTGCGTTACTTTTGGATTTGTTTGGACTTTTATGACATTTATGACGTTAATAAACCATATTGAATTGCAAAGTTTGATATTATAAAATTCATTGCCATTTGTTTCTCGGTTCTCCGATGCTGCATCTAACTGACACTCTAAACTTTTTGCATTTGTTTTGAATATTAAAAATAACTGATCAAAAATTCGCTTCTTAGGGTGCATCTTTGACCAAAAAGGAAACTTAAAAACAAATTACGTTTATAAACCCAACGGTATCAGCAGGGAAATCTATATTTATAAAAGCTCTAAACATTTTTAACTCAAACAATAATCCACAAACTAACTCTCATTTAATTACATATTTTGTACCTTAAATATCGATTTATTTAGACATAATATATATTAATTAGCCGTAATATCTAAGAATAATACATAAAAATATAAGCTATAGTCGAATATGTTCGACTGTGAGTTACCCAGTACCCAAAGCTTTGTGCGTTAAGTTAAAAGACAATTGGAATGTCAAGCCCAAATAGCTTTAAGCGTTCAGCTTTCCAAGGCTCTTCAAATCGATTACTCCGATCGATTTACAAAATGAGAATTCTATAAATTACAAAAGTTTCATTTTGGGTCGCCCCAGTTCGAAACATCGGTTCAAGACTCGACTAACTATCTGACGCAAGTTTCCGAACGAGTGCAACCGGGATGGAGATAGAAGAATTTTATTGTTATTAATTCATTAAATTAAATTGACATTTTTTAATAATTAATTTATTAACCGATTTCACTCAAATATTTACAGCTTGTCCGCATTTATATATTTCCTACATTAATCCGAATATAGCGACTAAGCTATATAGTCGTCGAGGGTGCAACAGATATGAATGTTATTACCAGGTAGCTCAGCTTTTATACTCTTTGAAATCTCTCCTTTCATATGGATAGACGGACAGATGGACTCACCAGTCGAGTCCTAATCAAGAATATGTATGTGTCTGTTACCTACATTCGGTACTCATACATACTCGGCTGACATTAGGCTATAATAGCCTTGGACTCTGCACTACCGGGTATAAAAATAGCGCAGTAATAAGTGGCGTTCACTGTGAGCCACTTATACACCCACAATTGCTGACGGCTAACTTGCAGAATTGCACTTTCGATGATTAATTGAACAAGCGGTGCAGGGGCAGCCCGTGCCACGAGGGGGCAGGAGGCACTGGCAAGGGGACAGAGTATGGGAAAATGCTAAAAGCCATTACTCTAATAATATTTGACTTGAATCGATAACTTGTCTAAACTGCAAATGGCTTTGGGGGCGGCGAATGGGAGGAGGAGGGTAAGGGGTTTGTGTTGAGGCAACTGACAAAGAGCCAAGGAATAAACACCCGGCAGACAGTGCCGAGTGAAAAATAAACACATGCAATAAGCAAATGTGGCGAGACAAGTCAAGACCAAGACCAAGACCAGGACCAAGACCAAGACCACGACCAAGACCAAGAGCCTCTCTCACCGGACCGCCTTGAAGTCAATGCCAAAACAATTGAGGTTAGACCGCAGTTGGGCTAGGGAGAGCGGAGGAGCGGTGCGATGTGCGATGGGAACAGACATATGCACCAGAAGGAGGAGCTCGTATTTGCCTTTGTGGCTGTCGCCTTGAGACTAGGTTTGGAACGGGGCCACCGCCTCCTCCAACATCGGGCTCAGGTCGGGGCCACAACACAACTAACTCAAAGGACACACTTCCGTAAATGTTCGAGGCCAAGGAGCAGGCACGCCAGCACATTCTATCTAAGACCTGGCCATCACATTGTAAATATCTAATTGTGAGTTGGATATATTGTGGCAAGTGTGGATATATTAAAAAATTAGTAAGCAATTTGAGCTCTTAGGTTTCAGGCTCTGAAATTCAGAGGTCCCATCCTTCCAGACTCAGAAGTACCCAGAGTCCAGGGCATACTGTGTCGTTGTTGTGATAGCAGAAATTAGTCTAAAGAACTCCTTATCCTGTGAGATCAAATATAAAATCCAGTAAGTTAAAGGGCATCCGTAAGGGGGCTAAGACGGATGTTCCGAATGCACTTTTGTAAATTGCCTGACAGATGCCAGTTGTCGTGGCTTTGGGGGGCGTGTGTCCGTCGGTACTGGGCGAGCTTCGAGCTTGGGAGAATGCAAAATGAATTGTGGCCCAGTGCAAGGACTCTGCAATTACTCATTCATCGATTGTTTGCATGCGCAGGCACTCAGACAGGAGGAGGACGACGCCCACTTTTGCGGCTGGCGACGCGGAAAAAGGCAGCCACTCGGGCGCAGTTTTGTTTTGTTTTTTTATACTCTAGCAGGGTATTATATTTTTAGTCAGAAGTTGGCAACACAGAGAAGGAATCATTAGCTTAATTTAACTATAATCTCGAGTTTAAAATTAAATCAAAGACTGATGATAGCGGATAGCTGCCACAAGAGCGATCAGAGAGTTTATGTGACTATTTAGGAAATTAATAAGATCTCTTTGTTTTAATATTTCACTGTTTTAAATAGCAACAGTAATGTTTCTTTGAACTTAATCGAAATCGGTCTACTATGCCTTATAGCTGTGCGATTTAAATTGCAAACTGCAAGGGTGTTCATATTTCGACCTGCCTTTACTGCAGCTCCTTTCTTGTTTTTTAAGTAAATGGCAATGCTAATGGATTAACAAATGCATTTTTCATGGCCGCCGCCCTCTTAGTTGGCTTAATATTTAATTTCGCCGACTCCGCGGTCGCATTGTGAAAGCCTTCTTGCACTTTAAGTGGCCGCAGGTTCATTTTCCAAAGCGCAGAGTAAGTGGCGTGTAATTTATGTGCCGCCTGCCTCGCTGACATTGCGAAAAGAGTGCGAAATTTGCCGCAAGTCAGAGCCACACTGCAGTGGGTTTCGCCATGCCAGCTTTTCCAGCTTTTCATGGCGAAGGACCTGAATGGCGGCGTCCTTTTGTCGTATGCTTATTCTGCGAGGCCTTTAAGGAGAGCTCTGAATGCACGCTCCCAGTGAAAGTGCTGCGAGCATTTATTTAATTAGATGGTGAAAGGTGTCGCATAAGCTGCAGCTGCCTCTAGCCCGGGGAAATCCATCTGCTCGGTCGGGTTTTCCCGCCCATTATATCATCATATCGTCATTGGCCACTCCATTTATCAGGCTTTGACACTGACAGCCCGCGTCCGAGTTTGCATCAAGTTTCGGCTATCCTTTTCGGGATTTGATTAACGAGCCGTGGCATGGCCCAACTTTCGGACTGGATTCCGGACTAGAGCAGCGCCAGTGCGGAATTGTCAAGTCATATTTCATTTTTGGTCAACGCCCACGCTGGATAAATTCGAATGAAACATCATATCGCATTTGTATCTGCTTTTTGCCCGCGCCAAGTTACGAGGGTTCCTGGTCGAGTGTCCGCCAGCAAACAGCACGCATTTGCGTGACATGTTTCGCTCCCCGGCTCCTCCCCCGGCACTCTTCAGGCTGACTGCCAACTAGCGAGGCGACCTTGCGCCAACTCACATTTGCACTCAGGAAAACCTGGCTCTGAAATAATCGTCACAGGGTCAGCCCTTTAACAAACAGGCAGCTAAGGAAATGCAATGATTCTTTGCGGAACCACACCTGTGGGCACTTGGTAGGAGTAGGAGGAGCTCCTTATGACTAAATATCATCCTGTGACTATTTCTGCTTGTGTCCGGACACTCACAGCCAAGCGCACTTAGGCTCAGAAAGGTCCAATTCAGACGCCAGCACGTGCTGCCCTTTGACAACGCGGCGTATGCGTAATTCGGCCCGAGAACCTCCAGCTGCTTGGCCTGAGACGCTTGAGACGCCCGAGACGCTCCTGCTGCTTGGCTTGGCACGTGAGTGATAAATAATTATAGACAAGCAGGCAACCAAAAATTATAACATTAGCTCGAATAACATGCCAGGCACGTTCCGGCTCTGCCTCAAATAATTCGAGACATCGCTTTATATAGGTTTACGCTTGTAGTAGGTACTCGCATTTAGCGGTCGCGACCGCCGGGCGACGTGACGGGCCCAAATTGGAATTATTGCCATCATGTCACACGATTAGTGACGTAAAATTGCCGAAGCCACCACTCCTCGCCTCATTCCGATGGAATTATTTGCATCTGCTTTTGCTCGAAGAAGGTTCCCAAGCATTCTGAGCTGGCTTTATTCCCCTCATTGTTGTCCTCGACGCCCTGCAGACTACCATCATTTAATATCCTGTCACTCGGAACAGGCCAGACTGGGAGTGGAGGAGCCTGTCGCTGCATTTCTTTTGTTGTGTCCAAGCCGAGAAATATTTGCTTTAAATAGTTTGGAGGAAGCTAAAAATACACCGCAGACCCCGAGGATGTGATATGCGGTGAAAAACTTATTTTTTTACAGTAGATTATGTGTTTTTGCCTGTGGACATTTAAAGTTGGAAACATTTGTTAAGTCACAAGGCTAAAATAAGTCAAAGTCATTGCTTTCTAAATCTAAGATATGCTGTGAATAAATAAAGGCACCACCCACCAGCTCTGCAATTTCTGAATAGCTAACAATTTTAACCTTAAGGCAACATTGAATATATTTTAAGAAATGGAAAAATTGCTAAAGTGACCTCGACTGTGATATACTCGGTACCAAAAGCATTGTGCTTATTGGACACAATTACAAGAAGGAAGAAAGGTACAGTCGACTGTACTCGACTGTGAGATACCCGGTATTCAACGCTTTGTGAATTAAGTTACAAAACAATTAACCTAAAGAGCGCTCCTTCCCTATACTCTTTAAAACGATCGAAGTTAAAAATGAAATTCTAAAAACACTACAAATTTAAATAAATCAAGTAAGAAAGCTACAGTCAAGAAGGCTCAAGTGTGATATACCCGGTACCTGGTACGGTAGAGAAGCCTCCTTTTGCCTGTAACATACACACTCGGTTGGCACTACCCTTGTGAATAAAAAAATATTAAATTAAAAGGATTTTAAAGCTTTGTCGCGGACTAAAACTAGTCCAATATAAAATCATTTTAATTGATAAACATTTTTCTATACGCCATTAATTTACTGTAACAATTTAATTTAATTTACTGTGACAATCGCCGTCTCTTATGCAATGTGGTATGGTCATTTCTTGCTTGCTTACTTTTTTTCTTTATTCATTTAATAAATTCCAGTTCTGAGAAAGTTGGCAATACAAAAAAATTAAGCAAAGTACATTTTGTTATTTTTTGTAACTCTTGCATATGCTCTTTCTGTTCTGCAAACTTTTTAATGTAACAGTAGTGGAGTACGTATGACAATAGCCGCTCATAAAAAGTTGGTTGTTGGCCAGGGTCCAGTGCACGTTGCCCCGAGACCAATCTAGGCGAAGTCCAGAAAAGTTTTTTATACATTTTTATTTAACTTGCTTATTAAGTTTTCACTCTTTTATTCAATTGATACATTTTATAAAGACGGACCAAAAATTGTGCCCAAGTCCGTTTATTAAATAAAATAAATAAGCATAAATGCTGTCAATTTCTAGAAGAGTTGCAAAATATAATTAACAACAATTTGTGTATAGATACCAACTAAGTTTCCTGTTCAATGTATCATTTTACTATTTTAATATATGTATATTATTTATGTTGTCATATATAGTGTGAGAATAAGAACAGAAACAACCTTTAATATATGTATATTATTTATGTTGTCATTTATAGTGTGAGAATAAGAACAGAAACAACCTGTTCTGATTATGGCGTTCTATGAGTCGGAATTGCCTCCTTCGATCTGTTGGCACTTATAGTTGTAAAGAGAATATCAGCGGAACAGAAGCATTCCTTCACTTCTATATAATGACCAAGTTAATTAAATTTGAACGTCTATTCAGTCCTGCTCTCACATAATCCCCGATGTGCATACCCTGCCCATGCTGAGATTGCTGGAAACGGAACCGGAGGTTTCGGATTGTAGACAGAAACCACATTTGTGAGGACCAAAGTCTCAGTGAGAAAATGCATAACGTGTATATTAAATTTTCATATGCACTGCTGCTGCTTCGGACCCTGAAAATTTGATTGTAACAAAGGGAACTGAGATTTTCATTTAATTAAATTCCCCCAGACCCTGTCGCCCCTCTCCCTGCCTCGGTTTATCAACATTTCGTTGGAGATATTGTTGATTTTTTGCCTGACCATTTTGGCATTCATTAAAATTGTAGCACAGATATCAACAGATGCCGATGGCGGCCGAAGCCGGATACGTAGGTATCCAAACAAAACGCTCTGTGTTGTGGTCTTTCTAGTGGCTTGTGCTTGGCACATAAATGTAATTTTCATTTAATATTTCTGCTATAACTGACCACGTTGGCACGTAGTACATAGAGCGTAGAGTGTAGAGTGTGTCCTTTCCAAACACAAATTTCGTTAACAAACTGGAAGGAGGGAATGGTGCATAAAACTTGCTGCTGCTGGGCAAATATTGAAATAGACACGTGTCAAATAGTTCTGGGAAACTTATTTAGCAGGGAAACTGTAGTGAGACAACAATGGGGTTTCCCTAAACAAATTACTGGCCATAGGGGATGCCATTACCGCCACGCAATGTAAATATAGCCGGGCATTAAGCGATTCGGCAAGTATTACTCCGCCCATTCGAGGCATTGTATTTTTAGTCAAAGGCTTTGAATTTATAATGCCAATTCGAATTTGTAGAGCTCGGCAAAGTCAAATCAAATTATGCATAAATCTCAATATAATTGACATTGAACGCCGAACTTTTGCTACTTTGCGCAGAAATTTTGCGGGACTATTTTTGCCATTTGAGGAGGCGTCTGCCGGTCTTAGACAGGCTATTATATCCAAGTCAAATCCAGGGCCTTGCCCAAACCAGTTGCGAAAGTTGAAAGGATATTTTTGCCCCTGACTTTTCCCCTGCCTTATTGTGGGAAAGTTCACTCGTATACACCGGGGGAACTCATGTGTGTCTGCATGTTCATTGTGAAAATTATGCGAAAAGTTTTCCGAGTCCTGGAAACGACGCAGCTGAAAGTATATTAAATTGCGCCTTGCACTGACTGTTGCCAGTTGCACTTTCGCCGAATCTCGGCCACAAAAGCCTCGGAAATAGCTCAAAAGCATTTTGCGGCTTGGTCCTTCCGGGCGGCGATGAGTGTCCACTGGGACTGCTTTGCGGTTGTCCAGTTGTCCGGATAACCGAAACAAAAATGCGCCTGCCATGGAGACTTCCGGCTCTTACGCCCTTTCAATGCGTGTGGCCGGATTTCCCGAGACTCGAAAAGGTATTTTGGGACATGGGGGCTTCAGGGAAGTACAAGGCCAGCCCTTCATGACAGCTCTTGATTTCATGGCTTTTAAGTCTTTAGAGCGCTAACTAGCCAGATTTTCAGCTTATTTGATTAACTCGAAGAGACGACAGGGCGAATTAAGCTGTGCCGGGCCACATCTGCCACTAACACACTCGTACTTATCAGTGTCATGTGCGGTTGTCGCATAAATGTCTCGAAAATATGTCGTGTGCGGCCCAGAAAAACAAAACCATAAAGATGAAATATGTCTGGGCCGGGCCCATGTCTTGCATTGCTCACATGCTAAATTCTCCCCGGCGTCGACATCTTGTAATTTTATTTTATTATGCCCAGAAAGGATGGCCCGGGACACTCATCTCCTGTGTGTGTGTATGTTTTGGCCCAAACGAGACGGACCCTTTATATCCGCAAGGAGAAAGTTTGTAATATCTCCTGATGTTCCGGTTGTCTCAACAAATTGGTGAGGAAATACATATACTAAATAAACTGCCGGCAGCCGCTATTGATGGCATGGCTAATGACCTTGAAAGTGATATGGGATCCCTTTTCTACCTTATTGTTTTGGGTCTTGTTTTGGCCAAGTTTCATCATAATTTGATTGAGAACAGTTTGGCGACCCCGAACAAATCGAACTCGTTCTGAGCGCCTTAAAGTTTGGGTTCCTTTTTTACTTATAAGACGTTCTTCTCCATTTCAGAACGTTCTTATTGGTCTTTTCCTTCCTGTAAAATCGGTGGAAAGTTTGCGAGAGTTCAAGGAATGATGGGAGTTAGTGCTTTCACTTGTAAATTTATTGAAAGTAGTTTAAGACTTAAATACATGAAGAAAAGCTAAATAAATGTAAATAATATATTGTTGCGTTTTTAGGATACATATATTTATCTTTTAAATAAATTTATGGTATTGGATATTACAAAAGCGACTCCGGATGCGTTTTCGGTGCATGTACCCATGCCCGTCTGTCCGTTTGGCCGTCTGTCCGTATATAACTCTTTGAACTTTGAATTCATTTTCCCGCCAAGTTGGATTCACAGATTACAGAAACATTACTCAAATTTTTGTTGCAAATACATTTTTGTTAAAACATTTTTTAAGTATACAAAAAATATTTTCTGGGCCTTCGAGTTTTATTTAATACCTCGAGTTGTGGCCATCCAATTAGCAGTCCAATGTTTCCATTTACTAGTAATTAAGCAACCATTTGTTTTGTCATTCATATTAATTGCGTTAGATGAGAACTTTGAGTGCTGGAACCGGACCAACTTTAAACAAGTCGAGTGTGCTCGACTGTAAGAGACCCGACACCCAAGGCTTTGTGCATAAAGTTAATGACTTTAACCGCTCACCTTTCCAAGACTCTCCCAAACGATTTGTTCATTCGACTTTAAGGAGAAAAGTTGCAAAAATATCGAAGATGTTAAAAATATAACATACAAAGCAGTCATTTTGGATGAGCCCAGATCATAACCAGGGATCGAGTCTTGACTAACCATCGGCGTGTCTGAATGCGAGCAGGATGGAGATATAACTACTCTAATATGTAATTCTCCCCATAACTCCCATGTTTATCATCCGATTTCTATCAAATTTTTAGAACATATCCACACTATGGTATTTATTACACATATATTTTCCTAGCGATTTCCATACTATAGTTGTGATATTCATCTTCTATATGTCTTTAATGATTTGTGGGGGATGTAGAGGGCAAATACGTAAAGCGCCTGTCTACGTATAATCAACGTTGCTGGCTGACTAAAATTATAATACCCGTCAAGGATATGAGAATAAGAACATATTTGATTTCAATATATCCATACTCCGAGATTTGACAATTTTGAATGATTTCTGAATTGCTGATTTAATTTTATTAAAGTTGTAAACAGCAAGGGTATACAAACTGTTGGCTTCCATAATAAGCTCCTTTCTTCTTTAAATACATGCACAAGCAGCGTTCGTTTTCGTTTTGCAAACTTATTTGCTGGAATATTTATCCTGCTGATCCAAGCAATAAAAAGTTTCCTTGATATAATATTTAAGAGAAGTGCATTTTTTATAGAGTAAAAGTGCAAACCGGACGGATTTTGTTCTCCCTGTGGAGAGCTTTTCAATTGCAATGTTTTTTCCACCGATACCAACAATGACCATATCTTCGGCAGTACAAATAATACAGAGTTTCCCTAAAATCGAAGCTGACTGCCCTCATCAGTGGGTGGCTCCTTTGGCAAGCGTACTTAAGCGCAGTTGCAATAACTTTGCAACAGAGGGGAAGCAAAGGTATTACAAGTGCTTTGTAATCTATTTGAAAAGTTTTCCCCAGCAGGAAAACGAAAACACACGCCAGCTCAGAATAAGAAAGCGGCTACAGGAAAAGGGAAAACGAGAGAAAAGCGAGGGGGAGCGGGGTGAGACCGTAAGAAAAACTCTCGTAATAGACAAACAATGAGTATAATGAAACGTTAAAGCGTCGTGTAATGACGCAACGGAAGCGAAGCAATTTACGTAAGCTTCCAGGGCGAGTTAGGAGTTTAATGAATGCGAGGATAGAGCGTTCAACTTAATGACGAAGCTGAATGCCTCGCAGGGCGGAAAAACGGAAAATCGGAAAAGTCGGCAGATCGATGCAGCTGCCACTTTATGTGCCACATTAGAGCACTGTCAATAGCGGCAGCAGAAGTTGCCGCCAAAATGAAAGCCGGAAGGAAGCGACCGACAGACACTTTGGCCACCTTTTCCACCCTCCAACCTCCGCTCCCCGCGCTAAGCGATACACATTAACAATACAAAAATAAATCCCTTTAAATATATAATAAGTGTAGGAGATTCCTCTGTGCAGTATTAGCATTGTACTCTGTAGCGTCCGTCTGCTATAGGAATATTGGAGAAATGAATGGTAAAATAATATGAAATATATAAACATAAGATATGCCAACTAACTCTTCCGAAGTTATCTTTCTTTATTGTTATAGATCAATATATAAATATAAATAAATGAAATGAAATGTCCGTCTGCTATAGGAATAATGGAGAAATGAATGGGAAAATAATATGAAATATATAAACAAATTTTAAACAGCAAAGATATGGAAAGCATTGCTTTCGAAATTATCTTTCTTTATGTTATAGGCCAATTTATAAATCTAAATAAATTTATAAACTAAATAAATAATAAAAATGAATAGCAAAATAATATGAAAATAATATATAAACAAATTGTAAACAACAATAATATACAAACTATGGCTTCCGAAGTTATCTTTCTTTCCTGTTATAGATCAATATATAAATATAAATAAATGAAATGAAATGTCCGTCTGCTATAGGAATGAAAATGAATGGGAAAATAATATGAGATATATGGTAAACTGCAAAGATTTGCAAACTATGGTATCCAAAGTTATATTTTTTTCTTGTTATAGATCAATTTATAAACATAAATACATGAAATGAAATCATTGTTCAACTAGCTAATGAATCTTTAAGTTCCATAGCTTGTCCAGCTTAATATCATAATAATTTTAAAATACTTAGCCTATTGTGGCAAGTTTTCAATACAAGCATCCTCAATAAAATGGATTATTCGAAAATAGGCCAGGACTTAATTGAATTTCGTGTCCTTTCCTTATCTGACTGCACATATGTGATATTCCAAGACAAACAACAATGTATGCACACATATTTGCTTTGGGAGGCAGACACGGAATGCGGCCGAAAAGGACTCGCTCTCCTGCACATATACGTATATATATATATATATATATATATATATATATGGATATATGAAAATTTCCCGTAGCTTCTGTTCCCCGTTTCTGTTAAGCTGGCAGCTGTCAATGGCGCGAGCTCTGGGAAAGGAAAAGTGCTGAAGGTTTGCTTAGTTGGGCCGGGAAAAGTTGAATTGTGCGCCGAGTTTCTTGAGCATATGGATAAACACTGGCTTTATCATGAGATATTGGAAAGACGGACAAAGTTTTCCACTACAGTGGAAATTTTGATACCGCTTTATGATAGCTGTGTGGGGAATAGATATTGGTTATTATACTTATTTTTGCCGGAGAAAGAAACTCTTCAAAGTTTCTGGGGCACTTCCCCAAAGACTCTTAGCTTATTTAAATATCTATTAAGAAACAATTTCTACTCTATTTGTTCAGTTTTTTTTTTTTTTTTTTAATTAAAAAGATAGAAGCACAAGCACTGTAAATTGAGTGTAAGTGCATTGCTTCATCTCTTTATTTTTAAATGCTTAAGTAATCTTTAGGGCATGGAGTCAATTAACTTAATATTAAAGTGTAACTATAGCATAGTTTAATTCATAAAAAATATTAATATAGATAATAATAGAAAGAAGCAAAAGCACTGTAAATTCACTTTAAGTGCATTACTTTATCTCTTTATTTTCGAAAGCTTTAAGTAATCTTTAGGGAATATAGTGTATCTGAAGCATAGTTTAATTCATACAAAATATGAATAGACTCCCTTCGCATCCTTAGCAATCTGGGAAATAAGTCCGCCAGATGTAAATCAATTGAAGTATTACAGCATTTAAAATGCAAATTTCGATGCAATCACAGAAACCTTGGCACATAGGTGGCTGCCAAGCTCTTTCCATTTACTGCTGACTTTTATTTTCGATCTCGGCTGCCTGCCAGTTTGGCAGACATCAAAGGAAATTTTGGAAATACTTGGCTCACGGAAAATAGATGTACCTGCGACACTACAAAATGCCCAACAAAGGAATGGAATACACCTGGCTGGCAGGTGGGGAGCGAGCTTTCGGGTCACACGGAAGCCAAAGCCATTTGCATGTTGCCAGACGCCAGCTCCTCGGAAGGATCTCTGTGAACTTGAAACGAGAAATCAAAAGTCACAGGAGGCGGCAGGACGCCGCCGCGCCGTCAGGGTTAAACTGAAAATGAAGATGCCTCCTGTCGGCAAATTGCGTAAGGAAAATGAAAATGATTTCGCCGGAGCTGATAAGAAAGTCGTGAGCCACGCCACCCTAATCGACAGCCCCCAGCCGGGGAATACCCCGATCCCCAGTGCCCCTGTGCCCCAGTGCCCCTGTGCCCCTGTGCCCCTGTGGTAGCCGCGATTCAGTGAACAGCTTTCGATTTCCGCTCGAGGTCCGATGGCTAGGACTTGTGGGCAATCTTGGCAAATGCGTTTATGGCACATCGATGGGAATCGAAAGGCCATTAAATAGTTTACTTTATGCATGGCAGGCAGATTCTGCCCCACGGTTATTTACTCGCCCCGGCCGATGATGAACCCGTCAAGCAGCAGTTAGGGCCGGCATCTACCACATCTACCACAACGTCTCCCATTTACTTTTCTTTTCTTCTCGTCCTTGTAGATTATTTTTTGCCTTCTGTTTGGCATCACGTAGTCACCGCATGTTACGCCAGGAGTCCCTGCTCCTCGCCCAAGTGACCTGCCCAGCCAGTTGTGCGGAAGTGTCTACCATACGCATGTTAATATCTTCCCCCAGAGCTCCCAGCTCCTGTGTGCTGCTTCGCTTTTAACAAGTGCGAGTCCTTTCATTTGGAGCCCATATAAAAGCAATTAGGGAAGGAAATGGCCATTCCTGAGATGCATATCTAGTGGTACAATCGAAGCCAGAGCAAAACGGAGCCAATTAGAGGTACTAGTTCGTTGGCAGATAATACACCAGGAGCTCTCGGCAAATTAAACCAATAAATCATGGGAGGGGCCTCTATTCTTACCGATTGTCATTAAATAGGGCTTAAAAATAAGCTTTTTTAAAATAGGTAAATCAGAGAGACAAGTGTGAGAGGGGACAGCATAATGGCATTTTATTCTTCTATATTTGTTTTCTTTTTGGATATGGTAAATCCGCGTTTTTCGTGTCTTTCATAAGCATTTATCTGTCGACACGGCAACCGCAAAAACATTTTGATTAAAGGGCAACTTGCACATGTAGCTGGAGTCCCATTGCGAGTTTTTTGCGTGGCGATAATGTTTTTGCGGGGCTGACAACACAAATATTTGACCACAACGAGTGCCAACACATAAAAAAGGGAAACAATGCCCAGGATAACAAAAGTTGGCAACATCGGCTACAGCCAGCGGAAACAACTAACATCAGCAAACAGGGATTCATATTTCAGGATTATTCGACTTGTTTTATTCCTTAAAGCAAATATCAAATGCAATTGGAATTAACAGTAGAAGTATGTAGGTGTTGTCACTATTACTTCCTTAATCACGGGAAAGGTATGCCTAATATTACTACAAGAACAGATAACTTTCCAAAGGCTGGGAGAAATATGGATATTAAAGTATCCATTGGCAGACTTGGGGCCTTCGATCAGATCTTCAGCTACCCCGCGGGGAAACTATTTGACAAATAGAAGGAGTTGTAGGTGTAGTCACTACTTCTTCCTTAATCACGGCAAAGATATGCTTAATATTCCTTGAAGAACAGATAGGTTTCCGGAGGCTGGGAGAAATATGGATATTAAAGTAAAGTTGGAGGCCTTCGATCAGATCTCCAGCTACCCTGCTACCCTGAAACTATTTGACAAATAGAAGCAACCAAAACACATCACGCAGGGTTCGAGGGTCGCAGACTGGAGCACACAAGCAGGCGAGGATGTGTGTACACCAGGATCCACATATACTCATCCGTATGAATAAACATATGCATGGCCATGCAAATGTGTCAGCGGGACGCGCGGGTTGCAGATGAAAATGATATGTGTTTGCATGCGGACGGGGCTAAAAGCCGAAAGCGGTTGTCAGTCAGCGGAATCCAGCGAAATAAAAATAAAAGGAGCCAGGGATCCCCGGCGGACCAGCCACCGACATCTCCTCGCCGTCGGAGGCTACCCATAAATTCGGATGACAGGCGAGGTGACAACGTGTCAACAAGCGCCGCGGGCGCCTGCCACGCCCCCCTAATCACAGCTTCCGCCCTACACACATACCCACGTTATGGAGTGAACTGATGAGCCAGAAGACAGGAGGGGCAGGCGGCAAAGTCGGCCAATTAAAGAGCAAATTTAAGAAGGTCTAAGAACACTCCGCGCACTCATATGGCGAGTGATTGATTACGCGACATCTCAAATCGAGGACAATTTAATTGGCAGCAGCCCCTAAAGTCGTCCTTTTATCTGACAGCTTAACCTCTGTGCGCCACTTGCGCTGTTTTTTAAAGAGGATGCGAGCACTCCACCTCAGCGGCGTTCTAAGAGACATTTTAATCCTAGTTAGGGAATTCATGCACCTTAAAGAAATTAGCTTACTTATATTTATAATAAATGATCAATTAATAAAGCTACAGTCGGCTGTTTTGCCGACTATAAGATACCGGGTACCCAAAACTTAGTGCGTTAAATAACATTTTAGGAAAATCGAAAACATGCAAGATATTACACATTGATATTTTAATCTCCATCCTGCTTGCACTCGCAGTCAGACTCGCCGAAGATTGATAGTCGAGTCTCGAACCGTAGGTTCAAGCTGGAGGATCCAAAATAACACTATATTTATGTTTTTATATCCTCTGTTATCTTTGAATCTTTTTTAAGTTAATTAATGCTATTTGGGCTGGACTTGCCACTAAAAATCGAATTTGATCTTAATTGTAGCGTTGGGATATTTGTAAATTAAATGAATTGGTATGTCTTATAACTTGATGCACAATGCTTTGGATACCGGGCATCACACGTCGATCTAAATAAACTGCAACCTTCTTACTTGTTATAAAACTAAATCGGCAAATCTGAAGCCGTAGAAAATGTTAATATCTCAGAGTATCTTCATTCCGATTCATTGTATGGCAATTATATTAAATAGTCGTTAAGATTCGTTCCGACTCATATACTATTTGGCAAATTTCACCTAGATAGCCTTGAACATACAGACTACTTGGCGCAGGGACCGACAGATGGATAGATCGTATATATACATTTTTGAGAGTCTCAAACTTTTGACTATAATTATAGAACTCTTTGAAAGGCTATATCGAAATGTATTATCAAAACCGTGACTGTATTCTTATACAACCATTTACATTATAAAAGCCATTAGTTGCCAGGAATTTACGAGAGCAATACCACACTTATAAAGTGGATGTAAATGTGGGAAAGGACACCTCCTGGTAATATCATACTATGTACATTATACGGCAATGTCCTTCTTATCACTGCTGGATGGTGTCGTTGTTATTGCTGATGTAATTGGCTGTCAGAGTCATCTGGCAAAGTCGAAGTAAGATAATAAAATAAATGAAATGAAGTGAAATTCACGGCTTGGCCCCGACTCCGACTCCTTCGGGCGACACCAATTTGTTGGCCTCATATTTCTGTGATTTGTTGTTGAAATTGTTATTGTTGCTGGTGGCCCCGCGTCAAGTGTGCGTGACAGGAGCAGCCACCATAAACAGCAACGAGTTGCGTTGGCTTATTTTATAATCACAGCAATTTTCGCGCCCTGCTCAATGATTTTTCCTGTCCTCCTATATGCTCCTATATGCGTATATTTGCATTTTATTATCGCTCGTCCTGTTTTATTGACACAAATCATTTAGGATGTGTTTTTTGTTGTTGACGTTTTTTACTGCCTCCAGTATGTGGGCGCGTGTGATGCCGAAGTGTGCGTGAGTTTTATTTGCCGCCAGGTATTTGATATTTTATATTTGATTGGTTCGGGATTTATGTAGATGTTTATTCTGTTTGCTTATTTGGCAAATATTTTTAAAGGTGATTCCCTGGATTCCGCGAATTGAATTTGACCTGAAGCGAACTCGAGGAAAATGGTAAACATTTCCATGAAGCACTGAATACATTTCCATAAGGTAATTGGAATGGGCTTTCTAGGGAACTCCTTGCTAGAGCTATTTTTACATTTTTGTCATATATTAAAGCTTCTCTTCCCCCTTTTCTTGTGTACATTGGAACGCTTTTGAGTTCTATTTGAAAAAATTAATCACATATTTGTCCAATAAATCAGAGTAAGATATCCACGGCTGACGTCATAGATCCCTGGTGAAATGTCACTTCCTTATCCATTTTCCCCAATAATCAATCCAGAAATCCACTTAGCCCATTCCGTCATCCAAAGATAAAGAAACCCAAACCCTTTTTGGCCAGTCATTTGCCTCCTATTAAGTTCGTTTGCCCAGCAAACACGAGGAGCGCTGTTTCTAATTGATGGAGAAGCAGGGATGCTGTGCCCCAAATCCAATGTTGGTGGTTGAAAAGAAACTGAAACTAAAATTGAAATCGATGCCACGACAGAAACCAAAGCGCAAAAGTCCAGCGATAAATCCTTCACGTATGTATGGATTCCAGCAGCGACCCTTTCAAGAATAGAAAGGATTTATTTCGAGGCTGGAATCGGTTGTATTCCGTTTAAGTCTTCCAAACTCAATCAGTTGAATGAAAGCTATGGATAATAGTATCATCTTCCTCATCAGTATACTGACCACCTACAAAATCCAGCAGCTATAACTCTTTGAGAATTGGAGAGTAACCCAAGCGCTTAGTTCACGATGCTGAAGTGTGGTTTAGACTATGTTATGATGTATAAATATAGTCCAGACTGTCAGAAACACTTGCCAATTGTCGAAGTATAGCAAAACGAAATTAATAATTCATGTTAAATTAATGCAAAATGTGGAATTATTTTGTATCTATATACATTACATTTTTTCTTAATCTATAATTTATGAGCTTAAATTAATAACACCTTTTTTCAGGTTTATTTTAAGCAACACATTTTTTGTCGTATGGTAAACACATTCATATACATATGTGGGACACAAACATTGAGTGGCCCATTCATATAATATTTTCACCGATTTTTGCGCATTTTCCATGAGGATTTGGTGCGCTCTATGGTCTACGTGAATTGTTTGCCTCAGATCAGCAGCGCGGAAAAATGTTCAAATATTTGTTAAGACTGCTCTCACGCACAAAGGCTAATGTTGTCACGGCCACAATAGATCTTTGTCTGCATATATGTATATATGTATATGTACATATCTGCTATTTGGTGGTGCACTATGGTCCAGGCGACCACGTTTCTGGCCAAAATTAATAACTTACTTAATTTAAGATATATAAACATGAAACTTTACAAATCGTAATTTTGTAGTTATAGGGAGAAACTGGATGAAAATTCAGGCAAATATGTGTAATATGTGTAATATATGTAAGATAAATTCATAAAACTTCTGGATCTTCATGTTGATGTTGTTTTAACATAATGTTATAGATTAGGTCCAAATCGGATAACGATTTCATTGTGTTTTTATTGGAACGATCCAACAAAAGCTATAGTTTGCATAAAATTATATTATAGTTCGATTAATTAAACTTTCTATTGTTGTAAACATTTTTTCTTTCTATTAATGTGATTGGGTAAATATAACTCTGCAAAAATATGAAGTCGTTGGAACTGCCTTTCATCTGGCAATTTTTCAATACTTATAATCTTTTGATACAAATTCCTAGAAATGTGATAAAAGTGGCATTTCTCACATCATGCAATTTAACATTAGTATTAACAAATAGGGTTCACGGTGGGACTAGGTGGAACTCACATTGTACACCTTTTTGAAAATAAGATTTCAACTAAAAAAGCCACATTTCGGATAATACACTCTAACACCAAATTACGAAAACACCACAACGACTTGAGATATTTCATATTAAAAAACACCTAGTAGTAGCCCTCCTGATTCAAATTAAATTCAATAATTTTAGATCATTTAATTTGTTTAGAGAAGGGTGAGACTAAACCGCCACCCCAAATGTCACACGAGATGGTAAAAGATGGTGGTAAAATCACCATTACTTCCATTAAAATTTGTTTAATAAAGTTTATTAAATTATCTAAAACTTGAATAAGTTTATGTGTTTTGAAATATTTCAGAGCTTAAAAATTGTGTAGGGGAGCGTGGAACATATCCGCACCCCAAATGTTAAAAGTCGAATGACGTTAAAAAATCACTTTTATTTCCTTTTAACATTTTTTTATAAAGATTATTCAATTATACAAAACTGTGATCATTTATGTGTTTTATAATTATTACGTTTTATAATTATTTTTTTAATTATGTAGGGGAGGGTGGGGTGATACCGACACCCCAAATGTAAAGGTCTCAATGGTGGTAAATATTTCCATTTAATCTTTTTTTAAGTT
Organism: Drosophila pectinifera; assembly: GCA_008042775.1. NCBI lineage: Eukaryota > Metazoa > Arthropoda > Insecta > Diptera > Drosophilidae > Drosophila > Drosophila pectinifera. Next base: position 131,359 of record VNKC01004257.1, on the reverse strand, counting down.
TATTTAATTATTCACAAATTGATTAGGTATATATGTACATACATATATAAGCATGCTACAATTATACAAGGTAGTCTCGTCGGCTGTCGAAACATACGGGTTTTGTTGTGTGTGCGGACGAATTTTTATCGACATTAACCCTTATGCACAATGACATTTTGCAATGTATGCCACAGATATGTGGATGGTGTTAAATTTATAAAAACACCAAAATGTTTCGAATATATTTTTGGATTAGGAACTCAAACAAAAGACTGGCAATCCAAAAACAAAAACAAGGCCTCATTTCCAACTCAAAATAATTTAAAATTAAATTTTGACTTGCAACTCTATTTACTATGAAAGGCGAATTTAAGCCCCACGCACCGTCTAAGGGCTAATCCAAACATTCTATTGACGTTTCGCTCGCACTTACTAGACAAAGCTCCTCTTACTCAAACTCATTGTTATGATTGTTAGGGTACAAGATTTTGGCGACGAGACTACCTTGAATAATTGTATTGCAAGTATGTACGCACAATGTACGCAAGTATGTACGCAAGTATGTACGCACAATAATGTAAGTATGTACGCACTTCTACATTGCATTTGCTTTTGCATGCAAACAGCTGAATCCAACAGCTGATTGATCGAATGTGGCGCCATCTATGCGTGATGTGTGATGCGTGTCTTTGATGGTCACACTATTTCCGATCCATCGGGACCAAAATCAGGTTATTTTGTTATGTTTAAAATGTTGTGTTTAGCCAAAAATAGTGGTCGGGTGGAATATAGTGCACTGTTTCGTCATTCACTCGATGTGGCCAACAGCCAAGTCATTAGCCGGACCGAAGAGTCCGTCGCCCGCCGTCCGCCGTCCGTCGCCTATTTCCATTACGCGCGCGGCCCGCTTTATACCCACTTAAAGTTACAACAATTTAAATAAGTTTCAACTCATTTACCAAGTCATTTCCATGCCGACTTTGCTCGTCATCAGCTTCCCCGGCTATTTGTGTTTCTGTTTAGTTTTATGACGAGCCCTCGCGCCTCTTTTTAACCCCCGGCATGCAAAGCGGGATCCACACAAAGGAAATCTGCTAAAAATTTATTTACCCTGACTTCGGCGGAGGAACAGGAAAGCGGTAAAGTTTTGCGCTTTTGTTTGAAATTTGTTTCGCATTTGAAAGTTGAAATGTTTCCTTAGGAAAGCGGCCCGAACGAAAAAAACACAGAAACAAGACAAAAACACAAATAAAAGCTTTGTCCTGCGCCTCAAAGGGAAACTAAGGGACCTGAGGTTCTGCAAGCAATCCTGCCATGGAAGGGCGGACAGCCCCAATCTCAGGATTCGTTTGCCGGTTTCTTGGAAAAGCAGCGTTCCCTCATTCAATTTAACTTGCCGCCCCAAGTTTCAGCCTGGCTCGGCTTTCGGCTTAAACAAATTTCGGCATTTTAAAGGTTCGAGTTCGACTACCGTCTGCTGCCCAAATTGATCTTATTGACACTTTACTTACGGCCCAAATGGTCCGAGACGGGCCTGTTTTCAGCCAGACCCAATGGCCGTGTCATTTGTAACGTTTTCGTTTTCGTTTCGGCCACGACTCGCCTCCGGACCCGGCCCCCGGATTATTGCAGTTTGAGCGCTTGATGGCCGAACAATTGGGATGGGAAAATATTACCCGGCCATAAACATGGCCTTCTGGTCGGGCCCTGGTGAAATAAGGGGGAAGGAGCCACGGCATGCAACAGATACTGGCCAAGGGGTCCCCCCTTAAGGCAACGGAAAAATGAGTTTAAATGGGCACGTTATTAAGTCCATTTGTCAAAGTTCAAAGCTTCATTTATTTTTAAAGGTTTCCCAACTTAAATTTACAAATGAATTCATCTGTATTTCACAAATTTCAATTTTAAGTCCCCTTTCTAGGAATCTCACACAAAGTCTTTTAAAAAAGCTTAGCGACTTTCGAATCTCATAGATCTATGTCAGTTGTCAGCTTTTATTGTTTTATAAATAAAATACACCTCCAAGCTTTTATCGATTCATCCTCGCAGCGAACTTAGCTCATCTCCTTGCTGCTTATTCGTCAAGGAATTCATTTATCCCAGCGGCTATGCGTATTCATGTCCGACCAGATTCCGGACACAAATCCCGCGCCCAAATCTCAGTGAAGAGGCAACAACGGAGTAAGCACAAGTATCACTCACTCGATATTCCATGGCTCAACCTCCTCCAACCGCCGGACAAACAAACCAATTTCACACAGAAAACAAACGTTAATCACAAAAAGGAGTATCTGTCTACACATTCCCAATTTTATTAATTATTAAAGTGCATTTATGCACAGTGTGGCTTAACCTGGGACTTAGGGCTTACTCAGATAGAACCCGACTAAATCGGATCATCTGCTGATGCTGATCTATAGTTTATGTATGCAAGTAGTCCCTCTTTCAGGGGCACTTTCCAAGTATGATATATTTTGCCGCAGTGCACACACAATTGTACTTTTATGGGAAAACGTAGGAGGACCATCGCGCAGAGTTATGACGGCCAACAGCTGTGCGAAACGATGGCCACAGGGCCGGGATAGAGCTGCTGGCACATGTAGGGCGAGAGTTGGCCCGAAACACTCGTCGAATGTTGCATAACGCCCCTCGGCAGGGCTGGGCCATATCATTGGCCAGCTTACCATTGAAGCGAGGAGGGGTTCCCGGGCAAAAAACTATGGAGTATTAAACAAAAGTGGCCGGGCGACAGTTGGACTTGCATTGTATTGTTGCCAGGCAATCGTAAATCGTGGGTACACATACATAGGTGCGGACACTTAATACAGTCATAAGTCGGGCGGGGAAATTTATTGGCTCAAAGAGAACAAAGCCCCGCATTGACCCCTCCCCTCTCCTCTTCCGCAGGATACTTTCCGCTGGGGTCGCAGCACTGCCTGACCTGGATCTGCCTGGACGTCCTCTTCTGCACGGCCAGCATCATGCACCTGTGCACCATCTCCGTGGACCGCTATTTATCGCTGCGCTACCCGATGAGATTCGGACGGAACAAGACGCGGCGGAGAGTCACCCTTAAAATCGTATTCGTCTGGCTCCTAAGCATCGCCATGAGCCTGCCCCTGAGCTTGATGTACTCCAAGGTGAGTCTTTGTTTCAAGGAACAAATTATTCATTACTTAAAGTGGGATATCCAAAAGCCTACCAAACTAACAGAGGGCGTGCCTTGCACTCAGCTTAATTGCACGGCCCTGCCCTGCCCAATATGTCCATATCAACAGTACTCCCGTGTTATCTGCTTTCCAATTGATTCCAGGATCACGCCTCGGTGCTGGTGAATGGTACCTGCCAGATACCGGATCCGGTGTACAAGCTGGTCGGCTCCATTGTGTGCTTCTACATTCCGCTGGGCGTGATGCTGCTGACGTACTGCCTCACCGTGCGCCTCCTGGCCCGGCAGCGCCAGAACTTGGGTGGCGGCCAGCAGACGGCCGCCGCCACTCCCGGATGGGCCAGCGGCTGGCTGGGCCAGGCTCCGGCCTTGGGTAAGAACAGTTCCGTAGCCTAATATGATTTTCAGTTGGCCCAAAATTTGCATTTCGCTTCACATTGCACTTTTTGTGCTCACAACTTTACACACCCCTCGAGGGGGAGTGGGGGAGTGGGGATGGGGTGTAAACGTTGGCAGGGGAATGTCTGGCCTAGACAAACAATGCAGGGACATGTGCCGGATACTCCGCCTTGCATCTGGGGACCGAAGTGCGACTAAGCCGCAGCAATGCACACAGAATCGACATGGCCATCGACATTGAACTGGGTGGAGTAGGGCAAACACTTCACGTTCCCCACCCACATCCCCAACTCAACACACACATCCCCAAAATGGGTGCAGAGTCCAGCCCATATGTGTAGATAGCTAATTTCCGTGCTGCTCTGCATTGAAAGCCCGACGTAAATGGCTTGTAATGCTCTAAGAGCCTTCTGCAGTGCTCAACTAGTTTTAAAACCGAAGTTTCAAGACTAAACTTTTGATGGTGCTTATGCACAACGTGGTTCATGTGGGAAAAGCTTTAGCAGGAGATTAAAAAAGAAGTAAAATAAGTTACCTGAACCTTATTTTAGTGATTAAGCATATTAGAAAAAAAAAAAACATTTATTTCTTCTACGCTAACTAGTCTTTCAGTTTTAGAGCTGGCACTGATACTATTCGATATCCGATTTATATATATCTCTGCCATAGGAACAATTGGTATATAATAAGAAATATGAATAAATATTTTCGATATTTTTAAAAATACTCTCACATATCTCGAGACGTCGTTATTGATTTAGCTTGGGTTGGTAAAATTGCAAACTGCAAGGGTATACAAACTTTGGCCTCCCGAAGATAACTTCCTTTTATATATTGTATTATATATAGAGATATTGAGTTAGGTAATTTTTATGCAGCTTCTAATGGTATGCTTTCCAACTCTGATTTAAAATCAGTAGTGTCAGCAAATTTCTTTCACATACAGTAGAGTTAGATAGCAATTATTGTAGTCAAAGTAATTTGTATGTAATGGTGCAAACCCCTGTTTTAAAAACACATTTTGTTTACTGTCGTTGACTTAGAGCTAAGACAGTACAAATTTGAATTGCAATATGCCAGAAGAAGTACAAATCTAAGAGCATGAAAGCTTAAATATTAAATACGCTTGCTTGTGTGAGTATACAGCGTCCCAGTCGTACTTTTTAGAACCTACTTGACAAAATTAGCTTCCATCAATGGTTCAAAAACTATAGAAGTATGCAGTAATGCATGTTAAATATATGCCCTTAATATAGGATTTTTTGCGGTAATATGCCCTTATTTCCTTAACTGCGACGGTTTCGTGAAATCGCTGCTTCTAGTAGAACGCATAAATATGTATATATTATATCGGAAACCACCTTTTGATAACTAGCAATCGAAAAAGAGGGATTAAAATTCATTTAGATTAGTATCCAAGCTAAGCTTATTACACGGATTATATATTTATATTTAATATTTATGTTAATTAAAAATTAATAAAATAAATGTTTACAAATATATTTATTAAATTAAATTGTTTCAAAACGGTTTCAATATGTTTCTTTGGAACAGAATTTTGCATGAAAAAACATATGTACATATGCTTTATGTATGCTATGTGTTGTATAGTGCTTATTATTTACCGGCTTCATACTGTTTACAATGGGTTCTTTCGGAACGGTATTTGTTTGAAAAATAAACATTCTTACCGGACAGTTTTTGGTGTATGCTATAATATGCGTTTCAGGTTCACGAAGTTCAAATTTACATTGCGGAAGAACTGTTCTAGCGCACAAAAAATAACTCTTCTTTGGCTGTTTCCCGCCATATTAAAATGAAAGAAAGAAAAACAATTAAGTATTCAAGATTTCCTGTCGCAGGAAACGCATAAAAGCGTACTTCTTGAAAGCAGCCAGGTTCGACTGGGGTACACAAGAAATTAATTTATTTATAGCCGTTACTGGGTGGTGTGTTTGTTTAGAGAGAGAATTTCTCCGAAACTGTCGAGGTGGGGTAAAACATACACTCTTATCTTGCTATTACTATTATATTATTATTATATATATATACAGCCACAACATCCTAGCAGCAATAATTGTTTGATTACCGTGGGTATTAATTAAAGTTTTTGTTGTGTCGTAAAAAAATAACAAAAAGAAGTTTAGATGTATTATAATACACGATAAACTATGCTGATAGCTGCAAAAGATCATCTGATAGAACTGTAATTTTCTTACTCATTTGTTTATCAACCCTTAAAGCAAAATATACAATTATTTTACATATTTGGTAAAGCTTTCGTTTTATTTCCAAAAAATAATAACAATAATATAATAATATAATAAAATAATGTAATATTTTTGCCGTATTTGCCCCACTCTTGTTCAGCATAACAATAACTAAATTTGATGCTTTTGGTATACAAATATTTGATAACGTTAACCAAAAGCCTCGGCAACCGCTTAGGATAATAGACAATTGAATAAACTACATAAAAAAACTGTAAAATAAAATACAAAATATTTTTTATCATGCTTTTTCCTCTACCATTTAGAATCTCGGTTTCGGCCCACCCTCCCCTATTTATTATTTATTTAAGGTCTTTTTAACAAACAAACAAAAATATTTTTGAACATTAATAAGTTTTAAGAGAAATATAAAGATTAATCTGTGACAACAGTTTTCGGAGACACTTAGAGCTTTAACTACCAAATTAAGTGACAACATTCTAATAGAATTCATTATTATAAAGAATATTTTATGGACAAAATATTAAACCTGTGCTTTGTAGTTAAAGTTGTCTTACGTAAAAGTGAGGATATCTAACGTTTTTTTTTAAGTTTCTCAGCTATTATCACCGCCAATGCTATTATGTTTTTTTATTTCCTCTGACAAGCTAAAATGCAGACTATATCTAATCTAATGCATTTCAAGCTAGGCTAAGTGGCAGCCAATGTCTCGCAGAACTGGCTCCGCAAAATTCCTAATTCTCATCCGATTGACGGGTGCCCACGGGACAAGCAGTCATTTTCCGGCTGCCGAAAGTCGATGCACACCAGTGCTGTTAAATTCACCAATTTTCGAATAGATCTGTCCAGTTTTAAACGGCTCTAGCCAGAAGAATTGGAATCATTTCCTTCTCTGGAAATCTGGCCCTTTCACATCTGTATTTTTTCTTTTTTTATTTGTTGATAAATAACTATTTTCTTCCTTACATATGAATAGGTACATTTAGTTACAATTACGCAAGTTACATTACAAAAAATAATTTTAAGAAGATTTAATTTTGTCCGGTTTTTGTCCCTTTTATCCTATTTATCCGTTTCTTTGATCTGTCCGGTTTCCTACATTGGCTGCTGGCAGCACTGGTGCAGACTAGGAATATTTAATGGACTGCCGACTACAGTTGAAATCCTCTGCATTGGAGGGTGTTTAGGAAGCCATGGGGGTTCGGTGCGCAGTCCCCGATTCGTTTGAGTGGAGCTGCGACTTACAGTGCGGGGAGGCCAATGGGATGGGATTTGGGCAGTTATTTTAAGCAAAATCTCTGCTGTTCTGCGAGCGCATTTGGCCCAGGCACGTAGCTGGATTTCGAAGATTACTACTTCCGCTGCGGGCACAGAGAGGGAACAAATGCAAAAATCAACAACAGACGCCACTTTAAATAAAAAAAGGTTTTAGCACCGAAAAAAATATATTTAACAAGAAACTACATTTAAAAATAGCTAAATAAATAAAACAATGAACTAACAAAATATTAATATTATTAATTTAACACTAAAAGAAATATTGCGGAATATTTATATACACACTATTGAACAGTTTTCAAAGCATTGAAGGAAGCGTCTCAGCCCCCATATTCTTGATCACCATGTCCCATGTCCGGGTGTCCGTCTGTCCGTCTGTCTGTCCGCCTTTCTGTCACTACGCAAGCCAGTCTCTTAGTTATTGAAATATCTGACTGAAACTTTTTATTGAAGGTAAATTATAAGTCGGAATGGGACAGTTCGACGACTAAATATATATCTATATATAAAAACCAATGGGTAATTAAAAGAAAAATAAAAGTTCTTCGGCATATTTTCGCCTATTTTGAGATATGGTATTTTAATTATATGAAAATTGGACGCCTATATTACACATGTAGCTGCTATATAGGTAAATTTAATGAAAATTGATTTAACATATTTTTCAACATATATGAACCCGAATTACTATATCATATAGGAGCGAATTATAAAATTTTATGCGAGAAGAAAAAAAAATCAGCAATTTTGTTGTGTCTTTATTGTGTCTTTATTCATAAATAATTTATACATTTCAGTAAGGGTTTTTCGATCGATTTCCAAACATCAAAAAATTAATTATTAACTTGAGTATAATATTTACTTACTTTAATGATAATATTATGTTTATATGAGGATAATTTGGTATGAAAAAGAAGTACAAAGTAGTTGTGATATTTATCTCAATGTATATACTTTAATTCTTTAAATTGATAGGAAATTAAAATTTCTTTAATATTTTTTTTAAACCTGTCGGTATACAACTTATACTCTAGTTGGACAGCCCATAGTTTGAATTCATTAACATCATAGGGAATTGGGGAGGGTATTCAGGATGTCATATAGTTTTTAACAGACCCTAGAGAGTCCGAGCGCCAGTCTGACTTTTCGTACCGCACTTTCGATCTGACTGCCATTTGACTTCCGCTCACCCCGATGTCCCTGCTCTTGCTTCTCCGCAGAACGCCGTTGCACCTGGCGGCGGCTCCTGAAGCCGGGCCCGGGTCACGCCTCCTCCGTGCTGCACGCCCACTCGGCGAACTCCACTGACACGGATCTCAGCACACTGGACAACCACGAGCTGTGGCTGCCGGACTCCAGGTAAGAGGCACAGCCCTAGTGAGCTGGCTCCATATAATATATGTGGTATATAATATATTCGCATGCCTGCAGCATAAAGGAGCCCACGCCCACGACGATGACGGCTCTGCATCAGTTCGGAGCCGAGATGCTGAAGCTCTCCCGCGGTCTGGAATCGGTGGCCTCCTCTTCAACGACCGGCTCGCCCACCAAGTCCGAGTTCTCCCTCTCCAATCACCTGCAATTCCCCTGCAGCCCGCAGCGCTACGGCGCCCACCACCCGTCCCCGCAGCACCAGCAGCTGCACCCGCCGGGGAGCAGGGAGGCCTACCACCAGCAGCAGACGACCACCATCTCGCCCAAGGCTCGCCACGGAGCCGCAGTCATGGGTCTGTCCACCACCACTCTGGGCATTGAGCGGGAGAGCACCCGGAACTCGTTGGCCAGCAGTCGGCTGGGCGGAGAGCAGAGCGACGGGTGAGTAGCTATCATCATAATTGCCATAACTGTTCGCATTACAGTTGGGAAGTAGGGAATATTATTTTGTTGACCCCAAATAAAGACATCTATTTAAGTACGAGAGGGGGAAATGGAAGCGAACCTTCATTCTCTAACATGAAATGGCTAGGTTTAAACAGCTATTACCTGAGTCCAAAGCTCGATTGGCTTTGTTTAAGGAACCATTGTGCACTTCCTCATCAGTATCCGATGCTGACCAACCTCAACGTTCAGCGTGTTTACCATCAGGTTGCAGATAGACCCAGTTGGTAAATTCAGAGTTTCTAGTTAGTTTCGCTTTATATTTTATGATATTAATGATAATCTAACTAACTGTGTTTAACGAAAATTGTTGAATTTGTTAGCAGATATGTATATTAAGTACTAGTGTTTTAGCAGTTAGGTTAAGCAATTTGGTAAAGTAAGACTGTTGCACATATGTTCCATTTCCAATAATTCCAATAATCTGTGAAACGATCAAATAGGTTAAGATTAGAGAGGTTAAGAGAGTAAGGTCACTTTAAGATCAGTGAAAAGAGTAAAAACACATTGTTATAAGAACTTAAGAAACAATCTGGAAAGTAAAAGTGAATCTATCTATAAACCGGGTTAACAAATTAAATTTAATATTGCTTATACTTAAGTGCAGAGATAAATAGTAAAAAGGGATTAAAATGAATTTAAGGAAGTAAATTACAACAGGGTAAGGAGAAAATCGCTAACCCGACCACCTATTTTTGTTTAAAAGTGTGAATGACTAATTAAATTGTTTCCATTTTTCTCACAACCTGAATTCCCATAATACCGGACCGAATCACAGATAATTAAAATTCTTTAACAGTATCATTTCAATTTGGCGTAATATTTTACCATACCCCTCGCGCAGGGCAAACAATTCCGTGTGCTGAATGAAATCCTGGGGAACTTTGGAAAAGTTTCCTTGTCTGCCGGCTCACCTGTCAAAAGGACAAGCAGCTGCGACCGGCAAACCGTTTCGTCCAAGTGATCCTTTCCAGTCACTCGTTGGCCCTTTTGTTGTCGCAGTCTCGGCCCTGTTTAGAATCCCGTTCCCACTCCCAGTCTGCAGTCCGCAGTCCGCTGTCCGGTTTTTGTGGCAGTTTCGGGCCAAGTGTGCTGACCGCACCAAAAGCCAAGGCAGCACAGCCCAGCCCCTAACCCGAGTCCGGTTTTTGTGACTCGTTTATTTCTGCTTTTCCGTTTATTTTCAGTCCGCTCCTTTTTGCAGCATTGCCTTTTATTGTCCTTCCGCTTGCGACTTGTGAAATTTTTTGTAATAATTAATTTTTTTGTACGTTTTCGCTTCCCTTTTGGTCGGTGCAAAAAGCTCTTTATTTGGGGAGGCGCACTGCCATTTTATTTGGCATTCGAGCCGCTCAAGTGATTTCGGCCTCGGCCTCGTCCTCGGCGTCGCTAAGGCCTTTGCTTAAATGTGTTTTTCATTAATTTTCTAATTTCAGTCGACTGGCTTATGTCGGGATAAGAGATGCGCCCAGAATTCAATTAAAAAATTGAAATCATAGGAGGCGAACATTTTATTTTGCCCGGGAATGTAATAAGAAATCGAAGGGTGGCAAGTGAATGGGCGGTCATGTTCAGCGGCAGTCAGGTGGAAATGATATTAAAGAGCAATAGTACCATACAAAAAGGCAGAAAAGTTGCTAGGCACCTTATTTAGAAATTAGAAATGCCAGACTTCATTTATCACTTCACTTATTACATAAATTACCTGCTTGTTAGTTCCTACGTCTTAATATATAATAAACTTTACCAGGTCTATATTTTGTTAAATTTATATCCTTGCAGGGTTATTTAATTTCAGTGAAGGAGTCATTTCCGACCCTATAAAGTATATATTCTTACTCAGTGTCTGCAGACTCTCCGTCCTTCCGTTTTTTCGTGTGTACATTTCTACGCAAACTATTCTCTCTGTGTTGAGGTTTTCCTAACAGTCTTTTTCATTTAGGAATTATATAAGTCGGAATGGGCCGGATAGGAAGACATTGTCATAAAGCTATCAATGCCAAGAGTATTAGTCAAGAAGTACCACTTTGTGGTTTTAACCTTTTCTCAATAAACTCTGACAAACTGTAATTTTTTATTATACCAGAACTGCGGTTTTTATTTGATAACAAGAAGGAGAGCGAATTCCTGGAAGCCGAAGTTTGTATACCCTTGAAATTCGCAATTTGATTAAATCCAAGCGAAATAATTAACTATATTTCGATATTCAGATTTTTCTATTTATTTCCCTATTGTTCTTTTGTCTATATATATAGTCTGATATGTCCCGTTCCGTCTTATATACATACTGCATGCAATAGGTAGAAGACTCCCTGCCAAGTTCCGTTCAGATAGCTATAATAACTTCAGACCTGGTTAGATCTACTTGGCTCTTGATGCTGATCAAGAATATATATACTTTACTTTTCTTTATATAAAGTAAAATGACTCCTTCACTGCGCTGTAAACTTGTGACTAAAGTTATAGTACCCAGAAAGATTATAGAAATATGAATATATTATTATATGAATATATGAAATATGAATATATAATATATATATATTATTTAAATAACTCAGTTATATGTTATAGTTATATTCACATTTAAACATTTTGACCTTAAATATTACGACGTTAGAAAATCACCACAATGTTTGTTTTTTATATATCATTATTTTATATACCACATTTATGTTTCTTTTCATTTAATCGAAATCGGTTGACTATATCCTACTTTTTAAAGTTATGGTAACCGTGCGTTTAAATTTGAGCTTGTTTCTCTATTAACTTGCATTGTACTGGATTTCTGTATCGGATACTGAAGACGATGTTGGCAATGTCCGAAACAAGCCTGCTGCTTTAATATAAAATTATCTTTATGTCTTCTTAACTTAACCTCTTTGACTTAATTGTTTAAATCCAGGCGCCTGGACCTCATATCCGCAAAAAGAATTTCTACCATTTAGGCTCAAGTTAAACCTTAACTTAAATATTCATTTGCTTTGCTGCACGTTCATTATTCACCTTTAGATTCCCTTTTAACAAAGTATGGAGTTTAAAGGCTTTGGAGATTTAATTACCCCTATTTCAGCAAGCTTTAAATAGAGACTCACACTCATATCAATCTTATTTTACTATTCAAAATTTAATCAATCTTTAAATTCTTTCACTTTGGCTTTTAAAGCCCTAAAAAGTGGCAGCTGAGCTGGCGAAATGCACGAAAATGTATCCACATCTTTCTCTCTTTTCACCCATTTATGTATGCGCTTATATCATATATCACTCTGACTGGGCGCTTTTAGCCAACTGGCTGCGATATTGGGCATTGTGCCCTCATATCTGCCACATTGATTGACAGTTGAACGAGTTTGCACAATCAATAAAATGGATTTCAGCTGGCCTTTTTTCTGCGCGCTGAATCACACTCCTCTGAGTGCAATGCAAAAATTACAAAAGCTGGGGCCAAGGACGGGTTCGAAGTTGAGCGGAGTGGCTTTTAATTGTTTAACAATTTGTCGTATCACGCTTTTCTCTAGGTTGACAAATGATGTGGCAACCTAGACTCCAAGGAACTATCTATGTAGTTTAGCGTATGTAAAATCTGGAAAATCAGTCTATTATCACCACATATGGTTCTTTTGTGGTAAATACCAACGACAGCGGATGTGGCATTCTGGAGTCTGAATTCGGGGAAGCTGGCTTCGCCTTCATCTTCCTTGAGCTTGCGAGGACCTCCAGCGACGTCTTGATGAGCTTGGCAGCTCTTTAATTCCTTTGTGGGCAAAACAATAACACACTCGGCGTCAGCTCGGCTTTGTTTCACTTGCATAATGAAGAACAAGCAGATGGGCTCGCACACACACCCCACACATCGCTCCACGTCCCCACGGCTTCGTCCTGTGCCAACGCATCTCAATTTATGCGCACGTCTCGTGCAAACAAATCAAAAACGCGAAGGATGCATAATGAGCTGACATCTTTATCCAGCGCCGCGACGCCGCCCTGCCACTTGTCCTTCTGTCCGTCTAACCTGATGCCTTCATTAGCAGCTAACCGAGCCCCCACCCTCACCCTGCTCCTGTACTCCGGCCCTCCTCCGTCTTGGCCAAATAAAGTTTGCGCGCATTTGCATGCAAAGCAAACGGGGCGGCAAGACAAGAACCGCAAAGGCAGCTCCCAAATTTATGCGCTTTATTAAAATGAATGCAAAATGAGCTGAAGAAGGGAGCAGCTCGGCAGAGGAAAAAATAAGTTGTGAATAATTCTGTACTAACTGTTAATGAGTAAGAGTGGCATTGATCATTTATAACAACTTGATTGAAATTACAATTACATTATTTTAGGGGAATCACTTGGCTTCTCAGCAGCTCTGAATGTTCTTTCGATGTCTAAATTTCGTTGTGTAACAAGATTAATCACGCTTTATTTCTTTAACTTTTGATATACACACAAGTTGTCTCTTTGCTAGATCGATCGCAACTCTCCTATGCCGCACGTAGGCAGCTCTCTCAAGCTCTTTCGAGAGAGATCCACTCTCTCGAGAGAGAGCGTCTGTCCTACCAATGTGACCAACTTGACATTATTCCATTGGGTCTGTTACAGTTGAGAGTGCAAAAGTCTCTCAGTGCACCAGAAATAACAGCAGAAAATAACGTGGGGAAGAATTGTGGGAAAAAATGTGCTACATGGCGGCAAACCGCAGAGCGCAAGCACAAAAGTGCTGCCTACTTTTCGGGGCGCGACGAGTGAGGCGCTGACCACAAAGCGTGCTGGTGCTGGTGCTGCTGAGCTGTTCCCTGCTGCCGAGTGTTCCTGCATTGTTCGGTGCTTCCCCGCCTCGGAGTAGAGCTTGCCAATTGGCTGCGCAATTTTAATTAAAAATGTACACGGCCAGAAGAAAGCGAACGGGGCAGCGATGGGCACTAATTCAATAAATCAGCGGGGTATGACGTAGTCATATTTTACACACTTTTTCTAATGAAACCACGCGGTTTACTCTGGGGCATATATTGTTTCGAGGTAAGGTAATAATCTCGACATGGGAAAAGCTTTTAAGGCGAAGTGCGGCTTCCTCGGGAATATAAGCCCAATTACGCCCAAGGACAAAAGACTTACGCCAAATAAGTTTCTATTTCTCCTGATTGAGCAGCCGCTTAGCTCAGAAAATCGGCTTACCCCGTAATTGGCCTAATTTTAGCACTTTCCCTTAGGCGAGAGATGTCAATTAGAGTGCTTATTAGTCCCTTGGATTCGCACAGGTCTTCTAATATAACAAACTTAAGTAAATAACAAATAATAATCCAGTTGGGTGTTAATTATAACTTGTTCATGTAATTTTAAATAATAATTTTATAAAATTAGTATGAGACAGTATAGTGAAGCCATTTCAAAATCATCCTTTGATAGGATTTAATTTTAAAATACTTTTAAAATTATTATATTATTATAACAATATAATTATGGTTGTTATATTGTCATCATCCTTTAATAAGCATATTTACTCAATTTTAAAATATTATTTTTGTTATCTAATGACTATGTATGAGAACAGTGAGTGAAAACCATTTTAAAATCAAAAACCTTTGTTATGCTTATTGGTTGTATATGGTTATCACCCTTTAATAAGCATATGAATTCCATTTATTAATATTATTATAATTATAAAATTATTTTAATAATTACTATGGTTATCTATGTATGGTTAATATGTATGAGATCTGTATAGTAAAACAATTTCAAAATCATCCTTTGATAGACATATTTATTCAATTTTGAAATACTTTTAAAATTATAATATTTTATAACAATATTATTAAGGTTGTTATATGGTCATCACCCTTCAATAAGCATATTTATTCATAATTATAATTACAATAATATTTTAACAATATTATCTATATTAGCATCGGTGATCTAATGATTATGTATGAGAACAGTATGGTAAAAATCATTTTTAAGTAAAAACTCTTAGATAGGCATATTTATTGCTATTGATTTTATATGGTCATCATCATTTAATAAGCATATTTATAAACTTTTAAATATTATAAAAATATTATTATGGTTATCTAATTATTTTGTATGAGCATAGAATAGTGAAAACCGTTTTAAAATCATCGTTTGACAAGCATATTCTTCAATTTTAAAATACAATTAAAATGAAAATATTATTATAATAATATTTATATGGTCATCACTCTTCAATAAGCATATTTGTTCAACTTTTAAACATTATAATTATAATACTGGTTTAATAATATTATTATCGTTATCTGATGTTTATATTCTTCCAGCACTCTCTCGCAGCTCTCCCAGCGCCTCAGAGCTTACAAAATGCGGCGGAGGGCTTCGTCGGCGGTTTCTGGACGCGATCGACACTCCGGCCACGAGGATGCCGACGAAGATCTGGACACGCCGACGTCGACTCTGCGGCGCCACAAGCGGCACAACAGCCTCCCCAAGAATGCGCTCTACCCGCGCCACACCACCGTAGAGGAGAGCCTCGACGGCGACGACAGCAACGACCACGAGGACGAGGAGGAGGAGGAGGATCGACGCGGACCGAAGGCCACGGCGATAGCCAAGGGCTGTCACTCGGACACCGAGCTGGACCCGCCGCAGAACCCCAAGCAGTGCCACGCCAATGGCCAGAATCACCCGTCGGACTACCTGCAGCTGCCCTCAGTGTGCACCTGTCCCTACTTCGGGGACAGGCCGCTCCAGAACTGCGTGAAGACCGCCGAGGTGAAAATCATCTCGTCCGCGTTCCGGGTGACCACCACCACGACCACGGCGGTGAGTAGTTCGCCCAGCGAAATGGAGCTGCTCCTGCGCAGCGGTGGCGGCAAGAAGAAGGCCCTGACCTCCAGTGTGAGTGCGGGAATAGCAGGTGGCGGATCGGCGGGCTCTGCGGGTGGAGCACCTCCATCCATCGGCGGCTCCACCCTCAGTCCGCACTCGGCCCACCATCAGGGCAGCTCCCTGACGGTTCAGAGCGATGGCAGTAGCTACCTGGCAGCGCCCGGAACTCCGTGTCCCGGCCGTAGAAAGCTGAGCATCTCGAAGACCGCCTCGGTGGTCACCTGGGATGCCAGTCGCCATCGGAGGCGGGGCAGCAGCTTCGGGGGAGTGCGCACCTCCCTCCTGTTGACCCCCACCAAGACGGCCACCTCCACCTCATCCACGCCGCTGAGGAGATCGGCCACGCTGAGGAGCCACCAGAACATGAACTACCAGGCTGGCGGGGAGTGCGGCGGCGGCGGCAAGACCAGGACCACCACCTCATCGCCGTGCATGCTGCAGAGACAGCAAACCGTGCGATCCCATCACTCGAGGAACTCCAGCGTGATCTCGAGGAACTCGTCGCGCCACGGCAGGATCATACGGCTGGAGCAGAAGGCCACCAAGGTCCTGGGCGTGGTCTTCTTCACCTTTGTGATCCTGTGGTCGCCGTTCTTTGTCCTGAACCTCCTGCCCACGGTGTGCGCGGAGTGCGAGGAGCGGATCAGCCACTGGGTCTTCGACGTGGTCACCTGGCTGGGCTACGCCAGCTCCATGGTCAACCCCATCTTCTACACCATCTTCAACAAGGTGTTCCGGCAGGCCTTCAAGAAGGTCCTGCTGTGCCGCTACTCCAGCACGAGTGCCTGGCGTCCCAGCAGGTAGCAGACGCCCGCCAAGCCCGGCAAGCTCAAGGCCAATCCGCACAAGTGTCCCAGTGTGGACTTCCAGGAATCCACCGTCCCAGTCCCAGTCCAGCCACGCCCAAGGGCCTCCCCCGCCGCAGGCAGAGGTGTCCTCAAGAGAAGCGTGGCAGTGGCGAGCAACAGATAAATGCACCGCCCAACGTG
Source organism: Drosophila pectinifera (assembly GCA_008042775.1). NCBI lineage: Eukaryota > Metazoa > Arthropoda > Insecta > Diptera > Drosophilidae > Drosophila > Drosophila pectinifera. Next base: position 114,593 of record VNKC01004257.1, on the reverse strand, counting down.
TCAACGGGGATACACACCGCTCGACTCTCACTCCCCGGAGCGTGTGTGGCCGAAAGCCCTTGGGGATTCAGCGTTATGTGCCTCTAATTAATTTCAAATTCAATTTGCATGCCATTGAAACATGGCCCTTGGGTGGGGTGAAGTGCGGGCAAGCCCCAAAGGATTTTCAAGGCTCTGCGGCTGCGAATTACGATTGTTTATAGGCGGGAGGAGGTGGATGCACATACTGCAAATGTACTCTGTCAAGGGAATGTACAAGGACTCTTAAGTACATAGACGTCGAGAGGTTAATAATAATATGCCTTGGTATCAAATTGATAAGAGTAATTGAATTGAAAACCACAGCTAACAACACGATGTTAGTATCAACTTGAAATATGTCAAACTGATTCCACATAGTGTGCTAAAATTCACCTTAACACTCAATGGTATCAAATTGAACATGAGCAGTGTCATTTCCATACTCGATGCCTATCCTGGCTTTAAGAAAATTTGATATTTGATGACAGGAAGTTTCGTAATGGGATTTTGTAGTATCAATTTGATAGGCACATTAAAAAGATGTTTTTTCAACTCATTTGTTATGCATTGACCTCTAAATAGTACCGAAGGGAAACTAGGTTTTATTTAAAAAAAAACATAATGATAGCTGCTTTTATTCGTATTCGTTTTTATTCATCTGTTGTGAATGTATCAATAGTACCAAACTGAACATGGGCAGTTTCATTTCCATACTCGATGCCTGTCCTGGTTTTTAGAAAATTTGATATTTGATGAGAGGAAGTTTCGTAATGAAAATGTCGATGTATATTGACATCTAAATAGTACCGAAAGGAACCTAGGTTTTTTTGGCAATCATTCTAGTTCTGTCTAGTTTTTATTTCGTAAGTTAGATTAAAAAGTTGTTTTTCAACTCATTTGTTATGCATTGACCTCTCAATAGTACAGAAGGGAACCTTGGTTTTTTTGGCAATCATTCTAGTTCTGTCTTATTTGTTTTTTATTTCAAAAAATATCCTAATAATATCGTATTCGTTTTTATTTATCTATTGTGAATGTATCAATAGTACCAAACTAAACATGGTCAGAGTCATTTCCAAACGCGATGCCTGTCCTGGTTTTTAGAAAATGTTATATTTGATGACAGAAAGTTTCGTAATGGGATTTTGTAGTATCAACTTTATAGACACCTTAAAAATATGTTTTTTCAACTCATTTATTATACATTGACCTCTAAATAGTACCGAAGGGAACCTAGGTTTTTTTTGGCAATCATTCTAGTTTTTATATCAATGATAGCTGCTCTTATTCGTATTCGTTTATATTCATCTGTTGTGAATACTGATATTCTGTACTACTTCATATTCTCCGCGGTGCTTAAGTCAAATGAAAATGTCGCTGGGGAAATGCCAATCGATAAACGCTATTTGGTTTGGAATTTGGCAATTATGCATTAAATTTATGGGGAATTCTCTAGCCGCAAATGCACAAAGAATTTCGTTGGGGCCGGGGCCCATTAAAGTAACTGACACGTACACAAATCCACGGCAATTTGTGACTTTTGTTGTTTGTTCGTGTGGTCGCTGCCCTCCCGGGCCCGCAGATTGCTATTTTTATTTGAAAAGTTCATTCATTTTGTTTTATTTCTGTGGGCAAATGAAAAATTTCGGCTGGTCACGTAAGAATTTCACGGCCCCACAAGGCGGGCAGGATGTGGATTCAGGATTCAGGATTCAGAACTCAGGACTCAGGGTCCAGAAGCCAGTGGCCAGCGGAGAGTCGGAGCAGCTGCTTAAAAGACATCAAACAACAACCAAGAGCCGTTACAACAACTGTAATAACGAAAGCCGGATGAAAGTTTTCAATGTGCGCTGCCAAGTTTAGAGCCCCTGAGTGGCGGGGACGGGTCTGGGGCGGAGGGACCCAAATGATAGGTAATGACGCCATTAGTGGCAGCCACTCACAGCGCCTGTCTCGATGACACCTCACAAACAGCCGACAAAACTCGAGCCATTTTTGCTGACAAATTTTTAGCGCCCCGAACCTGGCCCCAGCCAGTGGCGGCTGGAAAATGCTGAAAAACAGACACGAGGAAGCCGAAGCCGATGCCGAAGCCAAAGCCCCCGTGGCACTTGAAAATTTATAGCAATTTTATCGCCGGCGGAAATATTTTTTCCACTTCATTGAATCCCCGGCAGAGACAGGTCGCGGCTAGGTCGCAAAGTGTCGCACTCGGGGAACTTCATTGAACTTTAATGGCAGGCCGCCGGGCAAACAACAAAGGCCGTCAGAGACAGCCGCGTCCTAAACCCCACATCCGCATCCTCCGACGCAGCTCCTTCCGCTGACTCGGCAACATATGCTGCTTTCAGGGAAGGACAATGGAAAAGTAGTAGGGGAAAATCCAGGAGTATACCCGAATACCCCGAGAAAAGTATTATTTGAGGGTTTTTAAGCAAGCTTCCTACCATCAAAACTTTTGTAAATTGTTGTAAGTATATTTAATCATTTTATGTTCCTATTATATTCAGATTTATTTTATATTGAAAAATTGTGTTTACTTCTTTTATTATTTATATTTTTCATCGTGTCAAAATCTGAGTTGTAGACTTATTATTATTTTTACTTTGACATGTTTTCTTTAAATAGTTGATACTTAATATGCGTATATTTTTTATTCCTGTTGGAACTGGTATCCAACAATTTAAACTCTTTGGGAAAGAGACGTAAACAATACGTAATAAAAAAGAGGTGCAGTCGAGTAAGATCTGTGAGATACCCTTTCTCACACATTTGTCTCTCTGATTTACCTATTCTGTAAAAAAATAATTTTTAGCAAATGGGTGTAGCCTAGTGGTCTAAGTGGACGCAGTACTATGCTTATTTAAGATCGGACTGGGTTCAATCCCAGCAAAACAAGCAACAATTTCTGATTTTATTTAACATTTTTATATATTTATTTATAGTTTTTATGTATAGATCAATTTATTGATTTTACTTGTTTACTTAATGCTTAATAGTCACATTGACGTTAGGCAATAAGAATTGCTGTTCCTGTGACTTGACGGAATATATATATTTGTTCAATTTTAAATACAATATAATTAAATGTTTCATTAATTGAAGATATTCAATGTTTATCATCAGACTATTCTCAATTAAATGTCAAATTATTTTCAGAAAACGTCCGCATAGGACTACTTATTTTATGTATTTTTCACAACCGAAATTCACTATAGCTTTATTTAACGATTTGTATGATTTTCAAGGCCGGAAATGGACGAGGTCATCTTTTAAAACCAATTTGATCTGCGTGAAACAGATAAGAATGTTGATACTAAGTTTGGTAGTTCTAGCTCTTATAGTCTCTAAGATTTGAAGTTTCATACAGACGGACAAACGGACAGACGGACAGACTAGATTGACTCGGCTGTTGATGCTGATAGAGTATATATGTAATTTATGGGGTCGCAGAGCCTCCTTCTGCCTGTTACATGCATTCCCTGTTGGCACTAAGTTATAATACCCTGGTACCGTAAGAGAGCCGGGTATAAAAATACTCAACACCTTAGACATTGCATCAAATTATACGAAACGTAGAACATCTCGAGAGTAACCTACTATAAGTCGAAACGAATTTAAAACAAACTCACTGGAAATAAAACCATACTGTATTGGATGTTTTGAGTGCTACCTTTTAAGACACTAGCGTACTCTGTAAATTGTAGATTCATCATTGGTTTATGAAGTAATTAATAAATCAAGAAGGGGAGCATTGTAACAAAACGCTTTTACCAGTAGTCGAGTAGTCCTAGTTGTAACGAGTGGCATCTGCATTTCGCAGATGCCATCTCCAGCTGTAAACTGATCTATGCAATAAGTGAACTCTTGTAAATACTTTTAACCCGCAACAATAACACCCCTGGGGCAATCACGTTGTGTACTATTACCACTACTTGTGTCTGCTTTAAGGGTAGGATTAAAGTCGAGGGGCCTATCAGCCGAGCCCTGATTAGATTAGATTGTGATGAAGCGTGGTCGGGATGTTTATGTGATTTGGCGGCAGATGGAACCTATTTATGAGTGTTATAGCAGCTACTACCAGAACTCCCACACCAAATATTATACCTAAATAGGGGACAGCCGGGGCATTTCTATTGGGCCAAACTTGAGGTTTCCATCTGATGCGCAACTTTCGAATTTGTGAAAGAATTTATAAATCAACCCGAAGCCGAGCTCAGTTGCTTACATATATGATATATCCCCAAGAGCTGAGTTGATCACCCTGGGATATAGCTTCAAAGAGAGCAACCTATAGCCCGAGACTACATATCCCCATATAGATAAATGTGCGTGTATTGTATGGTAGCCATAGCGAGTCCTTCCTAACCCAAGTCAAAGACACTGAACCGTAGATAATGAGATATGTGAAACATATTAGCTATAATGTATTATGATTTGTACAAATGTTTTGTGATTGTATTTGATTTTTAATAAATGTGCATTACATCACTCCCAGTGTCTTTTATTGGGTGCACTGTCGAGTCCAGCGCCGATTGCAATTGCAGCAGCCGCACATGGAGGCGTGAACAGGACTCAAGGGAAATCCGACTTCCCGCCGATGAAAAAATGGAAAAAATCATGATAGCAGTCAGTTCACATGCAGCCCACGCAGTGATTTTCATGGGAATTCCACTCAATTAAGCAGCGAGCGAGCTTTCAGAGGAAAGCACTTTGTTTTCGCCAAAAAGGCTGGATTCTGGATTCTGTAAGGGTTTATGCATTCGGAAATACCCTGGAAAAGCGAGAGTGACTGCTGGCTGTTCACTCAACTGGAAGGTGAAGTTCAATCTAAAGTACTTAAGTCAAGCGAAATTGTGAATAGAATAAGAACCATAAGCTGCCGCAGTTGAATTTAACCACAGAGCTTCCATTATTTAAATATATATTTGCTTTTTAGCTAAGACTATTATTATACCTAAACAGCAGTAGGTAAACAGGTCTTAATAAGTTGCTGAAACAACTGAAGGTAAGGTACATAATTATTTTTCAAGGTCAACAAAAAATATTTTATACTTATATTTATTTCCGTAAAGTACAGATTATTAGACTTAAATAGCATAGCATTTCCCAGGAATAAAAAGGGCATGTAACTGACAATAGTTCAAGTGAAATTGTGGGTGACGTTGACATTGCGTATACGCACAGTTGGCCAGCGCGGACGTCACTCGATTGCAGCGTGGGCGGCCCTCGAGTCTGTAGCTTCAATCCAACCAGCAGAGAGCTGCTGCATTAGCGTCACAAGTTAAATGATAATTATTCCCGGGCACTTGACAAATTAATGCAGCCTAATGCCGCACAAATTTCGCGTTGGCTTCAAGAGGCCGCAAATTCTGCGGGAATGCGCCCAGCAAATCCCCGACAAAGTTGTCAGATAAAAAAGCAAGAAAAGGAAAAAAAACAAACACCAGTAAAAAATGAGCAAAGTCAAAATTGCGACTACTCAGCGCCTCTTAATTTTATTTGCAGCTTTAAGGGCTCGTAAAATAGCGCGGAGCCAGCGGAGAGGCCGTTTAATGGATTCCCTGTGCCCTTGGCCCTCGGCCCTCTGCCTCTGCCCTCTGCTACTCCTTCCTCTGGGGAAAAGCCCTCGGAACTTGGCAAAAAAGTTACTGTTATAAGCGATTTTTGTCAGCAGCGACCCGCCGCCAACTTGAAAATTTAGGCTGCGACCAGCTTAAAAAGGAAAGAATTCTACCAACTCTAGTGCACTTTCCGGCGCTTTTAGTCTGCCTATGTGTGTATGCGTGATAAAGGTCCTTATACGTTTGTTTGTAAATATTTCCGCTTTTCGTAGATTGCACCAGCGGGTTTTGAGAGAAACTGAGGAAGCGACTACACTTAAAACCCATTCACATTCGTGCAAATCAGTGGCACAACAAAGGAAATTAAATTAAGCCCCAGTTGACTTTAAAATCAGTTTGTTCGCGATTATGGTATATCCCCAAGTGAGTTAATCGACCAAGGCTCACCCCCAATTAAATGAATATAGTTAGAGATCCCATTTGAATATCACTAAAATTCAGAAAAGCCTATATAAGAATATATAATTTTGTAACTGCTGTTGTTCAATGTTTCCTTTTCACTTCTCTTTAGATAATATCAAGTAGCCAGTATATTTTACATAAAAGTTCAGCATAAAATCAGATTTTGAAGACCACTTATTCCGAATGTCAGGACTGATTGCGTAATAGGATTTCGCAGACTTTATGTTCGATTGCCAGCAAATTGTGCTCTCAATTCAGTTGCAGGGTACGAAACCTCAGTGGCTGCGGCTTCCCATTTGTCCTTGGCTTTTTACCAAATGGTCACACAATGGAATGCCTGTGTGTGGGTTGTAATCCCGGGAAATGGGGAAACCGAGCCACCTGCCATGAAAACTGTGGGCATTGATTGCATTGATTTATGGCCCAGATGCTGCTCCATGTCGCTTGTTGCACACTTTATGGTCATTTCGACTGGCTCTTTGCATCAGCACAAAAGGCAGAACCGCATTGCCATGCCCTTTCTCCCACTGCCTTGCAATTCTGCAACATTTTAAAGCCGCTTTGCGCCAGGAATCCTGCCCAACCTCTCACTCCCTCCTTGCACAAGGCCCAGAGACGACAGTCGCTTTATGGCGAATCAGAATCAAATGCCAAGTCGTTGCCAGAGGATAATATAAGCAGTTTGAAAGGCCTTTAGGGCCGTTCCCATTGCCAATTTCTATTCCATTACGGGAAATCGTCACTGACAAAATATGCATTGATTTAAAGGTACTTTTATATTAAGCACAGCTCTCAAATCGGACTTGACCTATATTTTCTATTGCATCCACTCAACAAAAGAACCGATAGAAACTTATAGGTAGCGGTCACTCTTTGAATAGAAAAGGCTTCATTGTAACCAGCGTGAAAAAATATGAAGCACAGGATTCACAGGATTCAGCTAAAAAACTCTCCCAGTTGTACTTTGCAGGCAAAGCAGGGACTAGAGAGCCAGTCACAGCTGCAACACATACATACGAAAAGTAAGAGGCCTCAAGAAAGCAAGAGAGCAAAAGTACAGTTCAGTACAGCTTCTGATTGATACTAATAAGCTGTTGCTACTGCTTTGCTTGTACATTGCAGGCAATGCGTGCGCAACACACATACATATGAAAAAAAAGAGGCCTTTAGAGAGCAAGAGAACAATTGTTCTCGCATTTTAATCGAGTTCATCGGCAAGAGGTCTTTTGTGAACTTTTAATGAAAAGGTAACCGCTCTTGCAAGCTCTGGTATTAGGATTCATATAGAATAGTATAGTGATCATATAAGTTTGACATAAATTCAGTCCAGTTTTATTAGGATTTTATTAATTATTTACAGAATTTATTAACATATATATCATATCATTCCCCATTTTTCGTTTTAAGCATTACAAAATGTTAAAATAATTCAAACTTCTTTAAATGCAATTTCGATATAAGGTAAATTTCAAAATATTAATCATTTTTGATACAGAACTCGGAGGGGAGAACGCTGCCAGCGGTTACCTGCAAGCATTTTGGCTTTGAATGCGCTTGACAAGGCGAGGCGTGCAGGTAAAGAAGGAGCCATTAACAAGGATTTCCACTCACCGCCCAGGTGCCTTTCCTAATGACAAATTATATGCGGCTTTGTTGTGCTTCTACCCGTGCGAACATATATTTCGGGCAGTCCAATGTCCGGACCGCAGGCCAAAGCCTGTTGGCAGAATCACATGCAATTTAAGTGACAACCCGACAAAGCCAAACACACAGCACACACCTACCTGCACATGCACAGGTGAACGCACACGCACGGTGCCATATTTGCCTTTTTGTTTGGGGACCGACATTGCGTATGCGACATGTTGCACAATCCGAAGGCAATTATGTTTGAAATTCAGAAGCACATTCCATTACTCGCCTAGTTGATGATGGCATGCAAATGTAATATGGAGTAATAATGAAATTACCCAACAATGGCCGGGCTCTTTGACAGCACCCCAGCTGGGTCGGGGTGCCCTGATTAGATTACCGCCCACCGAGTGGATGATGAAACACCATTTCGACAGGTGTCTGGCCCTTCAGAAGTGTGAACTCAATCTGGGAACATTTGATCACAACTCGGATAACAGCTCGGACTTTATAATGCCATTAAATAAACTCTAATGAAAACCCTCTGATGTGGGGAAGCGGTCTTGCTTAGCCCGCCTTATTTTCTATTCAATATTAAAGCTACTTTGAGATTTCCGACAATGATTACTTAATATTAAGTCCACTTTTAATATAAAATCACTCATTCTTTTCGTTAAGTATTTATTATTTATAATTTATTTAAAAAGAGAATGCCAAATCAGTGTGGCGCTATTTGGCTCATAATTTCCTCCGAAGCCCGCCAGCTCTCCTTATTTCTTGAGCTCCCTCGGCGTTGCGAGTTCACATGCTGCTCAGGGGCCGGGCCTCATATTGATTGCTTTCAATTAAAATACCGCCAGCTGACTGCTGAAAAAGTTGACACGGCGTGCCTTTGTGTTAATTTAATTCGAAGCCTACTTCAAAGTTGGCCGCCGATAGGCGGTGGGAGTATTCGGCGGGATATTGACAGCAATGCCTGCGGCTAGATCCTGTCAGTGCTATGCGGGCACTCTGCACACTTTCATTGGCCCCTTGCCCGGACTCTGACAGGACACGAGGGTAACGGAAACGGAAACGGCAACGGCGACTGAACGGCACTCTTGTAGGAACTGGAAGGAAATTTCGATTTCAGTCATCAACTCAACTTTAATTCACTCACTTGAAGTTCACTTTGGAAAATTTAATTAGTTTTATAGTAATACTAGCAATCCCTGAGCGGCATCGCCCGCTGGAAGATTAATATACCTTGAGGGAAGTATTATAGCTCTGGTTAGATTGATTAAAACCAAATAGTTCGATTCTGGGAAAGGCATATACTAGCAGACTGCGCTGCACAATTTTAAAAATATATATGATATATACAAAAACAAGTAGAAAAGTTACATTTAAGTGTGACCGACTGTGAGATTCCCGGCACCCGAAGCATTACTTTGTCTAAATAAGCTAAGATTTATGAAATGCTTTAATTAAACAGAACGGAAGGCAGCAGAAAATTTGGTTTAATGAAGAAAAATGTTGCTAGGATCATGTTGAGCAACACCCAAAAAAGACTGATGCTACTAGTAACAGGTTAAGCAACATGTTGATGCTGCCAACTCAATTGTAGATGATGCAGAAGCTTAGTATGCATATTTTTAATAGCTCCTATGTTTATCATCCGATTTCAAATTTTTAGAGCACGTTCACAAATTTATTTATTTCATATCCATTTACTTAAAACCGAAAATTATGACTATATCTTTGTTAAAGGTTCTCTACGGTTTTCGGAGGCGGAATTGGGCATGCCCAAATTTTAAAATAAATTGAACTGAGGGCAACAGATTATAATGCTGTCACCAAATTTGGTAGCTCTAGCTTTTATAGTCTTTGCGATCTGCAGTTTCACAAGGACGGACAGAAGTCCGAATTAATTTTTTTTATCATGTCTTTTAGGCAGAGAGAGAGAGTAACCCCAGCGAATTAAATAACTATATCTCGAGTTAAGTTGAAAAATATCGTATATATTCTGATATTTCTATTATTTTTCTACTGCTTAATTGTTCCCATGGCAGCTATATATAGTTGTCGGATTTATAGAAATAAACCCTTAATTCTGATATCATATATCCGATCAAGAATATGTATACTTTATAGGGCTGGAAATGACTTTTCTCTCTGTTGCACACTTTTGACTCAAATTATAGCCTGCAAGGTAAATTATAGCCACTGGTCATACCTGGACTATTCTGAGAAAAGATAGATAGATAATTAGAAGGTTTCAAATTTTTCAAGAAATGCTTTTTGGGTTCCGAGACGCCTCCTCGTTTTACAAAATATGTCGGGTATAATAACAATTAGCATTGTCTTTTTAATAAGCTGGCTTTTATTCTAAATAGGTTCTTTTCTACACAGTAAGAAAGTAGCACGAAGCTGAATTATTTGATAAAACTGAAGATAATTGTGTCAATAAAAGAGTGTATTTGTGTATTTGCTTTACACACTCCTTTGGTAAGCCCATCTTCTATTTAGGCCCTTAGGCTGTCGACCATTGTCCCAGCTTAAGTCTCCATCTGAGGGTCTTTCCGAGTTGAAAATGCAGCAGTCATTGAATGCATTATTTCCGCAGCTCAAATGCTAATCCCACGATAGCTGGCCGCCTTGGCAGTCGTTATGCCCCGGCGGCCGTGTCCTGAAGGTCCTGCCCTGAAGGTCCTGCAAACTCTGGGACGGTTGCCATGCCGGCGACTGGCGACTAGCGACTGGCATTTTCTTGGGAAATATGGCCAGGACATTTGTCGACGGAGCAAAGCTTAACTGTGCACTGCGCTTATCAAATATCATGTAATATAAATACCCTGCTGGCTCCAGCAGACACGCATAAAGGTAGTTAGCGTGAAGGGACGTGGCGCCGGAAGTGGAGAAAGTGAAAGGCATTTCCGCAGCGGAACGGAGCCGGGCGAGGACACAAAAAGCACAACAGCACAAAGGAACAAAAAGGTAATCATCCAGGCGCCCAAAGTAGGCGGCAAAAACTGAAACAAATGAGTCTCTATAAATACACACGTAGCACTGGAGCACTGGAGAAATGGAGCAATGGAGCACTGAAGCAATGGGTAGACCTATCCTTGCCATTCCGTCCCATTTCAGATCCCAGAGCCAAGTTATGGCGAGTCACCCAGGAAAGAAGGAAAACTTTTCCCCTCATGTGGCCGTGGAGGGTCGGGGTCGGGGGCGGGGGCGGAAGTATCTGTGTCTGTGACACAATGAAAAATGCAAAGCGCAAATGAGTTGAAAACTTTGCCATAAGTTCGGGTGCGTACAACGTGCAATCGCGAAATCAGAGGCGACTTTTAGGCTCTTTCTGAATCTGAGAACTTTTCCCAACAGATACGCGTAGACATCTCAGCGATTCCATTTTTGAGTGAGTACATTAGCTTAATTCCCGATTCTGCCTTTCAAAGGGAAGGCCTTTGACGAAGGTTCAGCTAGCATCTGGCGGGCAGTTAAGCTCATTTTGAAGGAAGAGAAAATAATGTATTTATAGAACTCTTAAGAACAAATCCAGCACTGCTATTAATTTAGAATTTATTCAGTGGCAAGTGGGATAATTTAATGCAGCTTGAACTAATGTTGATGTCTCTGAAAGTCATCGCATATGAACAAGGGGATTATACCTTGTCACTATTTATGTTCTTTATTACTGACTCTTAAAATGTTTTAGTTTCTTATTATAAAGTACAGAAAGTAGTCAACATATTCCTCCACCGAAAGGGATGCCTACCAACATATTTCAGATGGGGACTCCCCCTTTTCTGGGACAAAGAGCTGTTTATCAGTGGCACGCCAGAGGCAAAAGAGACATGGGACTTAGAGCTATTCCGGCTGGCGGGTGAGCGGGGACCTGTGCTGTAAATTGTTGAATGTTAAGCAAACAATGAGACGCGGAAACGCAAATATTATTTGAGTTTTACTCGACTTGTTTTGATGTGCAGAATAAATTCCAACGTGAGTTTCAGCTTAAAGATCCGGTTCGGTTTTCTTGGCCGCCAGTTTTTGCAGCAAAGTCAAGAAGCTGAAGGCCTGGGTTATCACCTGTTTGGATTTAAAATATAAAATTAAGAAGTTAGGAATACTGTGACTTCCTACCGATCTCAGGCGATTCACGTCCATGACGTAGAACTTGCCGGCGGTCACATGGACGGCGCGGCGACTGCTGACCAGAAAGATGAGGATGTCCTGGCGGACGTGGTGGGCGTGCTTCCACCAGCTGCCCCGCCAGAAGGCATCCCCGGAGCGGACGCTGTGCCGGCTGAGCAGCTCGCCGCAGTAGGTGAACATCAGCAGCTCGAAGAGGGTAAGCGCCAGGTACTGCAGCTGGTTGACGATGCGCAGCACCTCGCGGGTCCCGGAGACGCCCACGAAGACCAGCAGGCACAGCTGGAAGGTGATCTGGAGGGACTTCACTAGGCAGTACGGGCTGAACAGGTCCTCCAGTTCCAAGGAGCAGTGGAGGATGAAGCGGTGCAGCCGCACGCACTCCACCAGGCCGCCTCGGAACACATCCACCTGCTCGGGTCTGGCACGTCGGGCACAGAGTGTCTCTAGGTCAGTGGGGTGCTCCTTCAAGACGACATATTGGTTTAGCTCCCGGGTGGAGTCCTCCAGCAACAGCTCCTCCTGCAGCGAACTGAAATATCGGTAAAAAAGGGAACTCACTTAGGCCAAAAGCTAGTACTTTACCTCAGATCCTTCACTGACTCCCCGGAGAGTAGCCTGGCATGGGCTTCCAGGTTCTTCAGGCTGCAGTAGAGCACATCGAACTGGCCGAGGAGCAGCAGACTCAGGGTCACGAACAGCGATCCCCCGAAGCCGAAGGTGACGCCCACCAGGATCTGGCCGAAGAGCTGGGTGGCGTACACCGCCGTGTAGATGCCGGGGGCCATGGCGTCGAAGGGATACCAGCAGGGCAGCGGCAGGGTGCGGATGCCCAGGATCAGGGGCGAGACGCCCCAGGTGATGACGCCCAGCAGGCAGGCCGATATCCACACGGTCGTGAAGTTCCTGGACTTCCGGAAGGCGGCGTGGCTGCTCACGAAGGTGACGCCGGCCAGCGAGTGGTGGCGGTACTCCCGGTTGATGTGCTCCATGTAGGCCAGCAGGCGCCTCGAGCGGACGCACCAGTAGATGGTGGCGTAGCCGGTGAAGAAGTAGATGATGGTCGTGGTCAGGGCGTCGGTGATGCCCTGCAGCTCGCCCGTCGGCAGCACGTCCAGCGTCGTCTTGGTGAACAGCACGCCCAGGTGCAGCGATGTAAAGATCACCATCGAGCAGTAGACCCAGGCCAGCAGCCTCCCGCCGGACCTCAGCCAGGGTGGCCACCACTTGGGCAGTCTGGGCGACGGCTCCATGCCCATCGCCAGCTGCAGGCCCATCAGCAGGCGGAACAGATCCGACTCCCGGGCCGGATCTAAGGCGGCATCGTACCTGACGTCCGCATCGACGTTGCCGTGGAACTGAAGGCTGGCCATCGACTGGGCTCCTAGAGGATCCTAGACCGGAATAGAACTGCTTATGGGCTGCTCTGGTCCTTGGGCGCTGCTATTTAAGCGGCCCTAAATTTATGCATTAATGAGTTTTTAAAAGTTTCCCCCTTTTCAGGTGCAGGTGTCTGTGTGGGCGTGTCTCATAATTAACTGTCCAAATGCCTAATTGACTTTCCAAATTACCCTCGAAGGGCGTTCGGCGAAGTTGGCAAATATTTGGAAATTTGGAAATACAGGGCTCAAGTTTAACACGGAATGTACACCTAATTGGTTTAAAGTCTAAAACCAGTTCAAGGGCGGAACAAGAATCGGTTAATAAGGTTAACACGATTCCTCTATATACACTCTTCAGATATCAGTTCTTAACAAATAAAAAGGGTCTTAAGGATCTTAATAGCTCAAAACTATCCAACAAAATCTATGACAGCACTCCTTACACCTGGTACTAATAAGGTTCAGGGGAATTAAGTATAACTTAGTGCCAATTGAAAATAGGTATTACAATCCTAGGCAGTTGATTCCATTTAGTCTTCTCCGTCTGATAAACTTGGGTGTTATTAACAATAATATTTCTGTGCATGCCATATTCCTATCAACAATTTGATGTGCATTTCCTACCAATAACTTAGAGTATAATTAGTCATACTCTCGAATGTAGCTTCCCTATTTATAAATTAAGTCAAGGGTTTATATACACTTAAATATACACCCCTCCTAGAACATATACTTAAGTGAAGCTTTGTTAATTATACAGTTCTTTAATCACACAATTCTTTAAAGAAAGCATGCAGCACCGAGACCACCCCTTAAATCTATTGTTACTCCCAGTCACCTGCTCAGGTGGCTGTCATTGTGCGATTTATCATTGGAGGCAGCCGGGATGGGCGGACTGTACGTCAACGATGACCTTTGCCCCCCGAGCATGAGCAATTAGAGACAGGAATATCCCCACTGGTAATTGTGTCGCATTTTGCATTTATTGAATGGGAGTATGGAAATCCCATGTAGGGGAAGTCCCGCACGCGTAATTGCCGCAGAGCCTTGACACGTGGCATTCAACAGCGCTGAAACTGCTCATAGAAAATGATAATTGACAGGTAAAGTCGCACACCTTGCAGGTGGCGAAATTCTCCCTGCGGAATGCCCGGGCCCCGGCCATCCGGCCATCCGGCCATATGTTAGCGTGTCGCGATCATGTAAATTAGTTCTGGCTTGGAGCCATTTAATTAGCCCCCGGCGACATGCAATTAATTGTACAAAATATTTAAAGGGCCGCCGAGCTTGTCGGCGAGTCGTCAACGCGAAATGCGTGCTGTTGCTGTCCGAACATCAAATATAAATGCAAACTAATTCAATTCCCGGCGGGCTTCCTTTTATTTCCCGAAATTGTTACACACTGTTGGCATAATGGCCCATGAAAAGCCCGGCTCCCAGCTCCCAGCTCCCAGCTCCCCCGGCCCTTCGGCTGAGTTATCTCTGGTGCTTGGCAGCTACTTGGCCAAATTGTTGCCGGGCTGTAAATGGCCAAACTTTACAGCGCACTCGTCCACCTCCACGGCCTCCTCATCCGTGGAGAGCCTGCTCCTGGGCAATACATTTTACGTGTCAGTCGGTTTCATTTCGTATGTCGTGCACTGAGAGAACAGCTATACAGCTGAATAATTCCTCAATAAATAAATATAAAATGTTTGGTCACTTGGAGTTTATATACACAAGTATCGCGAAAGCACCAATAGAAGATCAGATTAAATTATATATCTTTTAAATTTTAAAAGCTACCTAACTAAGTCAAAGTGGCAGAATTTCAACAAAATTAAATGCAGTTATCTTTGGGTAAGCTTTATGAACATGAAGAGCAGATATTCAAACGAATTTAGTAAATTTTATGGCACAGAAATGACTTAAGAAACAATAAATCGCTTATCTTACATTTCCAAGTGAGTTATTAGTAAAATTAGATCTTAATACCTGAGAATTATTTCCGAGATCAAACCGTTTTGGCTGCAGCCTGGTCTTTCCAAAAAAATCCTTTTTTTTATAGTAATCAAGATAAGAGAATTGAAAAAACGCGTTCGGACTTAATGTTTACTGAAATAGTATTTGGCGAATAACCTAATTCCGAGAGAGAATATATATAGTAAAATTAATATAATAATATAAAGCTATAACATCAGTTTAAGGGAATATTCTTTAAGCTATATTATATAAATAATATTGAATTCAAATAGCATGCAATCTTACCCAGCTTACAAAATAGATCGAAATTTGTAGATTAAGTTGTAATTTAAACCGCCTTGTAACACTACTATGGTTTTCCAACAATTAAAAATAGTTAGGGTCTTATTTATTTCTATCTTTATCTATCTATTATCTATTTCTTCTTTTAAGCATAAAATGACATTCCTTGATTCCGAAATTAGTCGTCAGTTTTTTTCTCTGCTTGTTTAAGTTCTCTGGCTCTGTGTGCCGGCTTTCAGTCTGTCAGCCTGTTCTCACGCATGTCGAGAGGTTTTTTAAGTGAAATTTACCTGCTGTGATTTATTCAATCAACTTGTGCGCCGTCCCAAGCAGCTCAGGTTGCCTTTATTATTTAGACATCCTTGTTGTCTCTGCCGCTGCGCCTTATGCGAGTTTAATGTCGCTTGCCTGGCTAAGCAAACTTGGCTGCCACATTTAATCTGCATAATTTTTATGAAAATTACAGCCCAGAGTGTGCAGACATCGGTAAGCAGGCAACAAAGGAATACAATTTCACTCATAGAAAAGTATTTAAGATCTGCATTTGTTGGTTTATATTGCCCCTCCAATTGCTGTCCCACGTGGCGTATGCTTAATGAAAGCTGACGTTCCCAAATCCTACAAAGAACTGTGCTTATTTTAATAAAAAGTTTAAAACCTATTTAATGTATGTATATAGAAAATTATGGCAAACGCAGAGCTCAAAGAACTGACGTCACTTTTTAAAGCCTTTATCTCCTTTAATCGCTTTAATTATTCGCAGTTTAAAGTCTTTATAAAAAACTTGTGTTAAGTAAAAACGAGAGCTACAAAATTGAGAATTTATTTCTGAAAGCTCTTAATATGAATATATAATTAAACAAGTAGTGCCATAGTTGGGCAACGAAATATATTTTATACGAAATTTTATTTTATATTGTCCACCTTTGCCACTCGCGCAATTTAATAGCCATCCATTATATATGTTTTCCGGTAATCCGGTGATGAAATAAAAATAACAAAAGAGGAGAACTCATATGCATTTTAATTAAGCGTCACAGTGTGTGAGAAAAAAAATAAAATAAGTTCCCAGCCACCGGGAATATTATTTTTGGAGCTTTGCCGGCTATCGCCAAACCATTTCAGGGGAACCCAAGCGCAGCTAAAGCCCTGCAAGAGCCGTCCTATTGCATTTAGCAGGAAAGTTTTTAATTAATTGCGCTGGCCAATTTTCGGCGCTGGTCAAAAGCTCCAATTGCAAATGAGAGGGGGCAGGGGCAGCAGCCCAGGAACATCGCTAATTTGCTGCAGCCATCAAAGCCACCACCAGAGCCGGCGGGGACCGGGCGAGGGCGAGGGGAAGCTGAGTCAATCAGTTGGCCATTTGGGGGCTACGTGTCCAAGGGCAGGGCCTGGACGCGGCTCCAAGCCACTCCTGCCAAAGGTCCGGTCTCATGTTTGCTAATTTATGCGCCACTGCAGCCGCAGGGCGACGGTAAACACCGCCCAGCAAAAAGTTTCCCAACTCCCAGAGAGCAAGAAGGAGATCTTGGCCTGCTAGCCGAAGCCTTGAATACGCTGTCAGATATAGTATATATATGGTGATATATAGTGAATATAGTGAGCACAGTCTCAAGGCGCTGCTATGTTGTATATATGAGCAGAGATGTCGGATTTTGCTCTGGTTGGTAATAACCACAGGATGGTTATTACTCTCGGAATACGAATGCTTTGTAAAAACTTAAATCAGCATCGAAATTATACGATTTGTTTTATAAATAACAGACCCAATGGAATGCATTTGTTTTGCTTTACTTATACCCGGTTTCAGAATTGATTTCACTATTATCTGAATTTATCACTTCACACCTAAGTATTTATTTATTTATTTATTTCTCGACTGATATAGGACTACCCCGAGTGCAGGGTATGGAAGGGTGGTGGCTACAAAAACGGACAATGAAATGGAAATGGGAAATGGGAAATGGTGAACAGGAACAGGATCGGAACAGCTCTGCCTGCTGGCATCGCCTGTCACTGTTTTGGCCCTCTTGTTCGCGCTTTAAACTTTGCTCTCGCTTCGGTTCCCCCGCCCAAATTCATTACACATTGATGGCCAGGTCCTGCGTATGTTGTTCTTCCGCCCAGCCGCCGATCCCTTCACCGCCTCCTCGTTTTCCTTTATTTCCTTCGGCCTCTGCGCAAAACAATTTGTCAAACATCAGGCAAAGGACTTTTTCGGGGCCGAGACAGATGGAAATTGTTAGTTACCCCATAAAAATATTTATAAACTAAGAGCACGAGTCTTTAAGGTGCCTGGAAAAGAGTGATTTTAATAGTTTCATTTATTAATTTCTAATTTGTAAAATTGAGTAGAGAGTATTTCGGATTCCTATAGCTTTAAGTTAAGGGAATTAAACTTAAAGTTAAGGCTGATGTGATGTTGCCCAAAGTTCCCACCCGTTTTTCCCAGGCCGAGTGACTGAAATCCCTTGAAGGCCTGAATTTGCTCCACTTTGTTAGGTCGTTTTGTTCGGCAAAAAGTTTCTAATGCAATTTTGTTAAATATTTTTGGCTGTGATTTCGCTTGGCGTTGTCCCCCACAAATAGTTGAACTAGGTTCCCCCCGATCAAAGTGTCCCAGGCCAGCGGCTCCTTTTTATTTCCGCAACTGCAAACTAAACTTTGCGAGCTGCCAAATTGAGTTTGGAAGTTGCAAACTGTCTCACTTGACAGGCCACATATGAGGCTAATTCAATTTGAGGTAAGCGAGGGCGGCACTTTCAGCATTCAGCTTTCACTTTCGCCACGCCCCTTTCCCGAACTACCATAACAATTAGCATTAACACATTGATGGGGCCCCGTCGCAGGCTCCTGGCCTTGCGGTTTGTTGTCCTAGAGAATGTGGCCAGGATTTGCGCGTGTCTCGTAAAACGGGAGTAAACTTAATTACAGCCAGGATCTGCAGCAGCACCAGCACCAGCAGCTGCCTGCTAATGCGGTTTTCCGGGAGATCCCCGACGCCCAGTCCTGGCTTAGAGCCGGTCTTTGTTTATTGGCCCAGCGGCCTCCATGTTCCCATGTTCCTGCGGGTGCCTTCAGAAATGCTGTAGTGTAATTAAGGCAGCAAACTCCCGTCAAAACACACACGCCCACAAGTCGATGCATTGCCAAGACTCGAGCCAGTGTTCTACCTGATTTGTGGTTGGAGGTGTCGAGCAGCGAGTTACAATTAATGGCGATGGATTGGCTCGAAGAGCCTCGTGCTGGGAACTTGGGACTAAACAACAAGAAGCCCTAAACCTTTAAATAACACCAAAACAAATAGACTTACAAACTATCTATCTGTATCTATATTTCTGGTTGAGTTGGCTTCCAATTAGGGCTCGAAATATGCGCTAATTAAAATCGAATTTGTTATGCAGGAGAACAAAGCCATCGGTCTGCGATTGAAGGTGTCAGTTGACTGCAACCAAGAGGGCCAACAGGTGAGCCCAGTTGAGCCCAGGTGAGCAGGTGCTGTAGTTAGCAGGCCCCAGCTGTTGCCAGCCACCTGCTCGCCCTAATATTCAATTAATCACATTATGCAGGCTGTCGGGTCGGATTAGGGCCTGGCCAAGACCAGCCCATCTAGGCCCAGCCAAGTGCCCGGCAACACAATCGGATCCAAATCCGAGTTAAATAAAGCCAACGTCCCGGCTCGTTATACAAATAACTGGTGGCTAGTCAATTAGGGCGACCGGCCAAGGAAGTCCAACTAAATATTTTATTATGAGCCAGCGTTTGTCTTGATTATTCGCCAAGCCCGGCGGCAGATGGCGGCTGGCGGATGGCGGCTGGCGGATGGCGGATGGCGGATGGCGGACGGCGGATGGCGGATGGCTGATGGAGGGGCGCTTGCTGGAAGGGACGCATAACTAATTGAAAACTTGCTAAAGTTTTTCTCATTAATAATAAGCAAGACATAGCCTGGCGACTATTTGCTTAAGGAGAAGCTCGAAGCTCGAAGCTCGCTGCTCGCTGCTCGCTGCTCGTTGCTCCTCTTGTTCAGCAGTCAGGTTGATTTGTTGTAAATGATTTAATTACTTACTGCAAGGCGCTGCGAAAGCTATTATTAAGTGGGATGCCCGCCAGGCCACACTAAACACGGGTATTAAATTAATGTTGTGATTACACAACCCCCTCATCGAGAGTGCCGAGGAATAGAAATATGTACAGCTGAGTTTAAGTTTATAAGAATCCCAAAACAATAAGAAGAGTTTTTATTAAAACTTTTTCTTTTATGATGTTAAGTATTAAGTTCTTTTAATATTAGATTTACATAAAAAATATTCAGTAGTAGATTGATTTTGATTTAGATTTTAGAAAAGCTTAAATATTTCAGAGTGAGATAACCGGTACCCAAAGCATTGTTCATTAAAGGACAAATTAATTTTCTAGGGATATAGGCGTATAAAAGAACATGGCTAAATCGACTCACCTGGTGATGCTGTTCAAGAATAAATATAGCTCAGGTCGTATGTCGCCCTTGTAGCCTAAGTGTATTGGTAATAAAAATGTAAATAATTCTGAAGTAGCTTAATTATTATTTAAGAAGCATCCCAATGCTATCTGTGGTAAATATATAGATAAGTATATCTAAATGAATAAAAATAAAATGCAACCATTAATACTATTCATCTTATCATTACTTTTTATCTGAGTGCAGCTGTATGTATAAGTACGCCCTCGCCTTGCTGTATTTTGAAGCGTTAACGAGTCGGAATCGCTTATTGCATACTTTTCAGCTTCCTCTCGGGGACCCCCCTTATTCCGCAGGACTCGCAGCGGCAAGGACGCAGCTCCTGCTATTGAATTATGCATATTTCGTTGCAGGCAGCGGAGCTTGAAGTGAAATGGTAGCCAGAGGCTGGTCTCCCAGACTGCAATCTATTCGTTTGACAGGCGTCCGGGCCAGGGATTGAGGGGGTGGGAGGGCAAATAGAATTATTACCTCGGCAAAGTGTTGATAAATTGTATTTGCTGCAAGTCAATGATTAAGTAATTTAATACGCCAATAAATACGAATCAATATTTACATTTTGAATTAACATCCTATTCACGGTAAAATATATTCATTAAAAAATCTACATTTAACAAATTAATAAAACTTTAAAGAATACATAAACAATTCCCATTTATATGAAACATAGGAAAAGAGTAAATTAAAAGTAAAAAAAAACTCCTTCGAGCCGGATTTGAACCAGCGACCTATGGATTTCTAATGCACATTTCCCATCTACAGTCCACCGCTCTACCAACTGAGCTATCGAAGGTCTGCCAAACCGCTGTCCATTGTCGGTTTCGCTTCCAAGAGAGAGGAAGAGAGCTGAAATCGGAAAGAGCAGAAAGCATGATGTTGTACTCTATTTTTACCGGTTGCTTGAGACCTCACTCTCTTCACATATGTTTGTGTACTATATCGGTCAAATAAATAGATATTTTAAGAATATCTTGATGACAATGTGTAAAATGCGATTACACTTTTTAACATTATGAGAGATGTATTTAATTCGTGGTTTTTATTTTTGATAAAGCAATGAGAATAGAATTTGCTAAAACTCAATACTTAACAGAAGCTCTCTGAAAAAATGAACTTACCAAATAAAAAGATTATACAACTTTGTAGTGCATGAGTTAAAAAGCAAATAAATATCAGTTGAAGTATTCCAAAAAATTATAACAAAACAAAAATGGAAAATAAATATATATTAAAAAAATCCTTCGAGCCGGATTTGAACCAGCGACCTATGGATTTCTATTTTAAAGATCTCAATCTACAGTCCACCGCTCTACCAACTGAGCTATCGAAGGTCTTA
This sequence comes from Drosophila pectinifera, assembly GCA_008042775.1. Taxonomy (NCBI): domain Eukaryota; kingdom Metazoa; phylum Arthropoda; class Insecta; order Diptera; family Drosophilidae; genus Drosophila; species Drosophila pectinifera. The sequence goes on along the minus strand of VNKC01004257.1, from coordinate 93,317 downwards.
CGGCTGCCGCGTCAAAATTAAGTTTCTTTCGCGAGCGAGGAGGGGAATGACACGGCGAGGAGGAAATACAAAATATACTTATGTGTAATATATATAAATACAATATTTAAATGATAAGAAGTTCAGAAATAAACCAATTTTACTGGGCAATAAGTAGGTAGATCACGCCACTAATTGAATGCGGCCAAAGAAAATTGATATAACGATTTAAAGTCAGGCTAAGAACTCTAAATCTCGATGGGTTTCCCCTGCAGCTTAATGAATTTGCAGATTTGTTCACTTGGAAGAGGGCTCCCTTCAATACCAAACCCCCGCCAATACCAACGGCAATCTCCTGCAGTTTTGCACAAACTTACGGCCACTTTGGGGCTGAAACTTTCCAGAGATGGCCACACCCACTTAGCAAGGTCCAAGGAATTCAATTAATTAAGTTACGTATGCGCAACGCACGCTGCGGACCTACTGCAGGGGAGGAGGAGGAGGCACAAGTGCAAACTGAAATCCATTACAGCCATTTGCAAGCTGGCAATTTACGCCTGCCGAAGCGGTTCGTTAACGGGGGCAACGGCAAAAGTGAAACAAACTCAATTTCCGACGCACGGAAAATGCAACAAAAATGGCAGTTTTAATTGAAAAATTACAGCAACAAGATGGGCGCTCCTCCAGCCGCTCAATTATCTCCGGTGCACTAGGCACAGCGGATAATCTTGGAGCTTCAGGGAGATATTGCCCTTGACCAGGAGCTCCTCCAGCCGCGCCTCTGTGCTGATGCGGTAGCTGCGGAATATCCTGGCCAGCAGCAGCTTCATCAGCATCTGGGCATATCGGTAGCCGATGCACATGCGCAATCCCTTGGTGAACGGGATAAAGGCGAAGGCGTGCCTCTGAGGCGCGTCCACTCCGAAGTGCGCCTCCGGATTGTAGGTCCGGGCCAGAGGACCCCACACCCGCTCATCGCGCTGCATGTTGTAGATATCGATCCCGATCTGAGTGCCTCGAGGGATCAGAAACTCTTCGTCCTCCCGCCGCAGTTGCAAGTCCTGTTCCGCCGATCGCAGGACCATAGGTACGGGAGCAAACAGCCGCATGGCCTCGTTGATCACCATTTCCGTGTAGTCGAGTCGCTGCAGCTGTTCCAGGGTAACGTCGCCAGTGGGCGGCAGCTCCCTGACCAGCTCCTTGTGGAGCTTCTCTTGGTAGCACGGGTGCATGGCCAAACAGAGAATCGTAAAGTATAGGGCCGTCGATGTGGTCTCGAAGGTCTGAGGGTAAGGAAGTAAGTTCACTCTAGATTATTCCACTTCTATATTTGTGACAATATTTATTGCCCCTGAGAATGAGACAAAAAAGTGGAACAAGGTACAAACTCACCGCTGCAATGGTCACGTTGGCCTCATCTCTCACGTCTTGCCAACTCAGCTGTCCACGCTCGACATGATCCCGGACCTGTTCGATAAAAATGGCCCTGGACTTGCCCCTCGCTTCCGGTTGCTGCTGTTCCGCGGTGGCATCGGAGGCCACCACCGAAACAATTGGCTCGAGAAGCTGCCGGAACAGGAGAGTTACGGGATATGGGACAAAACACTGAGCGAACTACTTACCTGTTCTATAAATTCAAAGAGTATGCCAACCACCTTCTGCTGCTGGCGAAATAGACTTGATCGTCGGTAGATGAGTCCCGGATAGAGCCACGGCGATAGCATTCGTTTCACGCACACTTCCGTCAAGCTTTAAAATAATATTAATGCAAACAATGTATACAATCAGCCAAAAGGGAGAATTTATTTGCAAGAAAGTTTGTAAAAGATACTTATTATACATGTATTCTATTACAAAGTGCATAGAATGGCATCGTTATTAAGTGAATTGCCATTTGTGTGCATCTTTCCTAGAGAGATCTTAAAATAAAATTAAAATAAAGCCCAGAAATAAACTAATCCACCCGTTACTACGACAACTATAAAACTTAGTGCATCGATTTGGATTAAATGAAGAGAATCATTACTGGTAGTGTATTAAATTTTGATACATATATAGATTTACAAAGATCTTACCGATTTTCCTTGATTGTTATATAAAATTGCCGAACTTCCCATGACAGCTATATACCCTGTTCTGTTTTATAAAATTTTAAAAATAATTTTCAAAGCGCAATTCATAACTATAAATCGAGTTATGTTTCATTATGTTATTTATGTCATTTAGCGATTGTTCCTATGGCAACTTTATAGTAAAATTAAATCTGAAATCATACCTCAAATATTTGCAAGTCTGTTGACAAACAAAAAAGTTATATATTGTTTCCAATAATTTCTTGATTGCTCCTATGGCAGCTAGACGATATAGTCGTCCTATCTGGCTCGATTCGACTTATATATTACCTGCAATAAAATATAGACTATCCTCATAATTTCATTCAAGTAGCTCTAAAACTGAGAGACTTGTTTGCCTCGAAACACACAGACAAATAGACGAACAGAATCAACTCAGCTATAGTGCTGATCTCGAATATGTATAGTTTATGGGCTTAAAATTAAAAAAGTCTCTTGACAGAGCACTAATTTATTTTCAAACTTAATAAATGAGACCTTCGTACCACCTTCTCTCGCGTTCTCGTACAACCCTATGAGATGTTGGTATAAGAAATCTTTATAGTGACATGAAAACAAAGTTAATAATAGGGTGCTCTTCAAAGTTTTGAGAATTTTGTAATATTACCTTACTGTCACTTGTCATGTCACTTCATAACACCAGATTTTGAGCAACGCACAGCATTTTTGTCAACCATTGAAATATTTGATGAAACGAATCTCTCGTCTCAAAACATATCCAACTTATTCCGCGAAGTTCTAACTGGTTGCTAAGTGCTTAACAAAGTGACAGCAATTGGGGCAAATAACTCCAGAAGCATGATAAAAGCATGTGAGATCCTATAAAAAAAAATCAAGTACCATGCTCACCCAATAAATTTGACCGACCAGGATTGTACGCCTCAAGATTAAACAAACAAGAAAAGCTACAGTCGTGTGTTACCGACTGTGAGATACCCGGCCCCCAATGCATTATGGCTGAAATTAAAAGGCACATGGACATGGCTTTAATTTTGTCAAATTATGCTCAAATTTATGAATTTATGCTCAAATTTATAAACAGGGCGCATGGCACACGAAAATATTGACAAATTAAGCCAAATGTTGCTAGGAACATGTTGAGCAACATCCATTGGTGCTGACACAAATGTAGAAGTTGCAATAGTTCAGAATGCACAGAAACTTTATTGCTTAATAATTCCCATGTTTGTCATCTGATTTCACTCAAATATTTAGAGCTATTGGTTTATGCCTTTATGCCAAAAACTTATTTCAATATTCAGGAACTACAATTTATTAAGTTAAGTTAAATTGTTTAAGTTAAAGTAATAGATATACTGATAATCGAACTTAAGTTTTTTACGTTTTAATCGTTACCCTATTGCTTGCATTTATTCTAAAGAGCTCTTATTCACACTTTTTCTAACCCCTTTTACTTACCCGTTATAAGCCTTAAAAATGGCAAGAGAACCATCGTGCTGGAAATTCATTTTCTTGCCCATGGTGGTCTCTGCAAATGTTAGGCCATTAATAAATCAAGAATCGAATAGCAAGAATCCAACTCACGACAGGCTGCTTCCAGGACTATTTTCTTCAGGATTTGATAGATCTCCAGCCTCTTTCCATGCTGCACACCCTCTAGGTCCAGCTTTTGCAGCAGGACCTCCGCCTCGCTGTTAAAGATTGGCAGGAAGTTGCTAAGGATCTGGCGACCAAAGGCGGGATTAATGAGACGACGATGCTTGTGCCAACGAGGCGAACTGGAAGTGAATAGTCCGTCACCTATGGCAGAGCTCATGAATCGGTACAAATCGCCCTTATTAGTGCAGTGTGTCGAGTTGAAGATCTGCTCCACGGTGTTTGGATCGTTGACATACAGGAAACAATCGGTCCCCATCCAGGAGATAAACGGGGCCTTGAACTGCCGCGACAAACCTTCCATGTACTGCAAAAAGGCTGCAAAAATTCAGTCATTAGCAGCTGGTCCAGTGACTCTCCTCCTAGCTCACTTACTCGCCGGATTCATCATCTGCAAGCCCATGCCAATAAAAGGCCATCCTACGGGTCCTCTCAACTGCCATGCGGCTCTGTAGTACCTTCTCCGGCTCCACAGAAAGTAAAACCAAAGCACCAAAATCCAGCTGGTTAAAATGATGCAGGCCAGCATGTCGTTGAACTGGAATGGCCCAATCCGCTGACCAAATGTTAATTCCTCCACGCGCAACGTTCGAAGGCAGACTGAGCCAGCTCTGATCGTTTAAAGCTCCATTGAGTTTTCTATATGCGTCAATGAATCCCAAAAAGTGCCAAAACTATAAATTACGCCAGCACCTCTGCTGGTTTTCCTGATTTTTCACTGATGTTTGCATTATCAAGTAAGATACAATCGAGTCACCCCGACTATGAGATACCCGGTACCCAAAGATCTGTGCCTTAAGTTCAAAGACAAGTCCACTTTCAGGGGCACACCCAGCCCGAATGGCTTTAAGCGCCCACCTTCCCAATACTCTCCCAAACAATTACTACAATTGATTTAAAAATAACGTAACTTATAAAAACAAACATAAAAAGTTCATTTTGGTTCTCCAAATTTGGTAGCTCTGAGATCTGTTGTTTCATATGGAAGGAAAGATGGAGGAAAAGATCCAGATCAAAAATTCAATTACTTTATGGGGTCAAAAGGCCTGATAAATATACTCACTCACTTATAATACCCTTGTAACTTACGGGTACGGGGTATACAAATCGGGCTAAAAAAAGGGGTTTGTACCTATGTATGAATAGTTACGTATAAGTCCAACTGGAGACCCCGTCTGTGAATTAAGCATTTGTGGCTTTAATATGGCGCTTTCCATGCCCCATCACGTTGTGGGCCGATTCTCGATTTAGTAGCCATTTGCATGCTAGTCGCGTGCCCCTCAAAATTATGCCAGTAAATAATACTACGCCTCGAGCTGATTTTTAAATACTCTGATTAAGAAATGCTTTGAATTCAAACACTGTAATACTACGTAAACTATTCCAATAATCGAGTAAACACAAGTATGAAAGCTGCAGTCAAGTGTACTCGATTTAAATTCCAGAACTTCGACATTAAGAAATATAGAATAACGTTCTAATATTCTAAAAATATGCTTAGAAATACAAAAAAAAATTGTATTTAGTATCCAAAACTAGAACCACGGTTCAAGAAGCAACAAAGTGCAAGTGAGATAGATAGAAGACTGCGACCTTATTGTCTCATATCTCGCACAATTTTTAGAAAATGTCCACATTATTTCTTCGGTCTCACAAAGATCTAAGACGATTTCGAGGACGGTTTGGAAACCAACCAAAAAATTTGCGGATATCACAGAAATACTAGCGTTTCAGGCAAATGTATCTAAAAAATATCGCGGCATACAAAACTTTTAGTCGGCTCTTGGTATTATAGTAAGAGAAAGATAAGACGGTTTATAAATAAATGTATATATCGCGACGTAAATATAACAGATGTAGTATTTCAGATGTAATATGGTTGGAAGAGATTTCTGTGACATCCCATTAGACATATATACATATGTTAAATTCCACTGTAATTCAGGATATCTAATTTAAAACAAACTTCAACGTAGATTTAGTAGACATTGTAGTCTCTGAGGTCTAGGTGTTCATACAGACAGCCGGACGTACTGACATGGATAAATAGACTTGGGAGATGGTTCCTGCTTGTTTAATACATGATATTTTTATAATACTATTTAAATCGAAAGCAGGGGAAATAATTCTGGAAAAATCCACATACCCAATAATAGTAGAGCAGGCCCACTTTGCTGTCAGTGAATGTTCTTGGATTTAGTAATTGTTTACGTATTTTGTCAACGGAAGCGTCAGTATCAGTACCGCTGGACATGAGCAACCATCCCATTTACACTGCTATTACGCAATAATTGAGTTTTTAAATTATAATTTTTATTCGCTATTAATATTTTTACAAATTTGTATTTATTTGTGGTGTTTTGCTTTTAATGTTCTTCAACAATACTTTGTTATTTATGTATCTGTTTATTTTCCATGGCGCGTGAGTAGTTTCCTTGTGGTGTTTTTGGTTATCCTTGTCTTATATTAGATTTGTCGAGATAGGGACACAAGCCGGGTTGGTTATTCAAATAGGCTAAATAGTTAGTAAAACTTAGTGCGCTACGTGTTGAGTGAGCGTCTGTCTCCGTGTTCTCCAACGGGCTCTTTATATATTAGGATCTGGGCATCCCGGTCATTGGAATACCTCCAAAGGCTTAGAAACGTGTTGCACTCTCTTATGTGTAAGCTAGGTTTAAAAGTTTGCAAATATTAATATTGTTGTGGACGTTGCGTTTCCAGTTTTGTCATTGGTTAGCTTTAGTTAAGAGTTCAAGGTTGTGGCTTAAGTTTGTCATTTAAATAACTTTAAAGGCCTTTGGATCAATGGAAGCCGATCTTTGGGGTGGTTGGTGTTCAATTTCTTTGGGGATTGATTTTGGGACTCATAGACATAAGTACTTTACTATACTTGACTTGCAATTAGCTCATAGATAAGTGTATAAATATTTGCCAGTCATATGTCCTTAGTATATCTACAATATGTATATACACAATCCATATGCCTAGCCATGTTCTCTTACTTTAAAAATAAGTTATAGACCCTTTTTTATTGTCAAACATATTGACGACTCGCGATTGCATTATTCCTGGCATTACACTTGACTTCTATAATATGGTTAAGTCTATGATTAGTTATATCAAAAGTGATTGCCCAATTACTTAGGTAATCATTTGTAACTACACCAAGTTGTTATTGGGGGATTACATTCCACAGACTCCAACTTAGATACAATTGTATCAGAGACGTATGCCCCTACAAGTGTGCTATGTGGTTTCTATATCTCCGAATTCGGTTTGTTAAATGGAATGTTGGGGCTACTATATCCCCCCTATAACACATACACAAGCGTTTAATTTATATAAATATTCTCACAGTTCTATACACATCGGCAAACGGTGTATAGGACTCGACCCGATTGCAATTGGTATGTTTTCTGGGATTAGTAAAAATATATGCACTTACATATGTGTATATTTTCCGCTCTAAGTGCAGCATGCTGTAGGATTCGATTTTGCAAAACAAACTTTGAACAATAAATGAAAATGCTGCAGGCTCTTGTTGCTTTGCTAACTCTATATGCAACCCGTGCAAATATATATATGTATATATGTATACAAAATAAACTTTGCTTTCACATGACGCTTGCGTAAAAATGTTAATCAAAAAACATTGGCATGGTCTTGTTTTTCATTTTTCTTTGTTAGATTGTGATTCTTTTTTAGACGGGAACAAAGACGGTGCAATTGTTTGGTTGTGTTTTCTTGGGGATGGAGGGGCGATACGGCTATAAGAAGCTCGGGGTGTAAAAGCTAGGCTAGGATTATTATGGCTGATGCGTTTTGATTAAATTTAAGTTGTAGTTCTCTCTTGTTGAGTTTCTTATATCATTTCGGTTTATACTTAGGCACAATACATTTATTTTGTTTTTATTCAGTTTTCACATGATTTTTTTTCTTATTTTTTTTTTGTAGCTGTAACTTTTTGCTAAATATTTTGCTCCGCTTACGACTAATTACTACGCATAAAAACGTGTGTACATGTGTGTGTGAATGTGTGTCGGTGTTGTGGCTAATTAGTTATATACTTATTACGGGATTAATTTGCATTTCGCCTGCAATAATTTCTACTACATTTTAAACATCTCAGCCCCGCTTGGCAATTATTTAAAGCTTTTCACAATCATTTTCATATGCAAATTCAAAAGTCTAATAGGATTACAAAATCTGTTTAATAAATAATGTATAATTCATTTGTTTTTTGTCGAACTATTTCCCATTTCGGTTAGTTTGTATTGGTAGTTAACCTTGAACTGTTTGTTTGTCTAAAATATTGCTTAAGTTTCGCCTGTGGTTGCTATTTTTACGCAAAATGCATCACCAATTGGTCGGGAATCATCAAAAAACATTATAAAATGCTGACGGCGGTGAAGTTATTGGCCAGAATCATTGACTGTACTCCACCGCTTGGCTGTCTTCTATAAACAAATACAAATGGAAATTTATTCTTAACACAAAAGAAGCGCACAATGCTGCGCATACAAAAATAATTGAGTTACAATAGGCTTATTTGGGGGATTTAACTTTACACACACTTCGCATTCTATCAGCTTACACACTTTTCGCTTAGTTTTGTATTTCTGTTTAACAAAATACGCGCTACGTTTTCTACGAAATGCTACAAAGTAGACAACAATTTAAATTTTCTCTTCTCCTTCCCTCGACTTAGTTTGCTTTTTTTTTATATTTTTACTGATTCTTAGTTAATTTATGACTTGCTCCTTTTTGTCGTAAAGTGATTAACTCTCTGCCTGTTGGTTCGCCGTGAACTGTGTGATCCCGTCTTTCTCCATGGACTCTAGGATATCAGCCACATACACGGCCACGTCGGTATGGCTCGTCTCCCCACGCCGGATGAAGGGCATCTCCAGCAGTCGGCTGTATTTGGGTCGATCGCTCTCCTTTTTAATCAGGCTGCAGAGGGGGGCACAATTATATGGACGTTTATGATTAACTATTTATTAATTCTTACCAAGTGTTTACAAAGTCGACAAACTCTTTGGAGAACTCCATGCCATTGTAAGAGGTCAAAAGTCGCGGCGGTTCCCCTTGCACAACCTATGAGAAATACAAAGGCAGTTGGTAAATGTGTTTCCCTAATCTTTTAAATTACTACAGAATGCATCTGTTGATGGTTAAGTATCAAACAATGTAAATCAGTAAATCATAACAGTTAACAGCTCTGTATTTACGGACAAATAAATGGTTAAATGATAAGAAGCCAGAAATATGTCTCAAAAAAAAAATTCAGATTTTTATTGAGAAAGCAGAACTGATGCACTGTGTAAACTTTAAGATCCGCAGCAAATATAACGTTTAGTTTATTATCTTAAGAAAACAAAGATAAGCTTATTTGCGTTGGAGTCGTCATAGGCTACAAGCTATTCTGTAATAACAATTATGACTAAGTGCTAGAGAAATCAATGTCGATTTAAAACAGCTTACAATGAATTTTTTGGGTTTTTGTAATACTTCAATTAATTTAGATGCTGTAGTGCTTACCTGGCACAACTGCTCGAATACTGAGTCCCATTTACGATAAGGGAAAGTGCCAGTCGCCACCTCCATTAAGGTGATGCCCAAGGACCAAACATCGCTGCGCACATCGTAGCCCTTGGCCCGCTCTGGATCAATGCGTTCCGGCTGCGGGAAATTGATTAAATAATAAATCAAATAGATTTCAGGAGTTAGTTTCTAATTACCGCCATGTAGGGCCTACAGCCCGCGTCCTTAGTTTTGGCAATCGAGTCAACCAGCTGACCAGAAATGCCGAAATCACACAGCTTAATGTCTCCGCGACGGTGCAGCAAGATATTGCTTGGCTTCACATCCCGATGAATGATCTTTAGTTCCTCCTTCAAATAGTTGAGAGCATTCACAGTTGCCACCGTGATCTTGGCCAGAATGGACTCGGGTATGTGGCGCTGCTGCTTCTCGTATATGTACTTATAGAACTTGTCCAGCGATGTGTCCATCAGCTCCATGCAGATCCAGCAGTCGCCCTCCTTGAAGAGCGCCCCATAAAACTGAACTATGTAGATGCACTCGTTGGACTTCATGACCACTTCAAGATCCATGAGCAGCTGCTTCTGCTCCTTCTCGTCGACGGTGGAGCGAATGCGCTTGACCGCCATAACCTTGTCAAGTTTCTTAAATATCATCTTGTTGACAGCACCGAAGGCTCCTCGTCCGATTTCGCCCTCGTCCTCGAGATCATCCGAAGTGAAATGATGCGTGTTGGCCGCACCCTCGCCAAACTGTAGCTTGCCGCACGCCTGCTGGCGTATCCGCTCACGATGCCGGTCGGCGGCCGAGCTGTTATTGCTGCTGCTGCTGCTCGAAGCCAGCGGAGCTGCAGAAACCGGCGGCGGAGGCTGTAGCGGTTGCTGGGCGCCAAAGCAGCGAGTCACATTGTTGTGCTGCGATGAGGAACTTGAGCCCGAGGATGTGGAGCCCGACGAGGTCGACGAAGTGGACGAGGGTGGATGGCGGATGCTAAGGTTGTTCAGGCTGAGCTGATCCGGGGGATCGCGGGATCGGCTGGGTCCGGCTGAAAGAGTAAATGAGATACCGAGTTTGATTGTGGCTTATCACTGCGCTGCACCACCTATGCGTCACTGTTTATTGCGGGCTCGGCAGCGGCGAGTGTGTGTACCTCCTGCCTGCCTGCATATGTGTGTGGGCTGCGGCTTTGCAAAGCTAAAGTTTCGATATACTCACTTGCGAACAAATTTTTCGGTCGCTCGGCCATTGTGTGCGGTGCGGGGCACTGCCTGAAAGTATCGATGTCGCTGTAGCTATGTGTGGATGTGTTCTCCGTCCAAAGGATGTCTGCTCCGTGTCCGTCCGCAGTTTTCAGCAGGCGCCGCGCCCCGAATGCAAACCGTCGACTCTGGTAGCGTTTGGTCCGCCGATCGATCGGTCACTCGCCGACGACACTTGGCTTTCCGCTGGATGCAACGCAACTACTTTTTCAGTGGTAGAGCGCACATTTATGCACTTTTTTCGCAATTTTGCTAAACATTTACATAAATAGCCCAACCAAAACAGTGTGACCAACTTGGTTGATCTAATATACCACTCAGACCAGAGGTATTTACTAAAACCACAATTACCAATTTTTAATACCACAATAATACCAAATTTAGCAATCAATTGTAGTTTACAATCTTAAAGTTATTTATCAAAACTTATAAATTCATTGGTGAATACATAAATCTGCTCTTTGATTATAGTTTTGCCAATTGCAGCTATGTAGCAGTTGAATTAAAAGGTGGCAAGGGGCTTTACTTCTTCAAAAATAAAATACCGCCAATATATTTTTTCTTAATTAAAAAAAAAAAACAATTTAAATAGACATAAAATAGAAATAAGGGCATACAAAAATCATTAAAAGTAGCTAAAATCTTAATTACTCAAATTTAAATTAATTTTAATAGAAATCTCTCTCAAATTACTGAAGCAGTGACGTCACAATTTATTTCAAGTATCAAACCAAGCACTGCGTCACCTCTCCGCCAGTGCACCGTGGTCAGTTTTTACTTTATAACATAATCATGTCCAGCGGATTCGTGCGCAGCAGCTACAAATTGTTCGTGGGCAACCTGCCGTGGACAATTAGCAGCAAGGAGCTGCGGACGTACTTCTCCCGCTACGGGCACGTAGCTAACGCGGAGGTGGTCTTCGACCGGCATCTGGGCCTGTCCAAGCACTACGGCTTCGTGGTCTTCAGCCAGCGGGATGCCTTTAACAGCGCCAGCAACCAGAACACCCACTTTCTGGAGGGTCGCGTCCTCACCGTCCAGAGGGCCAATGAAACTGCTTAGAATACTTCGATGAGATTTACTTTAAGGGTGAACAGAGACCAGGAATGCCGGTTGGAGATGTAAAGAGAGCTTAGTTTTACATAAACGTAACGAATGAAACCACCGCTTCGAGTTCGAGGCTACACACTAAAGGCGGTTACACACTTATTTCTTGGGCAGGTAGAACTTCGAGTTGGTGCCCACAACGTCCTGAACGTTGGTATGCCCGAGCTGGGTGATTAGCGACGACAGCTCCGCCTTGATGTGGTCGACGAGATCTGGTCCCTCGTACACGAGAGCCGTGTAAACCTGAACATACGATGCACCCGCCTCGATCTTCTCGTAAGCGTCGTAACCGGAGGCAACGCCGCCGACGCCAATGATGGGTATCTTGCCGCTGGTTAGCTCATACATCTGGGCGATCATCTCCGTGGAACGGGCCTTAAGCGGCGGCCCACTCAATCCTCCCGTCTCAGAGGCCAGCTTGTTGGATTCAACGTTTTCACGCGACACTGTCGTATTGGACACGATCAGGCCGTCCACACGACTCTGCTTGCGCTTTATCACCCACACGATGTCCTTCATGTCGTCCAGCGACAGGTCAGGCGAGAGTTTCAGGAAGATTGGTACATTTTTGTTCTTCTCCAGACTCGACCGCGTTGCGTTCACTTGCTCCAACAGCTCAGTCAGCTTGGCCTTGCTCTGCATGTCGCGCAGACCCTTGGTGTTAGGACTGCTCACATTAATAACAAGGTAATCCGCCACGGGTCCGAACACACGCACGCCCTGCACGTAGTCAGCAATGGGGCTCATGGTGGACTTGTTGCGGCCCAGATTTACGCCCACCACGCCGTTGAAGTCCTCCTTGCTGCGGAGCATGCGCAGCCGCTGGAGCACCGCCTGGTGACCCTCGCTGTTAAACCCGTACCTGTTGATGATAGCCTTATCTTCGGCCAGACGAAAGACCCTAGGCTTCGGATTGCCCTCCTGAGCGGCTGGTGTAACGGTGCCCACCTCGATGAAGCCGAACCCCAAATCGCGCAGCCCGCTCACGGCCTCCGCGTTCTTGTCGAAGCCCGCTGCAATGCCGATCGGGTTGGTAAGCAGACGGCCAAAGAAGGTTGTGTGCAGATTTATGTCATCCTGGTATTGGGACACCGGACACACGCGGTACTTGCATGCCAACACGGCCAGCTGGTGACTGGTTTCAGCCGGCAGCAAGCGCACGGCTGGCATCACAAACGTGCGAAACAACTGGTCCTTTTGCTTGTACGCCGTGAGGCCACCCACAACAGCGGCTGCTCCGGCCGTAACGATGAACAGCGAGCGCAGGCGACCCTGCCGGAATTTTGTTTATAAAACAAGCTCCCATTTAATGTGCATTTTACTTACAAATTTCCTCGTATTCTGCATTGCATTCTTCAGGTGATCCTGATCCATGGCGTCTATCGGTGCCTATCGATAACAACAGTATACCGGGTATTGTGAACAAACGTGTGGCGGATTGTTAGAAAACATACAAAAATATACTACGCAGACGAAAATATAATTTTATGTTAGTTATAATTTAGGAGAAGAGTATTATCATGTTTAGTGAATATTTATGTGATGCCTACTAGCAGGAAATGTAAGCCTATATGTAGAAGAGCAACCCCCTCAATACGTCTTGCTCTGACTTGCCTATCGATAACACCGTCATCTGCCATCTTTAGTTGTTGAGTCAGTTCCTTTTGTTATGGTCAGCTGAAATCGAGGATATTTCGCTTTTCCACCAGATCAAGGGACAACCATGAAGGGCGGAACGTTCCGCAATACGCAGTGGGATCCCACGCTCCTGATCTCGCAAATCTTGTCAATGCAGTTCTGCGTGTACTTCACACTGGGCCTGCTGGTGTTCGTGGCCAGCAAGTTGTCTGGAGACAACTACAGCCTGGATCACTTGTTCGAGTACCATGTATGCTATCGGTGCTCTCTACTCTCCCTGTACCCTATTAATATCCCATTTATCATTCCAGGAGATTCACATCTACGACATTGGCGGACGACTCGTTATCTGCGCCTTTTTATTGAATGCTTTCCTGGCCTCTACGGCCTTGTGGTGTATCGTGCGGCGAGCCAAGCTCTGTCTGGACTTTAGGTGTGCACCTCAGATAAATATATTTTTATTTTCCCATTCAAATTTTGAATTTTTACTGTGAAGCTTATTGTAGTTCGAATTGTTCTTATATTAAGTTGCCAAAAACTCTTATAAAAGAATATTTACCCTTCTGTCTCCATAATGTAGCTGCACCTTCCACATCCTTCATTTGCTCATCTGCTGGTGGTACAACCGCTCCTTTCCTGCCAACGCATCCTGGTGGCTGCTCAACGTCATTACCGGTACGATAATGTGCATAGGCGGCGAGTTCCTCTGCCTACAGACCGAAATGAAGGAGATCCCTGTGGGCTATTCGGCCCTCAACCAAAAGTCGGACGTCTGAACCAGTAACCTTGTGATGCTACACAACCATTTTCTCTGTACATGTACTTTATTGTTAAACTAGCGTAAGATTACATAGCGTATACACTATATTCTACGCCGCTATTAATGTAGTATCTGGTAGACAAAAGGGGGACGTTGCCTCAGCTTGAGTTCCTCGGGCACTAAAGCCGGCGGCATGGTGAACTTAATAATACCTGAACCGCTGTAATTCCCCGATATTATTGACCAAAAGTGCCCTTCGCGTGGCATAAACATCCAGTAGCTGAATCCCAACATAACAGTGGCAATAAGCGATCCACAGACGAGCAACATCCAACACAAGCTATGATGCTGTGACTTCTGCATCTTTTTGCCTATGAACGTATGGAGCGCGACAAATTTAACAGCTTATCCACAAAAACAGAATGCACCCAAAAACCTGCCGATCTGCGAAATAAACAAAACGGGTGTGGCCCAGTCAAACCACCGGACGAGCAGCTCCGAGCTTTCCTCTCCAAATAAATTTAACTGGCAGGGCAAACGCAAACAAAAGAATTGACGACGTGTTTGTTTGCTTCCCCTGTGCTCAGAATAGGCAGAGCAAACTAATCAGGTTTTCCTAATCTAATCTAATTAGTAAGAGGCAGGCCCGGCAGCCACGATCGTCGTCACTTCCTTTTTGCCGTTTGCTGCACTGTAATTTACATGGTCCCCTTCATTTGCACGTTCAATTACTCTGATTGCTATAAGTGCACAGTTGAAGCTCTAGAAACCAGAATATGGGTGACAAAGCTCTCGACTTGGAGCTTCTAAAGGGTCACTAACCCACGCATTTCACCGTGTATGGGTATGATTGGAACCGGCATTCAAGTTTTTCGGATCGAAAATAGAGACGCAAATTATTATGAATTAACTAACCAATAAGCACAGTGAATTTAAAAGTAAATAAATTCTTATTGATAACAAATTTAAATATAATCCATTTGTCAATAGAAAAAGATACGAAAGACTGCAAATTTTTTTGCAAAGTGAGTTCGATAACACATTTGAAAAAATATTTCTTATAAGGAAATATAGCCAAGCGATATAGCGTTTAATTAGGAAATAACGCCCCGTGACACCGATGAAAACAACACTTTAAAGAAACTTAATATCTTCAAATCAAATCTCCAAATCAAGTCTCCGTCAGTGAAAACCACAATGCTTAATATTATAAATGAAAATAAAATCAGAAGCTCTTTTTTCATTTGCTAAATTATTAAATTTAAGTTTAGCAAACTTTCGTTTTTTAATCTTATTTGTTTTTGTGTTGGTTTCTCGCTTCATATAGTACATTATATATCTCGATTTATATATTTTAATATATATATATCATTACTATTTTTATGGTTTTTTGCCGTCTAAAATCATCAATTGAAGTTCAAGGTTTGCGCTTTCATCATCTTGATCCGATATCGACACAGTATACATGTCTATATATTGTTTTTGTATTTAAAGAATTCCAAGAAAAAATTATCTGTGAGAAGTATAACTTATGGACAAAAATTCAAAATTGTATCAGTTGCTTAAATATTCGTAATATTTCTGTGGTTGTGTTTAGCATATTTGTAATATGTATGTTTGCATATCCTTCTATATACTTTTCGATTCCATAAAATAGACCGATGATGGGGGAAGGGGAGTGGGGATCGGGATTCATGGTTTTTTGGGCTGCCTATACATGAATGTAATATACTTTCGCGTTGGATTTGCACAATTTATTATGAATGCTCGCTCCAGGGCTTAAAGGTTGTGAGAGTGAATTATTGGTAGGTGGTGGTGGAGGGTGCATCTCTGTATCTGTTGTTTTATCCTTTTCTGTATTTTTCGTGTTTTGTTTTGTGTTGCGCTGCGCACAGACAGTTTTCTCTTTCACATTTGCTGTTCCTATATATAGTATACACATGTGTGTGAATATACATATATAGTTCTTATCGACTTTGTATTCTTCAGTTAGTGTTAGTTGCGAAAGTGGCTACGGAGCGACGACTGCTGATGCTGCTGCTGGTGCTGGTGGCCCAGGACGTTTGCCTGAAGCTGAGGCTGAGGCCTTGCTCATTGAGTCCACCAGTCGGGTCCGTTGCTTGAGTGCGATGCACCGCCGCCATAAGAGCCGCCGTAGGACCCGCCGCCGCCACCGCCGCCAAAGTATCCACCGCCACCGGAGTTGCCGCCTAGGGAAATCGAACAATTTTAGTATCTCTCTTTAAACATGGAACTTTGGCTGGTCCCACTCACCGAACTTACCGTACGAGTTGCCATTGCTGCGATAATTGCCACCACCACCGCCGGCTCCAGATCCACTGCTGCGAGGTGGTCCGCTGCTACGTCCACCGCCGCCAACACCACCTCCAGAGCTCTGACGGTAATCCCTTGACCCAAAACCGCCGCCGTAGCGTCCTCCGCCGCCTCCGCGCCGCTTGACTCCGCTGTGGCCGCGATCCGAGCTCATGTCCTCCATGAAGTTAGGAATCTCCTGCTTCGTTTCAATCAACAACTCCAACAGATCGGAGCAAATGTTGCGGTTCTTCTCGTTGAAAAAGGAGGTGGCTACTCCAAGGTTACCCATGCGACCGGTACGACCGATTCGGTGGACGTACTCCTCCACATCCGAGGGCAGGTCAAAGTTGATGACATGCTTCACATGCGGAATGTCCAGGCCACGAGCGGCCACAGCGGTAGCCACGAGAATGGGGCAGTCGCCTGATCGGAAGCAGCGCAGAGCCTCCTCCCGCTCCTTCTGGGTGCGATCGCCATGGATACTGGTCACCGGATGGTTGCACTGGTACAGGAACTCCTCCAGTGAGTCCGCTCCCTTCTTTGTCTCAACAAAGATCAAGGTCAGGTTGTCCTTGCAATACTCGGGCCCGTCGCGGATGGACGAGAGCAAATCCAGCAGATAGGAGCGCTTGTCCTGCTCGTAGACCCACAGGATCGTTTGCGTAATGTTCTCGGAGGTGGAGCCCACACGACCCACAGCCAAGAAGATGTAGTTGCTCAGGAAATCGCTGGCCAGCTCCTGGATCTGCTTGGGGAATGTGGCCGAGAACATAAGCGTCTGGCGTTGCCCAGTGGGGGGCATGTTCAGCTGCTCGACGAT
Source organism: Drosophila pectinifera (assembly GCA_008042775.1). Classification (NCBI taxonomy): domain Eukaryota; kingdom Metazoa; phylum Arthropoda; class Insecta; order Diptera; family Drosophilidae; genus Drosophila; species Drosophila pectinifera. The sequence goes on along the minus strand of VNKC01004257.1, from coordinate 76,145 downwards.
GCGTCGGATCTGCGGCTCGAAGCCCATGTCCAACATGCGATCCGCCTCGTCGAGAACTAGGAAACGGATGTTCTCTAGCCCCACCTTGCCACGCGTGATCATATCCTCCAGGCGACCAGGTGTGGCCACAATCAAGTGGCAGCCGCGATCCAGTTCGCGCATCTGCTCGCTGGTATTGTTTCCGCCATACAACACGGCCGGACGCATCCGGGAGCGGTAGGCGAACTTCTTGGCCTCCTCAAAGATCTGGGTGGCCAGCTCGCGGGTCGGTGCCAGCACCAGACCCAAAGGATACTGCTTGCGCCGACTGTACTGCCTGTTGCTCTGCGGCGGAGCCGAGTGTCCGTGCTCGTACATCTGGTTAAGAATCGGCACCAGGAAGGCGGCCGTCTTTCCAGATCCAGTTTGGGCGCAGGCCATCAAGTCCCGTCCGCTGATTATGATCGGGATAGCGTGCTTCTGCACCGGTGTCGGTTTGTCATAACGCGCTAGGTTCACGTTGTTGCGGATGATCTCCGTCAGCTGCACATCATCGAACGATGTGATGTTCGGGGGCACATTCTGGCCCGTCGCCTCCACGGGTATATCCTCGTATTTGTCAAAATTGATTCCCGTGTTGCCCACCCCAAACAGCTCTTGCTCCAGGCGCTCGTCCCGGGCGCCCAACTTTGTGTAGTCGACGTTGCCTCCGCCGCCCTCCTTCCACCGGCTGTTGTAGCCCCCGCCGCCTCCGCGCTCGCTGCGGTTGTTGTAGCTTCTGTTGCCGCCACCGCCGCCGGGTGGGCCTCCCTCCCCGCCATCGAAGCCGGCTGGGCGCTCTGGCTCCTGCCAGCGATCATTGCGCGGCTGCTGCGGTTGCTGCTGCTGGCCCTCCTCACCAGTCTGCTCGTCGAGAGCGTTTCCGCTTCCACCACCACCGCCGCGATACGACGGTCCACGACCAAAGCCGCGACCTCCTCCTCCTCCTCCGCTGCGATTCCAGTCACCGCCGCGCCGAGAGTCGAATTCACCACCTTCAAAATATTTAAAGGAAAATGTTAGAAATAAGCACAAAACGGTGAAAAGATAGAGCCGGATGCCGGATCTTGATTCAAATGTTCATGGTTAATGAACATTTCAATTTAAAATTGGTCTTTCAAATTGAACACGACATAAAAGTAATTCTTTGAATGTTTACTAGCTATTTTAGTTATAATAACATTATTAAAAGGCTATGTTTTAAAGATAAAAATAAGTCAATAGATAGATGACTTTCTCGTTCGTCGTTTTTCAAATATTTGAAATTAACTTGAGTAACATGGGCGAAGTAAATTTAACTTATTAGTTTGCTTAATATTTTAATTTAACTATATCTCACAGTTGCCAATTCATTATTACCATTGAATACCACTAGGAATTTTAAGATTTAACGGAAGGGGCAGCTTTAATTTCCCTGCATTTCGAACCTACCGTTGTAGTTGTCCTCGTAGCGACCGCCTCCACGTCGTCCGCCTCCTCCGCTGCCAAAGCTGCCGTAGTCACCGCTCTGGCGGTTGAAGCCGCGACTGCCGCCGCCGCCTCTGCGGTATTCGCCTCCGCGAGACTGCTGCGGGTCCCTGCTGTCCTGGCGCGGATTCGCGGCCCTCGAGTCGAGGCCCTGGCCCTGGCCTTGTCCTTGGCCCTGGTTCTCTGCGTCCGCTGCGTTGTTGTTGCCACCACCACCACGAAGATGCGGGGGCACATACACACCACCGGTGACCGAGTTAGTGGAAGTCTTGCTTGTTATGGGGCCGCTATAGTTAGCCGAGCCGCCATTCAAGTCCAGACCAGCAACCTGAAGGAAGAAAAAGGATGTAAGTTATGGTCTAAACAGAAACACCCCTTAAAGCCATGAGCCACACATAGTATAACCTTGTTTCATATAACTTCAAAAATGTTGATTAAGAATCGACAGCTTTAGATTTATTAGTGTTCGTTTTTTATTTTCGAATACAAACCAACTGTATCAGAATGAATGCTTTCGAAGATAAGAATTCAAGCCAACAAAGAACTCATCGCACAAATACTGACAGGTGTTTGTAAACATAATTTTAGTATATGTTGCTGATAATAGCACACAAAAATTATACCAAATACACTATAATTCACATATTTCAAAAACTTCTGATACAAATTCTACTGAACTTCCACAAACGCATTAGCCTTTTAGATCGGTCGAGAAAATTTTGCAATTATGCATTTTGTTAGCTGCTGATATTTTCTTTTGGATGCATTATTATCGCTTTTTGAATAAAAGTAATAACGTTTGGTGCATCCAACTTAACAGCCTTTACGATTTTCTATGAAAATCATTTAAGTTAGCTGCGCCAGCAAATTAACTTTAAACAAGGTAACTATATTCATTAATGATCTTAGCTTAAACAATAATGTACACTGATATTGGAATCAAATCTGATATGAACTGAAAGAAGTATATTTATTAGGGTAAAATCATACAAATTGTGTAGTTTATTTTAAAATTTAGGTAAAGTGAAAATGCAATTAGCATTAAATGTTTAAACACAATATTTTTTACTAAAAGCTTTGTTGCAATTATGTTTCCCTGCGATTCACAAATGCAAGCATACACATACATATGTACATATTCACGTTCAAGTTCAATTGATTGCAACTTCGTTTTCCAATGGAAATCTTCTTCAGAACCTCCATAACTTCTCTGTTCCCGCTTAGCAACATGTGCTATTTACTGCTTGTTCTTCCTAGCGCAACGTGTATATATGTATGCATGAGCGAAAATCTCCGTCACATATAACAAAGAGAGAGGCGCAACTAGTTTAAAGCTTTGAATTTTGATTTTCGTATATCGTTCGTCAGCAACGAGCCGCTCTCTGTCTCTCTCGATGCCATCCCATCTATCTCACTCTTACTTACAGTCTGCTTATTATACAAAGAGAGGCCGTCTAGTAATACAACAAAAACAAAAGGAGAGTATCGAATCACCCACACATAGGAAAATTAATCTCAGCTGTGGTGGTGGAACAGTAAGCCCGGCTGTGGAACGTAGGTTCAGACATTGTGGAACGTGGTCGAAAATTTGTTCGAGAATTTGAAGGAGCAGTTGACATACTCAAAACGAATTGTCGTTCATTTCGTTAATTAGATTATTACTGACTAAACAAAAATTTGAACATGAAAATCATCATTTTGAACCCCTTGCAACCCTATTTACAACACTCAGCTTCCACATGTGCGCGCAAGCGAGAGCAGGAGAAAGAAGTGTGACCAGACACACACGAACACACACTCAGCCTTAGAACAGCGGCACTGCTCACACATTAACACACGTAGATAGCGAGTGGAAACTTTCATATATATACACATACAAATGTCAATTTGGAGGCAAGCGAGCAAAAATTATACAAAAGAAATTACAAATTGGAATGACGAAGCAAAAGAAGAAGAAGAACATAGACACACATACTTAGAAGCAATCACTATCATGTATACGATTCACCGTTGTAAAAGAGCGATACGAGACATTAGTGTGTTATGAAATCAATAAATTTTTAACCGAACATTGTCCAATAGCCGCATCGCACACACACACACACACTGGCGCACTCACTGAGAAATATGTATAGTTGAACATTACTTTTTTTCATGTATAGTATTTTTTCACCCCTCTCACTTTACTTACTTGCTGCTCTAGACCTGTGCCATTTTGGTTAATAGCATTACTCATATTATCCTCCAATCAGTTGCTTTTTTTTTCTTGCTTTCCGTTTAGGAAAATTTTGCAATTGTTACGCTGTGTTTTTTGGGGTGCACACTTGCAATTTCCGACAAAAAAATGTATACGATCGTTGTGTTTGTGTTGCACTTGGTGTCTATACGATTTTCCTTAGTTTTTCCGACTACTACTTCTTACGTTCCACAAGCTACTGCGTTCTCGTGTGAAATTTTGAACGATGTCTGGGTTCTGTACTTTTTCGATTTCTTCTTGCTTTTTTCTTTTACTCTCGCACAGAATTTCTTTGTTCGGCTTGAAACTGAGACGTTTCCGTATCGGCCTGCTTGTGCCACGAAAATTACAAGCACTTTGCAACTCTGCTGGGCTTGGAAAATTTTGCTTTTCCAACGATTTCACGTTTTTTCTCCGCTTTCAGACGCGTGTCTAAAAATTAGGGATGTGAAAAATATAAATCAATATATCGATATTTGTTATAAAAAAAATAAATATCTCTGTAGTGATATTTTTGTTGAAAAACGTGGCAGCACTGGAACATAAGTTTTCTTTAAAGGGTTTTGGGCCGAAAATCAAATATTCCTGCAAGCCTCCGAGGACTACGCACCCAATTAGAGAAGTTTCAGTCCCGAAAATAGCTTGGCGCACCAAAACAAGTGTAAAAAGTGATATTCTCTTCGCACTCTGGCAACGTCAATGACATGAGCGGGAAGGGAAAATTTGCGGTTTTCTCTAAAAATTTTATAACTATGAAATTCAAATTTAGTTTTAAAAAGAAAAATTTTGAATATTACAGATTTTTAAAAGCGGGGACCATAATTCAACTAACTCACATTAATAGCCCTTTTGATGTGCTGTTGAAGCGATAGTTGGATACGATAGTTTGGTTCGTGGCTGCCAGATCGTTGTCCTAATTTTGGGGGGAATCGCTTTTTCGAGCCGTCGATCGCTTCTCGGGTGTTTTCTTTTCTAATGGAAGAGAAATAAGGCTGGGCAGTTAAAATTTTGTATCGATTTGGGCCAAAACTTTATGTGTATGCTGAGATATAGTTGATTTTTCAAGCGTCAATCGCTTTCCCCATTTTTTGCGATATGAAGCAAAAGTCATGAGATTTTCATTCGGAATCACCTTTTTGGCGTTTTGTTTTTTAATTTCTTTTGAAGAATTGATTAAATTACCCTTAACAAATAGATAAACAGTAGTAATATCTCGGTCTTTCGTTTATATTCATGCACTTGCCTAATTAAAATATACATATATTGGCGTGTACATGTCCATATAGAATAAATGCTTTTGGTATTGGCCTTAGCTTGAGATTACATAGTGGGAACAATAAATATGGCTATATAGTATCGTATATATATGTATATATAACCTAGCTCCACCTTCTAGCCCTTGAGCAGGCATCGGGAGTAGAACTCCCGGTCGATGGCGTCGTTTGGAATGTAAGAGCTCCATTTGAAGATTAAAGCAAGCGTATCTTCGGCGACCATGTGATCCAGCGCGATGTTAAGAAAGCAGTTCCAGCTGTAGAAGAAGTGGCGACCCAGCTGCTCTTGCTCCACGCCAGAGACGCATTCGCAGTTGGCACACACCAGCCGTCCGCGTTGCAGTTCCACGAATTGCTCAAAGCAGCGAGCCCAGGCTCCGACGCTCAGTTGCTTGCCCACATCGGCTAGAAGTTCCGGCAGGCCGTAGTTTAGGACAATGGCCACCACTTTGGTTAGATTCTGTTCGGCTAGATAAAATTTAGCCAAGACGTCCAGGAGAGCCGGAACGGCTTGAACCACATCGAAGCATTTGAGCTGCTCTCCTCGAGACCAGAAATAACGGAGGAGCACCGCGCCAAGCTCATGATACTGACAGGAAGTGTCGAATCGGAGTGGAAAGGAACAGTGCTCACACCTAACGATCTCCGCATTGCCTGGAGCGTTCAGCAACACAAATCCAGCAGCTATGTGATCCCGCGTGGCATCATCTACTTCCCATATCAGCTCGCGATCCAGATAGTCGAAGTACATCTCGTAGCAGTTGCGTTGTGCTTGCTCCGGAGTATCGCCGTGTTCCACCATCATATTCTTCAGTTTCTCCAGCAGATTCACCAATTCCCCTGCTGCATACTCATCGAACACAGCTCTGTACCGGTCGACGCACTGTGTCCGACTGAACTTGGCGCTCTTGGCGATCAGGTAGAGATTGTACAGGGTCTTCTCCTCGGGGCTTATGTGCGGTGCCTGAGGAGCCGGTCTTCTGCAGCGACTGACAATCTCCTCTTCCTCCTGATCCTCAGCTCCCGATTCATAGCGCGCTTTGATGTCCTTAAACGGAAGCGAACGCTCGCTGGCGGGTATTAGTTCTCTCACCAACTGCTGCTGCTCCTCGGCGAAAATATTGAACTTGTACTTGATGATGTTCTTCCCGAATTTCCCAGTAACAGTAAGCAGGGCATCCTTGAAGTGCCCAGACTTGGGGGGCTGCTTCAAATTGTCACAAAATGCATTCTCCAGGACATACACTGCTTTTGGCGCCGGTTTCGCTGCACTGCCTCCGCTTAGGCTGCGCTCTGTGGTGGCGGAACTGCCTCCGGAACTATGCGTGTCTAAAGCACTGCCTGTGCACTGGGTAATGGCATCAAAAATCACGGATATATCATTCAGCAGTTCGTACTCTTGCCGCTCAATGAGCAGCTGCTTCAGCGGATTCAGCTGCTTTAGCTCATAATCCTCGCGCGCCTTGTCTGCAAAGTAACGCACATGCTGGCGGAGCAAGTTTGCGCAGGGAAGCAGTTTGGACTGCTGGATCAGGGAAACGGCGTGGGATTGAAGCGTCTGCAGCTGGACACTGTACAGTGCCCCTGATTGAGTGAAAACAAATATCTCTAAGCCGGAAGATCGACAATCAGCAATCCTTTCGAACTGATTACACCACAGGACTACCGCCGATCGTCGCACATCGAACACATACAATCCGAGTTCCGTGAAAGCTAAGAGGAAGTCCTCGCTCAACCGTTGAACCTTGGCAAACTGAAGGTTCTGCGGCTGATAGTCCAGAAGCTCGGCATTGGCATCCAGTTCGTCGGTGCCACTTCCAGGTCGCTGAATCCTCGCAGGTGCGGTGGCCAAAGCGGCCTTAAACTGGTGAGTCTGTAGCACCTCACCTTCAAAGTCTACCTCCCACACTCGGCTGCCGGGACGGGCACAGTAGATGCGAGACGGCTGCAATGATTCCTGCGGTGAGACGAAAAAGCAGGCACCAAAGGCGCCATCACGAGGGCGGTTCCCAATCTGCAAAAAGAAAAGAGCAATAATACGGGCTAGAATAAGCTTAAAAGATTCTTAGAAACCGTAGAACCCACCTGCTTATACTCCTCGAACTCCGTATTACATAGAATGCACTTTGTGCAGTTGGACACTAGCAGCAGTGACTCAAAGTCGTCGATCTGGACAATGGGCGAATCCAGGTAAAGCAGCGGATGCACGGTCATGTTAAGCAGCAGGCTGTGGCCGATGAACGAGGAGAGCAGCACGAGGCTGACTTGTCCACGGGAGTCACCATAGTAGAACTGCTTCTCGTCCTGTGTCCAATGTATGCAGCTCACCTGCACCGCCTGGTCCAAGTGCGTAAAAATCACCTGAGGCGTGGCCTGGGCGGATAGGTTTACGGCGTACACGCAGATCAGGGAGCGCTGCGTTGAAAAAGCCACATATTTGCTATTTGCCGAAATACTCAGACTGGTAATGGCTCCATGCTTGTTAGGAATCAAATGCAGAAACTTTCCGTTGCGATTGAACAAGTACAGCGATCCGGACGAGGCCCCAAAGATGATGTAGCTGTCGGATATGTCGAAGCAAGTGTACTGCGTAGGTAGACAGAGGAGTGGTTAATAGAGAGTGGTCCGCAATCGGATTACAGGTAAGATTGCTTACCTTGATACGGTTGTGATGCTTCAATGGCAGCGACGACAGCGAAAAATCAATAAAATTCGTGAGACAGTAGGCGTCGGCCATTGTGCGGGATTCCCTTTGCTTGCAGGTGCACTTGCCAATCACATATCTCGATGTTTACATTAATTGTATTAATGGCTCACCAAAAAATGTGTATTAATTATTTATACAAAATTGTAGTGTAGTCGGCCTGTCTGCTTTTGCATCCAAAACGTCGAAAGTGGCTACAAGCGCTAAACTAGCCTCCCCAGCCACTGGTCACACTGAAACACCCTCAAGATACCTGTGATGCCAGATTCCTCGCAGAAAATCGCGCTTTACCTTCCCTGATGTTTTTTTTTCGACGGCTGAAAATGCATCGAGTTAATTTTTTCCGCTTTTGTTAGATCAGCCCAACTTATTTTGAGCCCCTGCGGCAATATCGGACGCAACATATTTTCTCAACCCTCTTGCATACAAAATGGGATGCTTTTGTATCCGCGACGCAGCCTAATTGCAGTCTATAAAATACTATAGCAAGGCAAACATATAAGAGCAATAATTTAATTTATTTTGAAAAAATTCTTTATTTATATAATCTGGTTATACAGATTTTTTGTTATAAAAATGTCCTAAAATTTATTTCTGGAAATAAATACAAACATTCACTAACATTTATTTATTTCTAGGAAACAAACATTTTGTTAAGGCACTCTTTTTGCAAGACGTTACAGTCTATTGTTCTCCTCCGTAATGCCAGTCACTTTTTGTAGTTTCTTACTTCGGTTACGAAGGTACGGTGATGGCCCTTGCTTAAATCCTCCTTTCCGCTGTTAAAAAGTAAATTATCTCTTCATATTCTAGAAATAACTTACATTTGTTGGGCTTGGAAACCTTGTCCTCTTTTGTACGAAAAATCAGCTGCTTGTTGGCGCGAAGTCCTACGACAGATTTCAGGCCGATTAACCTTACTACAACGTAATGCTGTTCAAAAAATCAAACTTGATCATAAATTGTTGATTCTTTACCGATCAGTGATTATGTTGATCGGAAACGGTTATACGGAGTATAATGAGTGTAATATGTGTGTGTAATAATTTTTAAAGTTATGCGTCTGGCCACTTTGCATTGACCAGCTTTGGGCACATTGTTTTCTATGTTGCAAAAATTGGGATATGCGAATGGGAAATATGTTTGTAAAATAAGGAGCCACCCCAGCAGCAGCTGCCAAAATGAGTCTCAACATGGGTGGCTGGATACACAGCTTCACCGTGACGGACACGCAGGAGCACAAGGGAGGCTACACTATCTATAAGATCACCTCGATTGTGAGTTAACTGGATATGTTGGAGGCAGTAAAACTGTTTAACCTGCCATTACCTGCTCATTTATAGGTCTTCCCTCGTTCGGTGCCACAAGCTCTTACCTGCCTGGTGGTGTGGAAGCGATTCCACGACGTCAAACGGCTGCATCGTGAGTTGAGCCGGCGACACAAAAGCCTTCAGTTGCCGGGAAAGCTGCCCGTTCCCACGGATAGCAGTTACTTCAAGCGCTTCGATGCGGCTGTGATTCAACGCCGTAAGGAGTACATTTTGACGCTGCTAGACTTTGCTGCCCAGCATCCGGCGTTGTACAAGTGCGCCACATTTACACAATTTTTCCAGGAAGCGCCATCGCCCAATGGCTCCCCGCTCAAGAAGCTGTATGTAGAAAGATCGCTGCGACTGGAGACGGCGGACGCCGGCAGCACCTGCAGTGGAGGAGGCGGCAGTGCTGATTCCGGAAGTGGAGCAGGATCAATTAAAGACACTTGCGATAAATCCGATTTTCCGTACGACCCACATAACGTGGGGGGCACTACGGCTCTGGATCCGCAGTGCGATAAGGAGCAGTCGTCGTCGGCAGACTACGACGAGTCGAATAAAGAAGAAACTAAAACCGAAACCAAGCCGGTTGAGGTGGCATCGCCAAAACGAGATTATTTACGCCTCCTTACGCCTATGGCCTCCATCGAAAGCGATGACAGCGACTACATCTACGAGGCGGCACTGGAGTTTAGCCATGCTGTCCAAGCTGAAGTCAATCTGGACTACTTTGAAGCCCACGAGCGGTACAAACACGGGGTGGATCTCTTGCTCAATGGGACCAAGCAGGATGCGAACGAGGAGCGAAGATTTATAGCCAAGGCAAAGATCGCAAAATATTTAGCGCGTGCCGAGGAGATTCATGCGAACTTTCTAGCCAGCAACTGTCCCACGAAGAAACTAGAGTTCCAGCTCTCGCTGGACATGAAGGACGGTGAGAGTGTGACGCAGCTGGAGTGCCCTTGGAACCAATTGGTCAGATACAAAGTGCTCCAAGTGCTCGAGGAGCGCGTGATGCAGGTGCAGTGTGTGACGAAACCGCGACAGCCGGCGAGCATTATGAAAGGGATCGAGAAACCGGCCAGTCACTCGCTCACCCAGAGCATATTTCTACCTCAACAGGTGCCGTATATGGTCCATCTGCTGGCCTATTTCCAGTCCGAGCAGAAGATCTTTCTGCTGCTGAGGCAGGCGGAGGGCGGCAGGCTCTACGATTACCTGCAGAGCTACACGCCCACAAGTAGCAAGAGTGTCAATTACGGGGAGCTCTTTCCGGCGGAGCAGGAAGAGGAGAAGCAGGAACCCCTTACGGCAGACAGCGATGTCAGCGATCTGGTGCGCAGCTCTCAGCAGCTTCTTAAATCCGTCTCCAATACGCTGAGCAACCTGCAAGCAGGCGTCGTCACGCCTAGAAAGCGTATGGCAGATTTGACTCGTATAGCCCGGAACAAGCCTATTCCGGAGCAGTGTCTGCGACAATGGGCCTGCGAGCTGGCCGTTGCTGTCCACAGTCTGCATGGGAAGGGTGTAATCCTGCGGGATCTGCACATGGCCAATATATTGCTGGGCGACAAGGGCCAACTGCTGCTTACGTATTTCTACCAGAACGAGGGACTCAGCTCCGACGACAACTATGTGCACAAGGCTTTAAGTTTGGAGGCACTAGAGAATCATTTCGTTGCCCCAGAGCGACCGTTGAGCTTTCGCTCCGACTGGTGGAGCTATGGTGTCGTGCTCTATCAGCTGCTGCTTGGTGTGGTGAGTGGATATAATCTTCAAGAGTCCTGGGGAATCTTGTTTTAATACATTTTGATTTTTAGCCTTACAAGACGACACATCCCGGGCAACTGGAGCTCTATGGTTGTGTGCAGTATCCCTCTGATCCTTTGGAGATCTCCGATCATGCAACGGACCTTCTGGAACAGCTGCTGCAATTAACGCCAGAACTGCGATTGGATTATGAGCAATTGCAAGCGCATCCCTTCTTTAAGGGCACCAATTGGCAACAGGTTGTGGAACAGGGAATTATTTCTACGTGAGGGCTCTGTCCTTTATAATGAATCATTTGTGATTAGGAATTTTTAGTTTGAGTATATTCAAAACACAAAATCAAATTTTCTTCATTTAAATCGAAATATGTTAAACAAGAATCTGAACTTTCCGTATTTTCCTTTGATGAACAATGCCACTGTATTTCCTATGGGAATTGTCTTTCGTTTTTAAGTTTGTTTTGTTTGCTTGTTTTGTTAATTATGCACGATTGGTACAAAATACAATTTATTTATATGTCTATTATATACACTTGCAAAATTACCTAGAGAGTATTTATTGCTTAAAAATATAAATATAAATTTAAACTAGCTTTAAGCGTAGATAAACAAACATTTTCAAACTGATATACAAAAGTGGTGAGGATAAACTAGTAAGTATATTTACTTTGTAAAACCAAATAGAGCTAAATAAACAATATATAAAAAATCTATTTATTGTCTATCTACACAACAGTATTTAGGGGCTTAGATTAAGATTACGTTAGCTCTAGAACTAAGTTTGTATTTTGTGAACGACGGAGACTCCTTAGCTGGTAAGACAGCCGGTCGTCACACCAATTAGTAAGGCACATTCGGAATGCGTTGGGGGCTTGGGATCGCTCATTCACTTGATTAGGAATGGCGTGAACCCTGTTAACTAACCTAGACTTAGACTAAAACAAAAACGTTAAGTTTTGGCAAGACTTGTTGATTCTGTTGTTGCTGCAACTTGCATAACTAAACCTAAAAGGAACCCATGACAATATGAAAACAGTGGCCAGAGCCGAGGTGGAACGGGCCCAGAAAGAAAAGCACACCAATCAAGCTTTTTTAAGAGGGGGAAGTCAGTCGGAGATGCAAGCTGATATACATTTTCTGGAGTAGATCTAGGTTCTTAATTTGGCAGACTATGATGAAATCAACAATAATATTTCTTAACCCCTTAATTTTGGAGTTTGAGTATAAGGATTCTATGAGTTTTATCCTGAGTTTTGTGAAAAATAAGGCTGTAATAAATTTATAAAAGTATTCGCTGATGTAAGACTCTAATTTTTTGGGTATGAATGTCTTTCTGGTGCGCCCCCAGCTTGAGCCCCGGGAAACCCAGATTGAAATGCTGCACACTCCACGCTCCCGCTTAAAATAGCCTCCGGAAATGGCGAATGCCTGGCGTGGGGGGCGTGGCCCAGCGGCGATGAGGCTGTTGCTGCTGGTGTCGCCGGTGTGTGAGCATTTCCCTTAGTGCAAAAAAGGCGGCAGGACGTAGCTCTGTGCCTGCTGCTGCTCCTCGCTCTTGATCACAGCCTGTAGACCGCCGCTGTCGTTGTCATCGCTGCTGGTCCCACCGCTGCCGCCGACTCCTGATGCTGCCGCAGAGGTCACGTAGTGCTGCGTTTGGGCCTCAACCAGCTGACAGCTGGCTACGGGACTCAGCTCCAAGCCCGCTCCGCTTTGGTGGCACTGCAGGTGGACGTACTTGGCCTCTTCGGCGCTCAGGTACTTGCTGCCATTAAGTTGCTGCTGAGGCTGCTGCTGCTGTTGGTGGGCATTGACGGTGACCAGTGTTCCGTCGGGCAGTTGCTGCTGCTGGGCCACCTGCAGCTCCGCTGCCTGGTAGTTTCCGCCGTTGGCCACTGCCTCTTCTCCACTGCCTCCCACCGAACCGGAGGTGGCGCCCATCTCCATGCGAGTGGGACTGCCGTATTCATAGTGCCGCATCGGGAACAGTTGGCTCTCGTGAACGTAGGCGCCATACTGGCCGGAGTAGGTGCCATACGGACTGGCCGCCGGCGAGAGCAGGCTAAACTGGGGAGTCAGCTCGTAAGGTGTCTGGTAACTGGTCCAGCTGTCCATGCTGCCCGGCGGGGTCACCGTAGTCGTTTGTGGATAGCTGGTGAAAGGCGGCGCCAGCGTTCCGGGATTGAGCGTAGCCGTTGGCGGAGTGCTCGTCTTGATGTAGCCTGTCTTGCGCGGCGGTTCGTGCTTGCGCCACTTGGCTCGTCGGTTCTGGAACCACACCTGCACCCGGGACTCGCTCAGGTTCAGCTTAATGGCCAACTCCTCGCGGGCGAACACATCCGGATACGGTGCGCGTTCGAAGGCTCGCTCTAGTTCCTCCAACTGGTAGGCAGTAAAGGTGGTTCTGAAATAAAAAGTTGAAAAAAAGGGTTAGCTGAAAGCTTAAATGTAAATCTGGTTTTTATACCGGAAACAAGGATATTACAACTTAGTGATAGTCGAGAATGTATGTACCATGATGTACCCCATAAACTATATCACCAGGCGAGTCTATCTAGCCATGTCCGTATGCCTTGTGAAACAATAGATCTCGGAGAACTTCAAGAACTATCGCTACTATATTTGCAAACAACATTTTTATCAGTTGCAAGCGGATAAACCACGGTTCAGGGTAAAAATGCTCTAAAAATTTGGTAAAATAGGATGATAAACATGGGAGCTATAAATCAATGAAGATTCTGTGCATGCTGAACTTTAGCAACATCTACTAATGTGGGTTGCTCAACATGTTCCTAGAAACATTTGTTTACATTTGTCAACATTTTCTTCTGTTCTCCGCGCTCTTAATCAATGTTTTTCATAAAGTTGAGCATAATTAGTCAACTGGAATAAGCCAACTCCACTTTCACCCGCTCGACTGTAGTTTTCTTTTTTTTTTGCATTTAAGAATTTTAAGAGACATTAAGGAATCTTTTCTGATAATTTTTTGTATATAAAAAAAACAAAATAAACATCACCTAAACATTATTTTGTAAAGGGTTGGTAGACTAGGTGATTAATATTTAGGGCACCTTATCTATATAATTAATAGTAAACAATGCTATATCAAATAAGTACACCAATTCCACCTTCTTACTAAGGACTCTTTGATAAAGATTAACCTCCCCGATTGTGTGTCTACCCTCAAAGTTCCATCCATATCCTTACATGTAATTACTCATACGCCCCGTGGCTCCGTCCCATAAATAGGCGGTATTATCGTCTGGATCCACATAATTTCATTGATTTCCCGTCGTTAAATTAATTGGCAGTAAAAGACAATGGCATGTGCTTACCTCGTTTTCTTCTTCTTGATGCCATTGGGATCGCCCTTCTTCTTGCCACCGTTGCCGTCCTTTTTGGGCGTTGCGGCTGCCACGCCACCCGTTGTTCCAGCCGCCCCCTGGCCACCACCAGCGGCGGTGGTGGAGGTGCCGCTGCCATTAGACATCCCAGCACCCCCACCGTTGACCACCGCCACGGAGCTGGCGGGAGGACTGACTCCAGCTCTACCCGCCGCCTCCATCTGTCCGCACATCTCGTCTTGCTTCTTGAGCTTGCCCGCCGTAGAACCGCCGTTGATCATGACCGGAGAGGAGTCCTGCAGGAGGCCGTCGCTGCCATGATCCATGTGATCCAAATGGTGCGGACTACCGCCGTACAGGTGCTGCAGCTGCTGCTGCTGCTGCGGCTCGTACTGATCCTTGGGCGATGGCGAGTAGTCCATCTTGCCATTTAGCGGATGGTAGTCCAGGATGCCCACCAGCGGCTGCTGCTGCTGGGAGGACTGCTTGTGGAGCAGGATGCCGTTGTGGCTGGGCGGGGGAGTGACAGCGTAGTGCTGATGGTGGTGCTGCTGCTGGTGATGCTGGTGCTGCTCCACGAGCTTCTGCGGGGCTGTGATATACTCGTACTTCTGGCTCGGCGAATAGCAGCCAATCTTGTTCACGAAGTCCAGCTTGGGCACGTAGTTGGGTGATCCTCCGCCTCCCGCTCCTGCTCCTCCTCCTCCCCCTCCATTGGGGAGAATGGTGTTGCAGTCGGGCAGGCGTTGCTGCTGCTGTTGCTGCTGACTGCACAGCTCGTGGACACTGCCCAGCATCACGGGATGCATGGCCGTCGTGGTGGGTAGCAGTGGCTTGGCGCCCAAAGGATTCAGCGGACCGCCGCCAAACTCCCCGAAGATGGGATCGTCGAAGCTATCGTGCTCCATTCTGCCTCTAGACTCGCAGTTTACACAGCACCACTAACCGAACACAAACTTGGGCTTTGATTTGATTATAATTATAATTAATTATTCGCTTTGCTTTCGCTTCACTTGGCAACTTTAGATTGTTTTGGTTTTCTCCTCGTTTCTGTATATCAGTTAATTGCATTTGGAAAGAACATGTTCTCTTTCTGGCACTATTTTTGATTTTTTTCCGTTTTTGGGATTACCAATTTACACTCCTGGGCAGCCTGCTGCTCTCCGTCCAAATCCCTGGGCTTAATTGACGCGGCAACTGGCGATGATTGCCCTTTTATACCGGCGCAGGCGGCAGCGCAGCAGCAGCAGCGGCAGCGACCAATCGCTGTCCACCAATGGCCGTCTCCGCAGCGGCGCAAGCGGGACGGAGCGATGCCTCAGGCCAGGCTGTGCGTTTCATGCTGGCGCGTGTGATTCTCCTGCCTCGCGGGTCTTCGGGGTGTGGCCTCTCCCTCTTCCGCACTGGGCCTAGCTGCCTGCCTCGGACACGGAACGCTGCTACCAGCAGATGATATAGCGATGCTCTGGGAACGGCTGAAGAAAGCGTTGGAGTTAAGGGTCCTGGGAACACGCGCACTTCCTCGCTCTCCTGGCCCTCGGTGTTGGGCTGAGGATGTGATTTAAGGAGTCTGTTATTAAAAGCCAGAAATAATCAAAATGTTACGTTAATATGTCTAGGTCCATTCAAGTATAATTTTTTTGTTTGTTTTTTGTATAAAAGAGAAATAGCTTCTTGCTGACTCGATCAAAGTTAATCAAAAACCCACAAACATGTTGTCATAGACAAACATCAAGCATTGATACATAGCTGTTTCTATACATCTATACATATAATAGATATTCTAGTTATATAAACTATCTGTATCTTCACTTTCTCAGTGCAATACATTTGTAGCGTTAACCAGGATTTTACACGTTTTTTTCTTAAGGATTTTAAGGGAACTTGAGATTTTAGTATTGTGTGTGTTTTTCATAAAAGTAATGTGGAGTATCATTTTAAATAAAAATGTGGGGTTAAGCAACAACTTCTAATGTAAAAATATATATAGATTACCTGTGTCAAAAGAGAATTCTAAAATACAAATTATATATATTTATTATATCACAAAACCATTTCCAAAGCGAAGAGTTAAAGGAAGTCCTGGCAATTCTTACACTTTACACTCAATTGCACATTATATTAAATTTATTAAGACAATTTATTTAATTTTTAAGAAAAAATTTGTTTTCGATTCTTTAATGATTTATTTAAACTCATAAGTCCCTTTTATAGCCGTGGGTACAATCTTATAATTTAGTGCCAACCGAGAATGTATGTAACAGGGTGATGGAGGAAACTCTGGCCCCATAAACTATATATATTAATGGTCAGCATCGCCAGTCTAGTCGATTTAGCCATGTCCATTTGTCCGTCTGTCCTTATGTCCGCCCGTATGATACAACAGATCTCAGAGGCTATAAGAGCTGGAGCCACCAAATTTGGTGACATAATTCTATATATGTATGTATATATAAATATATACAGTTTTGAATACGGTAAAAATTAAAATAGATAAAAAAATATATATATCGGATGAAAACATTGAACTTATTAGACAATAAAGTTATTCTATATACGTCTCGCTTGCACTAGCATTCACGACAGATGGGTAGTAGAGTCTCGAACCGTGTCTTTGATCTGGGGCTATCAAAAATAAATCTTTTAAATTTTATTAAGTTTCAATTTGAGAACTTCTATCTTTTGGAGTAATAGTTTCGGAGAGTCTGGGGAAGATGCCGATATGTCCTTACACTTTAAAAAGTTTTTGTACTGGTATCGAGAACACTCAACTGTAGCCTTCTTACTTGTTTCAATTGAAAATAGATTGCTTTTATTCTCAAATTCTTTAAATTCTTCTTTAAATTGTTTAAATATTTGTGTTAGGGTCAACCGTTTAATTACTATCATCACTAACTTCTAATTTGCTTAATCTTAACCTGAATGACATTATATAAAAAGAATATGCGAATTGGCTGTGTTCCCATACAGATTTTTATACAAATAGAAATATCCCATATCCCGCGAAGTATTATTATTAGATAGATTATCAATACTGCCTTGATAGATAATAATTTCCGCCCTTAAATTTGAAAGTGCCCCTCATCTGGACATGGTCTATCCTCAACAATCCACCTACATCTTCACACATGTTGGGCTAACAATTAACCTTTGACTTTTCACCGCGGCCAAGCGACGGAATGTCAGGGTTCCAATTGGACTAACAAGGGTGAATCGAACCCGGACCAGAGTCCCGAGGCAACGTCGCCTGGTTGCAACCCCTGGAATGGATCGCTTGGCACGCTTGCGACCTTCTTCCGCCACTTCTGGCTGCTGTTCCCACAGCGCGTGTCACCCTCCCAAGGACTGGCTTGCTTTGGTCGGGAGTTGCGTGTGACCTTTTGGCCAAATGCTGGTACTCTGATCGCTGCGAGCCCGAGGTGGGCACTTAGTCAGGGCTAAGTTATGGCTCATTTGGAAGAGGCGAAGATTTCATGGGACATTTGAATAGGGAGGAAAGAATGCTGCGGAATCATGTGGGTCGACGAAGTCAAGGAACCCTCTTGGAAAGTGGCGACATGGTGTATTATATAGATGTTGAGATGAGTGATGTTGAAGCAAGGATGCATTGCAACGAAGATCTTATAATAATAAATATAATATATATAATAGTGCAGAATAGTAATATGGAATAATGAGTCCAACGAACACTTTTTGCGGTATTAATTAATTACTTATCAAGAACGGAAGTTGCCTTCGGGAAGCTGATGTTTCAAAAGCCGTGCAGTTTGCAATTTGGCCTACTCTACTATAACTTAGGGTATATGCGTGTATGTTAAAAAATAACAAAGTATTATAGGTATTATAGTTTTAGTCAGAACTATGCAACGCAGTAAGAGAGTCATTTCTGATCCTTTAAAGTATATTCATTAATGATCAGCATCCGATACGATTTAGCTATGTCAGTCTGTCTTTCTGTTCGTCTGTCCTTCTAGCTTTTTTTATATCAAATCACAGTGTGGTTCTGCGATCTGACTTAAAAAATTTATTTTGTGATTCACTTGTCCAAAGCTACTTATTGGGAGAACCGTGATTTTTGTAACAAAGCCTGAGTACCGGCGTTGATGGTCTCTGCATTCCATAAGTCCATAACAACTTGCTGTCTTGCTAATGATTGGTTATAATCTATAATGTTGTATATTATAAAAAGTGCGCAAAAGTATTCCTTTCTACCAACGGAATGTATAAAGAATTAAGTACTACTAAATATACTTAATTTTAGAGGCGGAAAGGGCTGAACTCACTTTGTATACCGATTTCAAAATTGGAAAGAACTACAAATTGTTAGTCTTTTTAGGGTTACAACTTACACCAGATTATACAGACACATATTATAAGCCAATATGACTGGGATTTCATTTGGGACTGGACTGATTTGATTTTCACAATAACTCAAAAATTATGCACCGATCGGTGGTTAATATATATAAATACCAGCCAACGATCTATTATTTTGTGTTGCTTCTAATCGATTGTACAGAGACAAAATGGCGTATAAAACGAAAATGGTTAAAAACAAACTTTTAACTTATACAGACCGTAAAAAAAGAAAACAATACAAAAATTGTAATAAAAGGTCATTCGTCCAAGTAAATATTTTTTTAAGTTCCATTTGACTCAGAAGATTCTATGATTTTAATCCGGGACACCGTAAGAGTAAAAATTCTTGACATGGCATGCCTGAAGAGGATGTAAAAGTACTTCCGTAAAAAAAATTGTTTAAATTTGGTATATCATAAGAAATCATAAAACACATCATAACTCCCCCTATTAAGAAGCCCTTAAATTTGTAGCAACTGGATAACTTAAAATTTTTTGTTCGTAGCATTACAGATTAATGTTTCTTCAATACATTCTTTAAAAAAATTATTTTAATAAATTTTAAATAATGGGTTTTGGAAAGAAAATGTGGTAGTTTGCTCCATAGTGCATCGTTTCAATTAGATAAAATATATCATTTTTAATCCCAAATTCCTCTATGATTTGTATTTCAAATTTGTGTTTTTGTTGTGTGCTAAACAAAACTGAAACTTTACACTTTTGTAATCACTTAAGTTTATAGGATATACCTGTTCTAAAAAAACATACAAGTCTCTTAAAAAATGTACAGAGCCTTTGATAAAATAAATCGTTCTTATTAAGTTTTAAAGTTTTGTAGAATAAGAAGAACATGCTAAATGTATTTATAAAAAAATATTTAGGCATTTCATAAACTCATTTGGATAAAATTTAAACTCATATTGCGATCAAACACTAAACCCGCATTGATCTTGGCGTGGGGAAATGTCCGAGAAACTTCGTCTACCCAGGAATCCACGAAGGATCAAAAATTTTCCCATAGTAACCGAAGCGATTGAAGAAGAAACCCATCGAATTCCACGCGGAAAGTACAGAAAAATCGCTCTCACACACAGACCGAAATCCCGGAACAATTCGATACTTTCCGACTTTGCAGGTCCCAAAAATGCGGGCAAACAGAATCGGGGAATCGGGGAATCGAGGCCCCGGCGGAATGGACGCGGGACACGCGATGTGCCGAGAGATGAACACAAATACAACACATCCATACACCCCATCCTGTGGGCACTGGGTCGCGACCCAGAATGGGAGGGATGGTTATCCGAGGGCCAGGAGCCGGGGGTTGAGGTGGCAGACCTCTCGTTGCGTGTGAATAATCAGACAATATTTTGCATTGTCCAAGACGCCACTTATGTGGGCTTAGTATTGATATAGGGTAATGCACGGGAGAAAGTGCAAGAAGCCGTCTGGAGATAACATCTTGGGTCGGATCAAGAGTTAATTTCCATCGATCCTTGATCTTTGGGAAGTACACTGTGATAGAGGTAATTAGAAGAAGAAGGATCTGAAATGAGGTTGAAGATTAAGCATCTTAACATATTTCATCAGTAAAAGAGTTGTGAACTGCGGGCCAGTTAAGTTATATACAAAATATATTATAATACTTTAGAATTTCTATTCTATTAAAGCTTACAATTTGTTCAGCTAAGCAAAATAGTCAAGGCTTAAATCGTTTATAAATGTATTTATGAGCGCTAAACTAGCGTTCTTTGTAGATGTGTCTCGAGTGACTTTAACGCGTTTTCAGAGCCAGAATACAACCCCATTTCATATGAACTAACTGACTGAGTATTCAAATATCTAAGCATGCACAACCTTTTCATAAAGCATTTTACCATCCGAACATCGTAAATTAATTTAAAAATATCCTCTAATCAAGGTAAAATTTCGTATATCAAATTGTGTGAAGAATAATTAATATATTTACAAAAAATATAAACTACACAAGACTGTAGTTATCTTGCTTGTTTTTACCAGAGCTTGGATAGGCCAGTTCCTATGGAAAATACTTGGTACAGTTTTCGCTGCCAGGCAAAGTCAATGGCTAAGCTTTTGTAAAATATTTTTTCATATTTTTCCATTAAGATATACACACTGACAGACAAGCAGACGAACGGACACACAGGCAGAAACACTGACTGAGGCTGACAGACACTCAAGCCCATCATAATCGTCATCGTCGTCGCAACTCACTTGTCCCACCGAGATGATAGCCCATCATCAGTTGGACTTCATCAGTAACACAATAAAAAAGAGGTTTGATATTATATATATTATTGTATATATTATTATATATATTATATATGTATGTACCTATCTATATCTATAGGCCTTAGATATATTACTTGGAATATGACTAACTAGTCCTATACAAATAGAAGCAATAGATTATAAATTTTTTGTATAGCGTTTTTGAGTAAATCTGTAATATTAACCGGTAATATGATTTTACTGACAATACATGATGATGATATGATATTACTAACAAATAATCTATAATGAATATAATAAAATATATAAATTAATTGTAATTAATATAATATATTATTTGATCGATGATAGCTTTTTACGATCAATTGATTTTCAATACAACTTAATTATGTATTTGCGTATTTATTATTAGCTTTAATTAAAGCATTTTGAAGTTATTTTATGGATTTTTAAAATTTTTAAAATAAGTCGGTTTTGGCTTATTTTTAAGAATTACTAGCATTTGTTTCCGAAATAAAAAGAATGGCTTTAATACCATCAAATATTATTTCCAATTTATCTTGCAATAACGGCACCTCATTATTATTGTCATAACTAAGAAACCTATATACTAAAAATCAGTATAGTATCAGTATAAAATCAGTATGTATAGTCAGCAGCCGCAACAACTAGTTATGGAATTATGCAAAATAAAATTGATAAATCTTCAATTTTAATTTTTATTTACATTTATGGTCTTTATTAGGTACCAAGTTTAAGAATGCCAAGAATCTTAATTAATTAATAAATTTCTAGAGATTAAAGTTTTTAGTATTGTTTAAATAATTGGTATTTATTTAAGCTTTATTTAAAAAAAGTGGAAATCTTTAAATTACGATTTTATTATTTTTCAATTTAAAATCTCCTTTCGAAATTAACTTACCTATATTAACAACAAAAAATCTTAATTAAAACCTCGGTTCGAGACTCGGCGAATCATCTGCTAGTTTGAGTGCAAGTACGAGCGAGATGGAGATAGAAGATCTCTAATGTGTAATAACTTCCATGTTTATGATCCGAACTCATTTAAATTTTCAGAGCATGTCCGGATTATTATTTTTTTTTTTCATATCTATTTACTTTAACCAAGTCACGACTATAGCAGTAGAGGACGGTAGTGGGCGTGGTCAAGTTTTGGAATAAACTTGATTAGCGTGTAACGGATTGGAAAGTTGTCACCAAATTTGGTAGTTGCCCTATAGTCTCTGAGATCTGTTGTTTCGGATAGACGAAATCGACTCGGCTGGTGACTCTGATCAAGAATATATATACTTTATGTAGCCACTAAGCCCTTGTAGCCTGCGGGTACTGTAATCTCAAATGTATAAAAACTGTATCTTTCTTTCTGTGCAATAACAACAGCGACATTAGCGAGATTCCCTCATCGTCGTTGACAGCGGTATTATCACATTGTATTACGATATGAGCGGAGACAGCGCCGACTTTTTGTTATATGCATTTCTAAATACTTGTATCTACTGCACACACACATATATGTGTCAATGATGCCGTGCGCAATGTACTTACCAGAGTATTGCCCATTCGCACAACGAAATTCCAATATGGCGGGCTCAAGCTCAGCTCACAGGCACGCACACAGCTGCAGGACACGGACATGGACACTCGTGTCAGAGTCCAGAGCACGGCTCACCCATACAGACGCGTCCAATTAAGCTTCGTTAAGATCAATTTAAATCCCGCATAAAATATCAAATAGTTTTCGTATTTTAGTACCACTTTTGCCTCGGCTGTCGCTATTCGTTCTCGCTCTCTCAGCGTTCAGAAGCAGAGAAAAAAACCAGAATAAAAGACGGAAAACCTCGACATATGACTACACTGAGCAAAGAAATTCAAAGAGCTTGAATACAGAGTAGTAAATTCGTAAAAAACGTTGCCTGCTTGTCGGCAGCTTCTTGCACTGAATTCATGTTGACATTCATTAATTAATAACTAACCCTATGGTGTTGCAACTATAGGATCCGTTTGCATTTCTCAGTGTACAATTCGGAATCTACGGCCCACGAGACAAAGTCTGCAAGCCGTAATCGTAAACGTTCCAGTACCCGGACTTTCACCTCCACTGATAAATAAAATAGGGCACAAATACGCTTGAAAGCTTGAAGTATGTTAATGCCTTTATTAAATTATTATACTATTATAAATACATATATTAATATCATTTTTTCACAATCAAATTAGCCACTAATCAGTATTCAGTAGTCGCTTGAACAAGTTGGGAATTAAAATTGTTAAGGTTGCAAAAAACATAAAAATTGGTAAACCTTACTTTTAAGAATTTTCGATCTTATATTAGAAACAAAGATATATGAATGCCCAAAAACTTAAATTAATATTTATTTCCTTGAGATTAAAGTTTTCTTATATTGTTTCCAGAATATCTCGAATTATTTTTAAAATACTTGGAATTAATGTAAGCTCTTATTGATGAGGTAAGTAAAATAAATTAAAATTTTTTGCTTTTCAATTTAAATTGGTAAATCCTATTTTAAAGATTTGTGCTCTTATACTAAAAACAAAAAATCTGATATTGAGATTTTCTATTAGTGTATCCATTCCAGCGCCTGACCTGACGAAGATGTATAGTTTTTTCCCCATTTTTGTTAATTCTTCATGGCACTTGGAGTCCGCACTCGGTACTTACTGCTCTTGTTCTCTCGTCGTGTCGAAACCCCCTTCTTCCCATGAAGGGACGGATGTGAGGCGTTGTGACATCTGACCCGGCGATGATCACAAGCGTTGACTCAAATTGGTTTATGCAGTTTTGCTTTTGGCTGCCTTATGAGTTTGCCATCATTTACATGAGATTTTTTTGGCCGCGACTGTACTTTCATAGTTCAGAATTAAAGATTTGTTTATCATTGAATTCAATTTTAAATGAATTTTAGGAGAAACCTAATCCTCACACTGCGCTTAGGATCTTTTGGAACAACCCGCGTAGCAAAAGTGAAATTGTCCTTGTGCGCATACGATATTTTAAATACACACCTCTTATAGGACTTTTTTTTTTAAGATTACATGCATATAGCAAATGTGAATAAATCAGATTTTATGTTTAGAAGATATACCGCTTCAAAGTGTACCTATTTTTCGTTAAGTCAAATCAAATGTAATCAAATTTTTATTGATTAATGTTCTTATTAGAACTTGAATTGTATTTTAATACAATTAATTTCTTTTCTGGCGGACTTGAAGTCAACAGAGGGAAATTTAAAGTTAACAGAGGGACATTTTTCGGAAGTGAAAACTAAACAGGTCTGGAAAGTATTTCTGTGAGGATTTGTTAGAAATGGAACTGGAATTGGCCTGTATATGATAATCTGGGCAAATCCCTAATAATATACGTAATACAACAAAATGTTTGACAATGACACGATAATATTCCCAAAATGTTCGAGTCCCCAAACATCCTCTCGATCGCCCAACAGCCCCCGACACGTCCGCAAGCTCAAATGCAGACATCCCCGAGGAGCTTAATGCAATCAAAGGAAAAGTGAGAGGACGCCAATAAATTAAA
The DNA here is from genome assembly GCA_008042775.1 of Drosophila pectinifera. Classification (NCBI taxonomy): domain Eukaryota; kingdom Metazoa; phylum Arthropoda; class Insecta; order Diptera; family Drosophilidae; genus Drosophila; species Drosophila pectinifera. The sequence continues at coordinate 51,837 of VNKC01004257.1, read as the reverse complement.
GCCCATCACTGTCGGACACTGCTATCGCATATCACAACCCACTATGTGTTTGTTGTTATGTAGACATGGGGCGAGGAGGTAACTCTGAAGATGTCAATCGCTCGCGACTTACGAAAAAATCGCAGCACTGTGCGCGCAGCAATTCAAATTAATTGCCAACAATTGTGAGTTATTTAAGACGAAGGCGCCATTTAATGCAGCCAGCTGAGCTGCAGCTGATTCGGAAGCAATTTGCGATCTGTCTGCCCGAGTTACGTATTTGTAATCGATGCTCTCCCGCGAATGTCAACCTTTTGGAGTCGCGCACGATACAAAGCTGACAACCTGTGTGGAATGTTTGAATTTCAGGCAATGGTCCCTTCATTTTGTGTCATAATAATTAAGGAATTGTTGTTATTGTAGCCACACTGCACACTTGACAGTGGCTTTGGTGTTGTGTGTGTGGTGTTGACTTAATTGTTTGCAATTAAATAAAACTGTACAAGGTCGATTACAGAAAATCGGAGCGGGTGCGCTGGATGGACTGTGGTAAGTCCCTCGGTACGCTACCAATTTGTTTTAATATAAAATGCCGGCCGGCCGGCAATTTAATGTTTGTATCGCATATATCGTATGTGGCGGCGTCTGAAAATTGATTCCTGCTCATTATTTCATTAAGAGTGTGTTGGCAATTGTCGGTGGGAAGGGAGAAGAGCGGGAGGCATCTCTGCGCCTATCAAATTGTCTCCCGTGCTCCGAGATTTTCGCAGTTGCAGTTCGATTTGATTTCATGAATGGCCGGGAATTGTATCAATTGATTGTTTTGGTCTTGTTATCGCAGCCTTTCGATCGCCGATAATTAAGTTGGGGGTGTCTGTGGTCTCGATAATTAAGTTAAGTGGTGTCTTTGCTCTCCGGCTAAATAGATTAGAATTATTGAAGCACCGCCTCCGGCCTAATGAACAAATCAAATTGTCTAATGGTAATCCAATTGACTTGATTCGTCGTGGGGTTTTTTAATTGTTGGAAGCAACTGCAAATTAATGTGAAGCGAGATTGAAAGAGAGAGTGAAGTTGTAAAAAGGTTTGGAACCTTCGATCGACCTTGACTTTACTAGATAACATTTTTTATTGCCCGACTTCAGTATTCAGAGTGGTTATAATATATAATAATTCTAAGCTAACTATGGAGAAAATCAAATGGTATAACTTTCGTTTCTCATTGTTAGTTAAAAATATAAAATTTTGATCGAAATGGGGACTTGTCCTTGCAATAAGTAAAAATAAAAAGAGAACACTTCTTAAGATAAATAAATCTATATTATATAATTCTGGAATTAACATTGATCTGTTATATCAGTTATCCAAACTATTCTCTTCCGACATCATCATCCACATATTAGATTATTATTTGTTAGCGAGAAACTAATTCAAAGCGAAGGTGTTAATTGATTTGTAAATTGCTTAATAATAAAAGTGTGTGATCGTGTTATGAGTGTTTTGAGAAAAAAAAAATAGGTTCACTAATTGAAATAAGAAAGTGTCTAAAATGCCAAGTAAAGACCAAAAATTCCAATCACTTCTCAACTGAATATTTCTATCTGCAGACAAATCAAATGGGAGAGTATTTATTTCGCTAAAAACTGGGTGTAGACAAACGGCAAAGATAAATTCCGAAATGCGTACGCGCTGGAAGCTGTGGAAGAGTCATGGAAGGAACCCTGGAGGGGATGCTAGGGACTGCCATGACATGCGGGCAAGTTTAAATTGATCTTAACGAAGCTTAATTGGTTGCGTCTGTGTGGGTTGGTCTGTGTGAGCGCGTTGTATTTGCTGAGAGAGATACAGAGAGTGGGAGAGAGCGATGTACACTGGGTGAAATTGAGGTTCTGCAAGTGGTATCCCTCATAAGAAAGTCGAGCATCGAATTAATTCATTATTTGCAGTGTAAACACAGTGCAGTGTAAAGTATGCGCATTTTCCAAATGGGATTATTTCAAACCCTAAAAAGAAGCAAATTTCGATACGCACAGTCTCAGCAAGAAATTAAATTAGGTGAAAGGAGTTTGCTGAAAAATGAAAAGATTCTGTTTTTTACTTTACTGTGCTGTCAATCCTTTCAACAACTATAAAACAAATGAGAGTTTTTGGGTTAAGTATTCCAATACAAATCAGAGCGATGGTTTTACTGATTTATGACTTTTAAACCTTGAACTTATTTAATATATTTCAAGTCAGCTTCAAACCCGTACTGCGTACTTGTAGTTTGTTATGTAGTTTGTTTATTTCCGATTATCAACTGGTTGCATTGTTTATACCACACACAGAGCGTAGATCAGTTAAATCTTTGGACACGCCGACTTAAGACGAAAGATTTGCTAAGGGAAGGGTATGCCAATATACAATAGGCGCTAATGAAGTACACGCTTTATTTACGGGACTGGTGTTTGGAAGCTGCTGCCACAAGCCTGCTTAGGCGTTGGCGAAGTCAATGCCCTTCTGGATGTTCTTCTTCAGCTCGGGGATAGCGGCCTCCAGCAGCTTCTTCTCGTAATCATTGAGCTTGGGCAGGCCCAAGTTCTCCTGCACTCCGGTCTTGCCCAGCACCAAGGGTGTGGAGAAGAAGGTGGCCTCCGTAACGGTGGACTGAACGTAGGAGCACTCGATCACGTTCTTCTCGCCATTGAGACCCTTCAGCAGAGAGCCGGCAAAGCGGGCACCAGCATACGCCATAGACAGAGTAGCGGAGCCTGCTCCGGCCTTGGCTTTCACCACCTCAGTGCCAGCCTCCTGGATCCTTACAGTCAGCTTCTCGATGGTGTCCTGGTTGCCCTTGAACTGGGGCTGGCTCTGGGACAGCACGGGTAGAATGGTCACACCGGAGTGTCCACCAATCACGGGAATTTGCACGCTCTGGGGATCCACTCCCAAGGCATGACCGATGAAGGCACGGGCACGCACAACATCGAGGGTGGAGACACCGAACAGACGCTTGGGATCGTAGACACCAGCCTGGAATTATAAACGGATTGCTAAATGTGTATTCTACTAGCTTAGCTTTGCTATTATTTACCTTCTTAAGGATCTCGGCAGCAATGGGCACGCAGGTGTTCACCGGGTTGGTGATGATGGCCACCAGGGCCTTGGGGCAGTTTTTGGCAATGGAGTTGGAGATATCCTTGATGATGCCGGCGTTCACATTGAACAGATCGTCGCGGGTCATGCCAGGCTTGCGGGGCACACCGGCGGGAATGACGACCACATCGGATCCTGTAAGCACGTATACATATATTTGAGATTAACTCCTCTTTGACACTTTGATCTTTGGTTTCTAGTACGTTCCAACGCTGCGCTGATAAGTAGTAGCCGACACTGATTAAGCCGTATATAGTCTTTGCTGCTAATCTTATCACAGCATAAATATTTTACCCCATGCAAATTAAATGAAAGGAAGCTTTTGAGAGAGCCACAACTGTTCTTCACATAAATGATAACTTTGCAAAAACAGTTTCAGATTTAAGTAATATACATTTGATTTTCTATAATTTTTTTTAATTCTTTCCCCTTTTTTCCGTTGTTCCCTATCTGTCGTTTTAGCCGGTAGCTAGCCATTGGTGAGCAGACTTCATGGGATTTATTACATTATAAAATAAATAAATCCATATTTTTTTCAAGTGTGTTAACGGTAAGTTGATCTCTCCTATCGACCGCTCCCCCATTGCTTGCAATTTTTTCACTCGTCACCGCTGCACACTTATGTATTTACATAACCTCACTTGCTTCTCTGGCCCCTGCCCTCTACTCACCCTTGAGAGAATCGCCCAGCTGGTCGGCACCAATGAATCCGGCGGTCTTGCTCTTGGTATCGATGTGCGACAGATCGGCGGCCACACCGGGCGTATGCACAATGTCGTACAGGGCCAGGTCGGTGACCAGGGGATTCTGCTTGAGCAGCAGCGACAGGGGCTGGCCAATACCTCCAGCGGCGCCGCAGACTGTCACCTTGTAGTTGTTCTGCGGCAAATAAAACCGTTATGTCAGTTAGATAATTAGTTAGCATTAGCTTTGCTCGCAAGCAAAACATCTCCCAGTTCAAGATGCAATTTCCGCCTGTTACGTAAACAGTTGCAATTGCTAAGGTGTTAGGCCAATTCTGGCCGGGATTTCTTATTCTCACCTGCTGGCTGATCGAGAAGTTGCGCACTCCCTGCAGGGCCAACTGCTTCGTCACTTGCTTCAGCATATTTGCAAAGTTATTTGGTACAAAAAAGTTGGTTAAACAATTAAGCGAACAGCGCTGCCAGCAAAATCCCGCAAGCCAATGAAACAGATTTGCGATTCTCTATTGTTGTTGTTCCTATTGCGGCGGCGGGGGTGATTTGAGGCTGCCAACTGATGCGAAAGCTTTTATTCGAAGGTAAGCTTTTGATAGACGTCGAGGAATTGTTAGTTAGGTGAGGTTCACAAAGTGCATTTTCTGTTAGGGCCATATTATTTAAATTGATTAAATAGTTTGCATATTTTCCGTTAAAATCGTGCTATTATTTAATATAATATTGTTCCCGCTATCTTATATATGGACTGCCAACTAGGTTGTCTTGGGAGCTGAATCCCAAGGGTGGCAGCACTAGTTTGTCTTCCGGCAGTGTGGCAATACTTCTGTGGGGGGGATACCTCTTTCCACAAAATATTGTTGATGTTTATTATATGCTTAAGTTATATCAGATATACGTGAAATGCAGATATGAAACTGCGGTTACGAATAGTCAAGATCCCAAGCTATTGAAGGTAAACCTTGCATTGCATTCGACAGATTATTTTTTATCATATCTCCGCCTTCAGTTAATTTTCCCAAGATGTCATCCCTACGGCTGAGCCAACAGCAACGAGACCACTTAACTCTCCTCCAAAGGCCTGCCAGCGATGTTGTGGAGCTGTGCAAGTCAGCCTTCGATTACCTGATAAATGGACCCAATCCCAGTCGCTACGAGACGATGGCCAAGAAATACGCTGAATCCGGCAGCCCGGAGGCAGTGCAGCGGGCTGTGGAAGCGCTGATATCGCTGCTAATAAGCGTGACCACCCGGGTCAGCGACGGAAGTTCCGTCCATATGCAGGCAGTTCTGCGTCAAACATTCCCCGATCTCTCCACCGACGTGCTGGAGGTTCTCGAACAGTTCGTCACGAGCAAGCGGAACTTTGTGGAGGGATCGATCAAGTCAGCCAACATACGTGAATATCGGCTGGTCAACCTGAACTGGCGTCTGGAGGTGCGCACCGCCTCTCGAAGTCTACTGAACCAGAGCACCGTGATCGTGACGATGAAGCTCTACCTGCACACCGAACCGAAAAACGAGAATAGGGAGCTACTTTCGGTTGACTTGAGCGAACGCAGCGAACCGGAACTGGCGGCCATGCAAGAGGACGAACGAAGGCATCGAAAGGATGTGCTCGTGCAAACGGATGTCAGCAGTTTGGTGCAAATGATCAAAACGCTGGAGGACGCGCTGGCGGAGTCAAAGACGCGACGCATCCGCAACATTGTCGACGCCATTCACTAATGGCTCCAGAACTCGCCTAGTTATAAACGCTACTTTAATCTGGACCAATTTATTACAACTAAAGCTAACTAAAAAAGGTGGTGGATGCGATACAATTATTTGGACGCCGCAAGAGCTTCGGCTGCGGCTGTCTTCAGCGCTATCTTCTTGCGCTGCCGGTTCTCCTTCTTCTCCTCAGGAGTCTTCCTCAGCGCCTTAACGCGCCGTGTCTGAATCGATCCGGTCTGCTGCTTGCCCACATGAACTCGTCCCTTGGTGTTGCCCAAAGCGTCTGTGCTGATGTTCTTCTTCTTTCCAACCTTCAACTGTTTGGGCTGCTTGCGCGCCTGTTTGTAGAGATCTTCGCTGGCGATCTTGGTCCGCCTTATGGCGAAGTCGGCCGAGGGTCCGATCTCCTCCAACTCGATGCGCGGGGTCCGCTGTCCCGATTTCTTTAACAGGATCCTGTAGGAGCGCATAAGGATGTTCATGTCGTCGGTCACCGTAAAGCTAAGGACATGCTCGATACCCTGTAGGCGAATCGAGTCCACCTTCTCCCGCTGGAAGGTGTCAATGAAGAGGTTCCGAAGTCGTCGCAGTTCTTCAGTCTGCGACCATTTGGGTCCGTTGAACACCAGACAGGGCTTGACGCAGGCGCCGATCTTCTCGTTTTTGAACTCGGAAATAGCCTGATACCTCTTAATGCCCAACTCGAACATGTCTAGAACCTCGTTCTCGAAGATCCTGCCCAAGATAATGTTGTCAGGGCGCTTCTTTGATGTGGAACCAAACGAAAACAGCGACGCATCGTTCTTCATGGTCAAGCTAGGGAGTGAAGTCGAAGATTTAATACGAAATCAAGTAAGTTCATAGCTTCTAATCTTACAACTCCAGCGAGGAAGGATCGTCAAAGGGTGTTATATCGTTCTTACGGTTCAGAACCTTCACCAGGGGCTTCTTCAAAGCCTGCAGATCCTTCATACACAGCTTCACATTGCCACCGCATTTCCGTCCGTCTAAAAACAGCATTGTGCGGGCGGATTCAATTAACTGCGGCTCCCTGGCCAGGAGCACCTTCTTTCCCTTTCGGGTTTTGGGTTTCCTGAAAGCGTAGTAAGTTGTATTTAAAAGTATATTGATAGCTAAAGATTTACTGCTTACCTGATGCGTAAAAGTGACATATTTTAATGATTTCTTAATTAAAAACCGAGCGAACTAATGTAAAAAAGCGAGGCGCACGTGTAAATATAAGGAGGTACTGCCAACTTTCTGCGATTTACCTATTAATTGGTAGTCCCTAAGCTGTGCTGCCAGCTCAGCGTTTTTTTCTAGTAAAATCGAGCTATCCTTGAAGCGACCAGATATATATAATTTCACTTCATTAATGAATGTTTAATGAACACAGGTTTTAAGCGAAGCTATGGTAAATAATTCTTATATTTCTATAATTTGAATATAGTATTGTTAATATATCTGATTCAACTAAAAATATTTGTTTTTCCACATAAGTGACATCACTGAATGAAGCAAACAGTTGCCATTCACCCCCACCAAAGAATTGCCATTCTCCACGAGTGTCAGTTACATATTTAGAAGAACGTTTTTCATGTTGTAAATAAACCTTGGAAATGCTGTAAAAATGCTGCGAAACGGCCAAAATCAAGCGCACTTGCTGGCCCGAAGCCTGGGCCAGATGTCGCGCGGAATGGCCACGTCGAGAAAAAGGACTCACAATCAGGAAAATGCCAAATTAAAGCTACCAAAGCCCGCGGCCGTAGAGATGCCGGTGGAGGAACCCCTGAATGCTAATTATTTGGCGAAGACTTTGGGTGCGTTTATTGCCAGATTTAAAGAGAATTACACAGTTACCAGAATCGAATATTAGGTAGCAAATATCGGGCATGGGTCGCTGCCTTGGAAAAGCATCCTGAACTGAAGACTGTGAAGCGTAAGGATCTGCTAAACTCGTATGACACCTTGAAATCCCTGGATTACAGCGTGGACGACATTATTTCGAAGCCTATGATTATCTACTACGGAGCCACCACGCTAGCCAATCGCCACAGTGTCTTGGAGGAGTGCGGCTTCCAGAATATAACCATCCCCACGCTGTCCAAATATGTGACGGTGGTCAACAAGTCGATCGAAATTCTCAAGGCGCACAACTACATCCCTTACGATGTAAAGGTGGCAGAACGCCTGGCCAGTTACTTTATCGATATTCAGTTGGCAGTGGATATAAAGGAGCTGAACAACGAGAGCCTCACCCTGAAGAGCCTGAGGCAATCCATGCTGAACGCCTATCTGCGCGAACGACTCCAGATGGACGACAGTGATCTGCAGAAGCTATGGCGGGTATACTCCCGCATACGACACAAGAGCTTTCGCGCTGTACAGGACACCGTGGAACTGCTGACCTCGGAACTAAAGTTCACAGCCGAACGGCTGAGGAAGAATAGTTTTCTGCTTTACTCGGACGCGGACAATATTCGTCGCATCCTGAAGGAGATCCCCACCATTGATTCGCAGGATATTCGCGATATAGGGTTCCGCCGGCCAAAGATTCTGATGTCCACGTGCGATAGCTTAAAACAAACTCTGCAGCATGTCCATGCGTTTGGCATCAGCGAAGATGCCGTGCTTCGTTGTCTGGAGGTGCTGACCCTGGGCCCGGACACAGTGCTAGAGCGCCTGAGAGATCTGCAGGAAATCGAGGAGTTTCAAGTGCTGGGCACCAATCCGCGAGTGCTGCGCCTGGTGCACTACCAAAACAAGGCGCGACTCCGTCTGGATTACCTTAGTCAGCTGAAGGTGCGCTGCGCTTCACTGCACATACTTTCGTGCGGCTCCGAGGCATTTGCCAAGTAAGTATATAAAGTCGAGTAATCCATAGAACCTAGTTACTTATTACTCGTTTTAAGGTTTGCAAGAGATGGCTCGGATCGTACCAAAGGTCGTGATATAGTTGTTTATTTGGCCAACATTCTGTCCAAGGATGAGCAGGTGCTGCGCAATCTGCTCTCCCGCCATCCCAACTGGTGCCACACACCATTGCTGCATGTTAAACAGTGTCTGGAGTTCTTGCGCAGCAAGAAGTTCAAACTCCAGGAGATCTTTGCCAACATCCATCTGCTCCTGTATCCTATGTGAGAATTTGTGAATTTGCAGCTAGAGAATCCATAACGGACAACTCCTTCCTTTTCAGCAAACGCATTGAGGAGAAAATGCTTCTCCTGCAGGCACCGGATGCTCAGGAGGAACTGCAGCTGCCCGTGTCGCACGTTTATGAGCTTAGCAACAACGAGATCCTTACCCTTATTCTCTACCTTATCGAATCAGAGTTCCACTTCACTGGCGACGGCATCTGGACGGAGCAGCATACACATCACGTGGAAAACTTTAACAATTTGCTGCCCGACTTCCCTGAAAGTCTCAACAAGGTGTACAAGTACGGCGTCAAGCCGGCCGAAAAGCTGGTCAGGCAGCACTTGTAGATCGACTCAATGGAATTGTAAATATAAAGTTTTTTATTGGAATTCGCATCAAGAACGGATAAATGCCAAATTGTTACTTTGATTGCCACAGCCTTGGCTTAAATTTGTCAGATAAAGATGGGGATATTTCATAGCATTAGTCATCCAAAATCGCACACACAGATTTTGCTTCGCACCATTCCTTGTACAATTCCTCGTCGTGAACAACTTTGATAGGCTTATATTTAAGGTTAACCTCAGCGGTTTTCTTCAAAACTTCCTGATAGGCGGCGGTCAGAGGCTGCTGCACTGCCTCCCTGTAGACATAGTTCTCATCCTGCAAAATCAAGCACAATGCAATGGTTTGTGGACAGGAACGATCAACAAATTTTACCAAATCGTAGGTGCGGTCCGAGTCCAGATCGCCATTATAGGCAACGAAAGGTACGTGGACAATGGGCGGGGCTTCCTTCAATCTCGTCACCCACGACGACTCGGAGTGATTGTGCCATTCGGAGGTCAGGTTGCAGGGCTTATGACCAACTCCGGGCAAACAAAACTGCCTGGCCACCACGAACGCCTCAATACTGGAGTTCCGTGACGCGGACGGTTTGAACACGCACACATCCTTGAAAAAACGCTTTAGCTGGGTGTAAATTCGACTGATTTTATCCGCTCGATAAATTTTTGCTACGAAGGAGCCCCCCGTTTCCAGAACGGAGACGGCAATGCTCAAAGCGGAGAGGATCAGCTCGCTTTGGACATAGCAATCGAACTCATGCATGCCTGTGGAATCCGGAGCTCCATCGCTGACCACAATCTGTGCCTTTTCGCCCCCAAAAAAATCGATGATGGCCTCTGCGGTCGATTCCTTGCTTATATCCGCCCGCAGTTGTGTAACGCCATCGATGGGCGCCATTCCCTGCAGGTCAACTGCAATGATTTTCACCTTTTCTCGCTCCGCCGGCCCAACGGGTTCGTACATGCGCTTAGCCAGTACCTGGGACCAGCTGCCGGGAGCGGCACAAAGATCAACGGCTCGGGTGAGACCTAAAATGGGCAAGGTAATTAGGCTGAGAGACCACAGTGAGCACGAGGTTGAAGGTAGCCAGCACCTTCCAAAAGCCGGAACGTCTCATCGGCCTGCAACAACTTGAAGGCACTCCGCGCTCGCCATCCCTGTTCCTTGGCCAGTCTATAGAATATGTCACGCTTATCCTTGGAAGTCCTTCCCATTGAAAAACCTGAATTTATTGATCAGCTGTGAATTTGAAAACAATCCATTCACAATATACTCGACCTCTGAGCTGTCATTTTAGCTGGTTTCCCGCCAAATCTGGCACTTGTCTTTAATAAAATATATATATATAGGGGGTTCCCTATCGGCTAAATGACTAAGCTTATCGGCTAAAAAAAACGTCTGAAAACACTTACTTCCATATACTGCACTTATCGATAAATTCAGTCATTTAGCCACCCCGATGTCGCTGAAAATATCGGCTAAATGACTATAAATCCAATGTGGCTACGCAATTCGTATATAGCAATGCTACATTATAGTTTAACAGTTTAAAATAATTACAGATAAATAAGAGAATGCAAAATATATATCCAAACCTTGCAACTGAGTTTTTGTTTGAAAAAGTACCTAGTAGAAACGCCTTATAGTTAACATATGAAGCAATGTCTGTCCTCTACAGACACCTGAACAGCAGCAGCAGCAAAAAGTGAAGGAGATTTTAAGCGGCTGCTTAAAAAAATGATCAGTAGGGAACAACCGCTCGATAACAACCAGTTCGATATATTTATGTATATCGATATATCAGTTTTACTTACATCTCTAGCCCGCAGATTAATAGAAATTCCTGTTTGTTAGGCGCAGCAAAAAAAAAAGACATTTCTGCTTTGGATATGAAAACAGGGAAACGGACACCCACTTGCTACCAGTTCGCCCCCATTAATAGACAGTAAGAAGGTTAAGGAAGACGAGGAGAAGCCCCAATATGGCTCAATTAAAAAAACTTCACATGAGCTCCAATCTCGAGGGCCTGGAAAAAATGTCAATTATTCCCGATTTGAGCAACAAGAGCATGAAAATGTAAGTTGACACTCCGTTACCAGTTGGCTGGTGCCATTACTTTGATTTCCGCGTCATTTTTGCAGCCTGCTCAACACCGCTCGCAAGCTGTACATGACCGCCGAACAGTTCCGACTGGATGGTGACGAGGAGCTGGCCTACATTACCTACATGAAGTACTTTAACATGCTGGCCGCCATTCGCAAGAAGTCGGACTACGCGGTCCACAAGACGACGGTGCGCCAGATGCTGGGCGACACCGAGTCCAATCGCCGCATCATGGACTCGCTGGAACTGATAAGCCAGTCCCTGTTGCTTCGCTATGAAAAACTGCGACACCCAGCAGTGGAACCAATTGCCGTTGCAATCGTCGGCAATGGACGGAAGCCAGAAAGCCCGACGGGAGAATTGGCAACGGACTTCGCCCGTTTGGGGCTGATTACCTGCGAGGAGCTGTACCGGCGCATGCAGGAAAAGTCCGTTTTGGTCATGGACTGTCGTTCCAGTGCCGACTATGAAGCCTCTCACCTCACCTACTTCTGTGCATTCAATGTGCCCGAGGAGCTCATAACACCGGGGTGAGTGAAACCTCGAATTTTTCCTACTTTTTTTCTCACTTCTCCTTTCCAGTATGTCGGCTGGCCGACTGCAGGCTCGTCTGAGTAGCTCCGGCAAGGCGGCGTGGGCTTCCCGCGCCGTCAAGGATTCGGTGGTTTTGATGGACTGGAACACCAAGGATGCTCAGCCAGCGGCAAATACAGCTATAGCGACACTGCTTGACATCCTGAAGAATGTAATTATAGACATGTCTGAAGTAACATAATGTTCCAGCTAATTTCGTCTTGCAGTGGGATCCGGATGTGACCTACCGGGCTCCCATCCAGCTCGTTGAGGGCGGCTACGAGTTCTTCATCATGATGTACCCCACCCATTGCACAAATCCCAGTGTGCAGGCGCCGCAGCAGAACAATAATGACATCGAAACCATTGATGATATTGAATACCCTTCGATCCATGATATCACCATGAAGGAGGACATTAGTGCGAAGGACTTCAAGCCACGACCAGATATCAACAGGGCCAGCAAGCCCGCGGCCATGCGAACCTACGACCAGCAGGGGCTGTCCAGGCCCAACGAAGCGCAGGCGACGAAGCCCATTGCGGAGATAATGCGGGATCAGGCCGAGTTCCTGCAGCGGGCCGAGCAAAACGATGCACAGCTGGAGACTGCCTCGAAAATGTGGAAGCGACAGGCCACAAAGGGCAACGACTTGAATGCAGCCGAAAACCAGGAGCTTCATTTCCGAATCCTCCAGCTGGAGAGCAAGGCCCTGGACAATGTAATTACTTTACTTTGCTTAATTATTGCTCAAAAAGTTATGCATGTACAATAATACCCATGCAGGTTATTGAGAACAATCGGCTGCGCGACGAACTAGATCGCCTCAAGGAAGAGCAACGGATGGCCAAACAGTTGACGGCCAAGGAGGTGGAGGCCACGCGAAACATCGAAACAAAGATAAAGGAGCGACAGCGACTTGACGATCAGCATGAGCTGGAACGGCAGGAGCGGGAGCGCCAGCTAGCGATTGCACGCGAGGCAAAAAAGGCTTATAAACCCCCAACGCCTCCACTCCAGCCTCCCCATCATGATTTATCCGACAGCCTGGGGTCTGTTCACAAGCTGCCCGAAGAATTGTCACCGACGGAGCCCGATCCGTCATTTGAATCCAGTCGAGTGGAAAGGCCCACTTTTGATCGTGCGATGAAGCCACAGCCCAGAAGCGAAGAGAGGCCATTGCAACGGATCCGTGATTTCTCACCCGTCGCGGGTCACAATGTGGTGAGTATTTTGGAGGGGATTACGGGCCTGTCGGGGTTGTTGACTCACATCGTCCGCCTATAAATAGCCAAATCAATAGCCAAACGGTCACGTTTCAAAGACACCCGTCCAGACGATGGCCTCTCAGCCACAGTCTCAGTCACTCGCTGTCCGTACTCAAAGCATGTCCCAGCCAAAGCAACAACGTACAATCGCTAAACTGTTAATCAAAAGCAGCAGCAACCGTCAGGATTCCGCGAATGATTTGTGTGGCGGGCGTGAAATTCCAGCTGCCAGCAGCTCCGCCCACTACCTACAGTATTTATAGCTCCATCTTTCCACTGCGCCGAGTAAAGTTCTGGGAATCTACTTACTCTTAATTCCGGTTTCATTCTGCACTTCACGTTTGCAGGGACGCGGTTTAACTGGCTTGAAGAATCTTGGCAACACCTGCTACATGAACAGCATTCTGCAGTGTTTGAGTAATACGGTCCAGTTGACGGAGTATTGCATCTCGGACAAATACAAGGAGTACATTAGCAGGAGCAACAGCAGGACCAATGGCCAAGTGATCGAGGAGGTGGCCGCACTTATCAAGGAACTGTGGAACGGGCAGTACAAGTGTGTGGCCAGTCGTGATTTGAGGGTAGGTCTACTCGAATTTCAATAATGTAATCAATGGTTTTAATTTTGTTGTGATTGTTGTTAACTCGCTTTCAGTATGTTGTTGGCCAATATCAACAGATCTTTCGCGGCGTTGATCAGCAGGACTCTCACGAATTCCTCACCATTTTGATGGATTGGCTTCACTCGGACCTGCAGACGCTGCGTGTGCCCCGTCAGCGGGAGACGATGAGCGCCTCGGAAAAGGCCTGGCTGGAGTTCACAAAGGCCAAGGAGAGCATGATATTGCATTTATTCTATGGCCAGATGAAGAGCACCGTCAAGTGCGTGGCCTGTCACAAGGAGTCGGCCACCTACGAGTGCTTCTCGAATCTCAGCTTGGAGCTGCCGCCCAATTCCAATGTGTGCCAGCTAAACCAGTGCATGGACATGTACTTTAGCGGAGAGCGCATCCACGGTTGGAATTGTCCAAATTGCAAAACCAAAAGAGATGCCATCAAGAAGCTAGATATATCGAAGCTGCCGCCGGTGCTAGTGGTGCATTTAAAGCGGTGGGTTAAGCGTCACAAATTCAGTACTAGAATAGACTTTTACTTCTTTGATTTTATTACAGTTTCTATGCGGACCCCAGCAATTCGTGTGCCTATATGAAGAAGCAAAACTATTTGCGATTCCCTTTGGAGAACCTAGAGATGACACCCTATATTGCCCGGGCGGAATCGCGGGCAGGTACGCCCAAAACCTATCAGCTATATGCCGTGTCCAATCACTATGGCTCCATGGAGGGTGGCCACTACACGGCCTTTTGCAAAAGCGCCAACTACGGCAAATGGTTCAAGTTCGACGACCAAATCGTCTCTACGCTGGACACCTCGAATGTCGTCTCTAGCGCCGCCTACATTCTATTCTACACCTGGCTGCCACCTATGCAGTTGTCATTGTGAACTCCACTCCTCTCGGTATTTTCCCACGATATTTCCGTTTTAAATTGTGTTTTTGGTTTACGATACGTTTATTTTGTTAGCTTCTGGTCTAGTCGCCTCCACCCACTTATCATTTACCGCATAATTGTTGCTATTTTAGAAAAGAGTCGCTTGTATGTTGTTGCCAAACGGGTAGTGTTACGCAAGGGGGCTTATTTCCTAGGGGTGTATGGGGCTGCATTCACTAAAAACCAAGAACTTCAAGTGCATTACGAGTACGTATTAAAAGATGAGAAAACACGTACACTTATGGGCGTGTATGTGTAAATATATTTTATTGTATTTTGCAATATTTTTAAACCAAAAAATAAACGAAATGAAATTTCTGATACATAAATTAAAGCTGTTAAACTGTCATAGCGGATAATATTAAACAGCATTCCTATTCGAAAGCTTAATAAAAGTAGGAAAGATTCTACACCTATCTTGACATATATATTGATTGAAATATCATTTAAATATATTTAAATATCATTAAAGAAATGCGGAATTAATTGATATGGACTCCAAAAGCAATTGAAATAGTGTCCAAAAGTATGCTACAAAGATTATTCAATTAAAATCAAGAAAGGAAGTCGATTCTTGTATACCCTTGCAGTTTCCAATTGGATGTTACCGGTACTAAGACCAATGGTATATGCCTATTCTCGTATATTACAAAATAATAAGTAATTAGACTTTCATAGATCAAAAGGGAGATATGTTGGTGAGGACAATTCCGGTAATTTATATACTACCTGCAATAGAAAGATTATTTAATTTAGATAGCTCTGAAACTGAGAGACTTTGCACTGAAACGGACGGACGGACATGGATAGATCGGCTCGGCAATTAAACCTACATATGTAGGGATCTATCTACTTGATAGAAAAGGGCTCCCTTACTGTGATCCGTTATAAAACCGCACAAGTTAAAAATTATTGCATGTTTTTGAAAATAACCTGCAAGGAAAGCAAAATGTCAACATCATTTAAAATTAACAGAAGAAACTTAAATTAAAAAAGAGATCGAATATTAATTGTAAAGCGGAAGTGTGACCAGTTAGCGGCGGGTGTGACCTTGCGAGGCGTTTTTGGCATTCTGGCCGGGACGACATACTGACCGGCAGGTAGCTACCACGTATTAGATTCTGATAATCAACTTAAAATCACGGGCCTGAAGCCGTCGTGCCTGGAGAATGCCAACTGTTTGAGAGACCGAGCATTGAATCCCAGCCAAAGCAAGATGATTCTACCGGAACGCAGCCGCTTCGTGATCTACGCCTTGGGCATCTTCGTCTGCTACTTCCTGTACGGCATTGTGCAGGAGAAGCTTACGCGGGGCCGCTACGGCGAAGAAGTGCAAGCGGATGGGACCGTGGGTGAACGATTCACCTACGCCTTGGCCCTGGTGTGGGTGCAGTGCTTCTGCAACTATGTGTTTGCCAAAGGTGAGAAGTGATTCCTTTCAATTCCCTGCAAGCAATCCCACTGACTCTGAGTCTTGCAGTGCTGTTGACCGTGCGTCCGCAGAAGGAGGACACCACTCAGATGGGCTCCTACGTGGCCTGCTCCCTGACGTATCTGCTGGCCATGGTATCCACCAATATGGCGATGCGCTGGGTACCGTATCCAACGGCGGTGGTTGGTAAATCGGCCAAACCGATTCCCGTCATGATTCTGGGCGTGCTCATTGGAAGGAAGTCGTACAGCTGGACGCGTTACGCCTGTGTGCTCACCATTGTGCTGGGCGTCATCCTGTTTATGTACAAGGAGGGCAAGGTATCAAATTTGCCGGCAGAGACCACGATGCTGGGCGAGGTGCTGCTCTTCCTCAGTCTCTCCATGGACGGCTTAACAGGCGCAGTACAGGAGCGCATCCGAGCAGCCAGTGCGCCGTCGGGACAGCAGATGATGAGGACGATGAACTTCTGGAGCACACTGATGCTGGGCGTTGCCATGGTTTTCACCGGTGAGGCCAAGGAGTTCCTGTACTTTACAATTCGGCATCCCGAGGCCTGGACCCACTTGTCGCTGATTTCTGTGTGCGGCGTCCTGGGACAGTTCTTTATCTTCTTAATGGTGGCCAACTTTGGGCCGCTGGCCTGTTCCGTTGTCACAACCACGCGCAAATTCTTCACCGTCCTGTGCTCCGTGCTGTTCTTCGGTAACGTCTTGATTGCCCGCCAGTGGCTCGGAGCGGTCCTCGTGTTCTCCGCTTTATTTGTGGACATGTTGTACGGCAAGCAGAAGTCTCCGGCGGCGGCGGTCAAAAAGCCACCCACCGAGGGCAAGGTGTCCGAGGAGATGAAAAAACTGACTTCGTAGAATTTACTAATCGATGGCGTGGCCTAATGTACATATGCACATAACCACATTTAGAGAAGACAACGCTTTCGACTTTTTTGATTGAACAAGAGGGTTTCCTTAGCTATAGCGAACACACGACATTCGATTTTTGATCTGCAAAATCCATAAATCGTCGATTTAAGTTAACTAAATTATTAGTGTACCGATTAGAAAAGAAACAAAGCTTACAACGGACCATAGGGTCCATCAAACACAGGATTAATGATTAAAGTACAATTAAGGAAAATGCTTCTGTAATCATTTATTTGTAAATCAATCATCCAAGTTATCCCTTCATAATAACTAGAGACAATTGGCCGAACCATGAACGTTGAAGGGATAAATAATAACCAATTTAATTAAATCACGTGTAAATAGTAACGATTGTTGTTTTATTATATGTAATATATGACTTAGATTAGAAAAATAGTGCGCGCTGAAGACGATGGTGTATTCGGTACCGCACTCTCTTAAAACTGTTTGCTTGCGTTTTGATTTTATCTCTTTTCCGACTAATCGTCTCAAGGTTTTCTTAGCAGAGACTTTATATTTACGTGAATTTTTAAAATTAAGTCAAGAAATCGGCCCATAATATTAATTAACTTATATAAATCAAGGGGAAAGAGCGCTATCCACTGATTTTGCATATATTTGATATAATTTCAAACTTCTGGCGCCCATTCTAGAGCTGCCTTGCCTTAAAAAATTTTAAATATTTATATGAAGTGAATGCTACGAAACTATAGATCTTTAGATTTTTTTGGTTTTGTTGTGCAGTATTTTATATTTATATGTATATATTATTATATATTTATTAATTTTTCACTTTACTTACAAATAGTATTGGATAAGTTAAGTATGGGCTAATCAAACTGGATAATTAAATCGGATCACTAATTAGAACATTTTCGTAGTGCCTACAAAGTAGTTGGGAAATACTATCGATAAATCGCAACAAGCTTTAACCCAATATCGATAGCGACCATTTCGAAGGCCTGGAAACCCTAGTTTATTGCCGTTGCCCGTTGCAGATGCGGTCGAAATATTCGGAGTGTTTTTAAAATGTATAAATCAAGTATTCGCCGCGCACATTATACAATACATTAAGTGCAACAAATTGCGACGGGGGAAAAATTAAAACCGCCGGTGTGTTATCTCGCAAGCAAAAGGGATAGCTTTGCGTAATTTGGAAAAGTGAGACAAAAAGGATATCCCCAGCAGCCGCGGGAAAATGCAATAAAAATCGCTAGTGCCATTAACAAAAGGATGAAATTGTGTGCTCAATGAGTTGGACGAGTGCTGAGTGTGATTAACAAGAATCAAAATCCAAAGGCACAGCCGAATATTGCCGCTCGGTTTGCATAAATCAAATAAAATATATTTTCTTATTGGGTGAGTCGCGTTGTTGTTGTTGCTGCTGCTGCTGCCAGCTGTTTGACTGTGTGTATTTGCCCTGGTGACGTCCGCTCTTGTGCGTGTGTGTGTGCGTGTTTCTGTGTGAGTGTCTTTTAGTGCTTTGGCTTAATTTTAGCAACTAAATTCGATCGAAAGTGAGAGAGGAACGAAAGAGACACAATAAAAACAAAAGATATCGGCGTGCAAGTAAGTGACATATACATATATATAATTCTATGAAATAATGGCAAAATGCAGGCGTTGTAACAGTTTATTTTTTGGTCACATGTTGTCAAGTCAAGAAACACACAGAAAGAGAGGGAGAGAGAGAGAGAGAGAGAGAGAGACATTCAGAGAAACACCCCCGCTTGCTCACTTTCCACTTTGGGGGTGGTTCGTTCTCATATGTACCGTTAGCAATTTGCCGGTTGTTGTCCTTCTTCTTCTTCTTGCTCCAATTTGAAACCCCGTTAAATAGAAGCCGGCAAAGTGTTACTACTTCTACTGTCATCCCATAAACCATTATGTAAAACTTGAAGGTTCGCCTTATTTTAATGTCTTACTCCCACTTATCAGTATGGCGGCAGACGGAATAATTGTAGAAACGCGATTTATGCTTACGCCTCGCTGTCCCTGTCCCGCTTTGGCAGAAAGTGATACGATGAGCCCCTTATCGCCCGCACAAGTTCAACAATAATATAATGACAGCCAGGCAAAACAAAGAGCGCATGCATAAATAATACAGGCCGGGCCACTGACACAATGTACAAGTATGCAATTCAGATGCGGCGTTCACACTGATAGTGTCTCAGCCACACGGAGAGAGAAAGAAAAGCAACAACTTGAGCGGTAGACTCAATTAACACAGTTTCTGTATTGATCAAATTTACCTTTTTTTTTATACTTTTAGTTTAAAATTCGTTGAGAAATATAAAATTATTTTAGATTGCTAGTATGATAGATTACAAATTAAAATCACACAATTATTGTTTTCATTTTTCAGAAAATCCCTCCCAATTAAAATATTATAATCCGCTTGAAATCTGCAAGCGTTCTTCGGTATCCATTCTCAATCTATCTTAATCTTGATTCCCATCGAACCCAATTACTCTTATACTTGCCGCTCTGTCGTCAGAGCTCAGCTGGGCGAATTAACGCTTTTGACATTTTCGAAAATAAAAGTAAACGAAAAGTAGAGCCAAAAAAAGAATCTAAGAAATCGAGCATCTCGTCTACTATTTATAAACTCTCCCCTCTCCCTATTTCATAATTTATTTGTCAAGTTCGAGTGTGCCCAAATGTCTGGCCGACAAACATCACTCAAAACCCACCGCATTTCGCCCACTCAACCTCATGATGTCATCCTCGTTGGGCCTTCGAGTCACATGTTTGCGCCCAAAGAAAAAGAAAATAACAAAAATTTAGGAAATTTCCTTTGTGTTGGGGAAAAGCAAAAAGTTTAGTCATTTATTTTCTTCAGAAAATCTTCGCAAGTCGCGTAAAATTCTTACCCAAGCGATACGTCAAAATTGTTAGGATATGTGCTGTTGAAAATAAAATATAGGTGGCTAGTCCAAGTCGAGGTATTTCTGCACATGAACCACAGAAGACCTTATAACTCAATGGTTCGATTTAAAAATTATGTATGAAAGCTTGATTAAAGATTAAATTTTTAAGTCTCAAACGAAAAGTAACTAATAGTTGCAAGTTTAGTAACCATCATCATGTCAGATATTTTGATTTAATATAAAATAAATGGAATCTATTAGTATATATAAGTACATACATTGTGTGTGTTTATAGCTTTATCACATTATAATCATTTTAAACAAAACATCCAGTCTTTGATAACATATAAAATTAACGACAACAAACTATGTTCGCCTTATATATATACTACCTACAATGAAATGAGGTCAATTACGCTTAATTCAGAAAGTTCTAAAACTGCGAGACTAGTTCAAAAATTCCTAAGAATAACCCCAAATGTCTAAATGCTTTACATTTATCGGGCCTTTTCACTCGAAAGAAATTGTTAATAACATTTTCCGATTTAGTAGAATTTCCCCTTATTAATCTGCGCATTTACCATTAAGTCGAGTGTGCTCGACTGTGAGATACCCGGTACCCAATGTTTTGTGCTTGAAAAACTATTAATCTGATTTTAAAAAGAAAAGTCGAAGAAATAGAATAACAAATTTAAAAAACACATAAAATAGTTACATTTTGGATCTGCTCACTTCGAATCGACGGTTCGAGACTCGACTAGCCATCTGCCGCGGATCTGAGTGCGAGTTTAATGTGTAATAACTCCCATATTTGTTATCCGATTTAAAATCTTTAGAGCACATACGCATAAATTCATATCTTATACTAGCTTAGTTATATAGTGCTCATGATATTCAAGGTCGGTAGTAGGCGTGGCGAAGGGATTAGCACATTTTTGTATCTCAGACGGTTAGGCGGACATGGCTAAATCGACCATCATTTTTTTTACATATATTCTCGGTTGCCACTAACTTATAATATCTTTGTACCCTATGGGTACCGGGTATAAATATTTAAAAAAAATTGAAAGCTACATTAATTCTCTTTAAAAGTAAATATACCATATATTCCATTCCAATTTGGAGATTTCTTGATTTTATTAGATTAAGCGAGGTTAAATTAATGTAAAAACTGTTGTTATCATAAACTTTGAAATAATTCGTTCCTGTTCTTGCGAATCTGTATCCGCCAATTAAAAAGCGAAAAGTTTCCGAGAGGTTTCGCTCGGAAGTTAACCGAGGGAAATTTAAATCCGTAATCATTTTTCGGAAGTGAAAATTAAAACAGGCTCGTACCGTAGAGTTTAAGGGTATTATAACTTAGTGCCAACCGCGAACATATGTAGCAGACAGAAGAAGAATCTGCGTGTCCATAAAGTATATATATTTTTGGTCAGTTACCAGCCGAGTCGATTTAGCCATGTCAATAGCAGCACTTAGAGTCTATAAGAGCTAATGCTACCAAATTTTGATAACAACGTTCTTTTGCATGCAGATCAAGATCAATATAAAAATTTGACCCCGCCACTTCTCTCGGAAACCATGAAACCACCTTACACCAAAGAAAAATACATTCAAAATAAATATCGATATTAGACAAAAAATATTGGGATATATAATTGAACTGTTTTTTTTTAACCTTGAAATATTGATACTATAATATATTATCCAAATATACATGCCTAGATCGACTCTGCTGTTGATGCTGATCAAGAATATATATATATATTTTTAAGGGCCGGAAATGACTCCTTCAGTGCGTTGCAAATTTTGGACTCTAACTGAAATACTTTGCAGGAGTATACAAATACAAAATATAGAAATAATAAATAAAGATTTGTTTATTGTTCCTCTTGGCACTAGATTTTGGTTTCCCCGCTCGTTGCAAATCATTTTAAATTGCTGTTGCCTTGGGATTACCACTTTGTTGATTAGATACTGTTGATTGAAACCAAAAATACTCCATCTACTACAGCTCAGTGCAATAGAATAGGAAGTTAAGCGAAAAACAAATATAATATAAGATGATCGAAACAATACAATAGTTATAACTAAGAATCCATTAAATAGTTGGTATAATCTAAAACAAATGGTGAAAGACTTCTTAGATAAGAAATGTAAATGAAGAATTAATATTTCTTTAACAATTCAAAGGTCGGTCTGCAAAGTGTCAGCTCGGGTGGCATTATTCTGTGATACTTTTAATGCTAATTGGCTAAAAATGTTAGCGACTTGTCAAGTCGTCTGTCTGTCCGTGTGAAACAAAAGATCTCAGAGACTATAAAAGCTAAAGCTACCAAGTTAGGTGACAACAATCTTATCTGTTGCATGCAGATGTCGGTTTAAAGTAAGTAGATATGACACAAAAACATATGTGCGGACTTGCGCTACAAACATGAGTGAAATCGGATGATTAACATGGAAGTTATTAAAAAAGTATCTATATATGCTATCTTCTGAAACATTATGAACATTATGTGTTGCTCACATCTGTCTTTTTGGTGGTGATCAACATATACTGGGTATCTCACGGTCAGTCCCACTCGACTGTAGCTTTTCTTCTCGTTTTGATCTGTTTTGAACATTTTTTATTGGTTATTATTGTTATTTATTTATTATACTATCAAGAAAATAGTATATTCGCGATTCCGTCTTTTCATTATCACAAAATATCTACTTAGTTAAAGGTGGAAATGTGAGTGGGACCTCACTGTATGAGCACTATTGAAACTTTATTAGCCTACATTACATTACTACACCATCCACTATCCACACTATTACCACATTATCCATTACAATTTTATTGCCATTTCAAAAATAATCGGATATCCACCAAGGCTACTTTTTGCATTATTCGTTGAACTAAAATAATTACTTATAAAATGTTTAAAGTACATTTTATAGTCAGAAAGCGAAAGTACGAATGTGTGCTCGCGATGGTGGGAAAAGCCCATATATTATAATATATATTTCAATAGATGGTGCAATTAACAAGATGATACAATTTATAAAAAATCATATGTACATAATTACTACCGACATGAGGCGCCAAAGAGCACAAGTCTGTTAAGTTGGATGCATCACACTTAATTATTTACATAATAAACTATATAATGATAAGCCAAATAAAAATGACATTCAGCTATCGAGACAGCTAAGCAAATAGTATGTTCTATATAAACAGCAAATTGCAAGTGTATACAAACGTCGTATTTACGAAGCTATCCTCCTTTCATGTTGTTCTTTGAGTTGTCATAACTCATAAGTTGGCAAACAAAACGATAAAATCTTTCAAAACGGTCAGGGCGCTTTGTGCAATTGTCACTTTATCGATTGAAAGTGCTTAATGGCCATTCATAAGCTCCGTTTTGTTGTTATTTTTATTGAGACACATTGGACGACTAATTATTCTTATGTAATTGGATGACCAGAAGAGCTCGGTTGTGCAGATGAGTCACTGCGTGATCCCTTTGCGTTTGGTTGTCCCAGCCTCCTTCTAATTGCCTTAAATTGTTTACCTTTTTCATTTAGCAGCCTTGCACCAGATGGCCCCCACCCACCGCTTTGCGAGGGGGGAAAGTGACGCGCTCACGTGTTCGGCAAACAGCTGATGGCAGAGCTTTCCCTTGCCTTGTGCCGTATACGCAATTTCTGGTTCCTTCTGCCGTGCCTCTCTCTGTCTTTTTCCTTGTACCGCATCTCTCTTCTCCTTCGCTTGCTTTCATGAATTAAATATAATGCAGCTCTCTCTGAGAGAGCCGTTGTGTTTTCGAAAAGTAAATGAACCCCATTGCTCTGAAATGCAACGCGCTCTCGCTTTGTCTCTCCCCCTTTGGGCGCTCTCTTTTGTGCCAATTAACGACTGCATTCTTGCTCTTTCTCACTTTGGCTTCGGCTTGGATATTTTGGTGCTGCATTCGTTTTGGCTGCGTTTTGTTTTTCGCTTTTGGAATCGGTCTCTAATTCGGGTCTACGCCAATTTCAATTTTGGCAGTTGCATAAAGCAAACGCGAAATTCCGCAGTACCGCTCCGCTCTCTCTCTCACTCTCGTCGCCTGTCGCGCTCTTTGTTTTTATTATTTTCTTCCAAGCGCTCTCTCAGGCGAGAAGTGTTTGCTGCTCGTTCTGAATTTCATTTTTATATTGTTGTGCTTTTAGTGTTTCGGTGTTAATTCGTCGGCATTACAAGAGGCTCTGAAACGCAGGGCATCGACACGCAAATCAATAAAAGATTATAAAACAATTCGCCATATCCGCATGCACTTGCATTAAATACATAACCGAATGTGGAATATATACTTGTATATATGTGCAATATACAGCATTCGCATGTTTGGTTATGCAAACGAAAATCATGGGAAATTCTTCTTGAAAGTTCCAAATTGTCTTCAAAAAGGGTATTGAGAATAAAATGAAATAATAGCGTAGTATAGTCAAAAGATATTAACGGCGAAGGGCTCAATTTCAAGTGAAAGTGATCTTAATTAACTGAAACTAGTTATAAACAAACAACATAAAAGCGCTTACTAGTCGTTAAAAGGAATTTAGGTATATCAATTAGTTTTAATTGAATAAATATGTATAAATAAATCGTTGGCTTTCGTTTTGTTTACATAAATAACAGGAAAAGTCTAGGGAAAAGTGCCAAAGAAGCAGCCAAAATGAATTGGGAAATTTCGAGTTAGTGACGTCCAATTACAAAAATGCATTTTATTTAATTCGTCTAATTTAAAGACTTAACGAAACCTTACTTATTCTTTGAAATTTGTTATTTGAGCACCGAGTACATTTGTTTACGTTCCGACATTAATTAAGTTCATTAGTCCTTCCGTTTTGTGCCAAATAAAAGTTCAAATTGTCTCTTTATCTTGCCAAGCTTTGGCGGCAATAAAAATCCCCAAATTGGCATCCAGAAACTTAGTCATCAAATTGGCGACTCACGCAAGCAGCTAGTTTCTAGTGAAATGTGACGAATGAAATATTAAATGCTTTAAATTGTGAGCAACGGCATTCAGCAGAAAATATCGCACATACGCCGCGTGATCGCGTGTCGCGAGGACAGCTGCTTAGGCGGCCTCTCTCTGCTCTCCGAGACGTTGAGTGATGCGGATGAAACACTTTAAAGGAATTTGTCTTTGCTGCGAGTTCTCTGTGCATTTCCCGAAGATTTCCCCCTTACGAGTCCCTCCAAACGGCGGACATTGTGTTGCCTGCTTTGAGGCGCCAAGAAAGCTGAAGCGTTCAATGCACCCAAACTTCTGACTGAAGCTGACCGCACTATTGATTTGCCCTGACACCCAACCCTCTCCTCTGACTTCCATTGCAGGTTGCCTTGAAACCGGAGCAGGAGCAGCACTAGGAGCAGTAGTAGGAGCAGGAGGAGCAAGGCAGTCACAGCATGCACAGTAGTGCTGGAGGGGCGGCTGGGGGCGGCAACTACGAGGATGTGGCCGCCGCCCGCCGCGGCAGGTTCCGCATCACCTCCTCCACGCCACAGGGTCCTCCGGAAACGACGCTCGGCCGCTTCCGTCTGATGCCAACATGTAAGTAGCCTCTGTTCCTGGAACACTTTGGCACAGTTGTCTCAAATAAAATATTAAGAAAGTAATTATAACATAAAATACTCGATATTAATCGCAGAAATGTATCCCCATAAAATTAATTTGTAGTGAGGGTTAGTAATAATTAAAAATAAAAAAATACAGAAATCTAAATTAAAAGATATTTGTGATTCACTTGTAGAAACCTCTGAAGTAATTGTCATTCTTGATTTAAATTGCAATATTTTTCTTATTTCTTTAGTAAATTACAACGTTATAGACTAAATTGTAGCGTAACTTGGCCAGGAATTAGATCGATTTCTAGAATATTCGCCTGAAACTCTCTTATTGCTTCTTGAGACACACGGCTATATGGTCTTCCGTGGACGTCGCGCTCAACTCTATAGCTTTAGCATTTTAATTGGCTAGTTTGTGATCCACTGTTCCCTGTTGCAGCTAATTACGGCGCCATTTCACCCATCCTGCAGAGAGGACGCTTCGCCGTGATTCCCGAGGAGCCGCAGGCCGGTTCGCCGGCACTGGGCACTCCGCCCCCCGGCGGCCGAACGGCTCGGTCGCCTTCGCCCGAATGGGACTTCGACATCGAGCAGGTGAGTTTGGTGGCCCAGTGGAGTTGAATTCTCCTACTCTCCCACCCTGCTGGTGGCGTCATTGTGCTCGCCTAGGCCCGAAATGCACTGCGCCATTTTTATTGATTTTGCCGTGAAGACTGAAGTTGGAAAAGAGTTCGGTTTGGCGGGCCGACAAAAGTGCGAATGGCACGCCAAGGCAATCGACTGTTTTTCTGATATTTGGGTCGTAAACTCGTTATTTTATGAGATTAGAGTAAGGGTTAATAACACCAGTTTACAAAATATAAATAAAAATAAATGTTCTAAGCCAGTGAAGCAAGTTTCTGGTACAGATAAATGAGAAAAATATCATAAATTTTTGCTTAGTCTTAATTAATCCTTTAAGGTATATTAATGTTTAGGTATAACGCCATATGAGAGACTCATCTCTTGGCTTACATCTTTTGCTGGGTTCCTAAAATATAAATGACAAGGCAACAGAAATTAAAGAAATCAGCAGACAAAAATCCATATTCTTTTCAATTCAAAACCTCACATTCGCGCTTGTGCCGGTGTCAGTGCGTGACGGAAGCTGCTTGGTATAAAACCTCGTCGGTCTGGCAACGTCACGCGGGGGTTTATCGGTGAGACCGCAGCGCGAAAACGCCATTACGCAGAGGCAAGGCGTTTCTTCTTTTGTTATTTCACAGATTCAATTTATTCGCCCCTCTAAAATAGTTACACTCTTTGCATTGTTTTTGTCGGGTTTGTTGTTGCCGTGTGTTCGTTTTTATTCGCTGTCAACGTTTAAAAAAATGGTATTCGAATGAGTTGATGCACACGAGAAAAATTCGGCAGAAAATAAGCTGGCCGTTTTATCGCGATCGCTGCGGGCAAAAAATAACAAAAAAATAATGGGAAAAATAACCCTGGTTACTGTGTGCTTAACAATATTATTTTGTGATAAGCTGCTGCGTGTGCAGAGCTTTTAATTGTGCGCAAATACTTCAGGAAAATTGTAGCAACTACAACATACAGTATCGCAGCAACAACAAAGCAAATATCTTTCGATAATGCAATTAATCTTTGTTCTTTGGAGTGCGCAAGATATTTGCAAAACTCTCATTGTTCTTTTGTGTGATCGATCAGTTTAAATTAGCTTGTTTAAGAAACCACAAAACCCTAATCATTTTTTGGTACATAACAAAAAATCAATAGTCGGCGATCAGCTGTTACGCACACAAACAAGCGAGCACACACATACATACACATGGCGTCGCCTGATGGTAACAACAACAGCAAAAACGTTTGGAAATTTTCCACGGACAGCTACTCTTATTTATTTGCTTTTTCTTGTCGTTGTTGTTGTTGTTGTAAGATTATTAATTCCTTAAATAGGACTCTAAAATCAAAGCCTGAGAACGAGAGAGACTGGTGAGGGAAGTGACGTAGCCAGCAGAGAATGAAAGCCACACATCCTGCTCTTCCTCTTCTACATTCCCGCTGGTCGATCAGTTTCAGTGCGTGTTCCAATTGGAAAGTCGAGTCCAAAGTGGAAGCGCGCGCCTGAATAATTTTCTTGCCATTTTTTTATTTGCGCTCGCGCATTGTTTTAAATTATTAAAATCGATTCGGTTGTTGTTGCTGCTGTTGTTGTACGAGTGTTTTCTGATTTATTTGGTGTTGAACAAAATGGCTGATAATTAGCCGAGCAAGTAAACGGGCCATCAGTGAAATGAGTGCGCTGAAATAATAATCTAATCTGAAAAGTCAACACCTTCGAAGTGTTTGAACATCCAGCGAAAATATGTAGTTATTATAATTTCGCCATAATCTTTTTATATAATATGGCCAGCCAACGCGCAGCACAACTAATTTCTTCTTATTTACAATCATTTTTAGCGCAGCTAAATGCCTAATCGCGAAATTGTTTACAAAAGTCAGCAGTGTCGACTGGAAACTGGAAGTTTTCGTTTTATTTTCTGTCCGTTCATGTGAATGTGCCTGTGTTTGTGCGAGCGTGCGCGAGTGTTTGTGTGTGTGTGCATTCGAAGCACACGTTAAATTAATTTCCAACAAGAAGAGAATCGGCGTCGATCGAATCTACAATTGATTCGGCAATAACATCCAGTCACTGATTAATAAACAAAAGGTTGGTGCTCACAGCTTTCTCCCTCTGCCCCTTTGTTTAATTGCTAAATTTGATTTATTTCCGTGCCTTCAGTTCTTTTGTGTTGATATGAGACCGCGTGACGTTTGATTTTTCCCCTGCTTCCAGTGTTCTGCGTTTTGTATCTGTAACGAAGTTGAGAGGCTGGGAAAATCCCCACAGCGGCGTGACATTTTGGGGGAAATACCCAAGAAATATTGTGACACTTTCGCCTTGATTTCTATCTTAAAATTTGGAAATTTCCATATATCAAAAAAATTTTGAATTGTCTTCTTGATTTCCCTTCCTGAATTTTTTTCTATTAGGTATTCTATAATTATTAAATTGATCTTAAAGGATAGTATAAATAAAACACCTATTGAAATAAACAATGAAATAATTTAATAATAAAAAAAAAACATTTTGATGAACTTTGCAATAGTTTATTCGCTTTTCTGTATTATTTAATTTAATTTATAATTTGTTAGATGCAAGGTTTTTATTTATTTTTTAAACAGTGAGGTCTTTTATATAAACTTCCGTAAAAAATACTATTTTTTTAAATTCATTTGAATTTGATTAATTAGGTTATAAAGGCATTAATTTATATGTTTTTAGCTTGTTCATGTATGGCCTTAAAAAAGAGCTAACTTTGTTAAAGTGAAGGAATTTTTCTGAGTGGAGCACCCTGGAAGGCTTTACTTGACTAACGAATAATTTCGATTGGATTCCCAGAAATTCGGAAGTTAACAAGCTGAATATTTCGAACTTTGATCTGCGGACATAAGCACATACACATGTATGCATGTATGTATGTATGTGGAAATAGTACACTAGTAACCCCGGTTATATGTAGTATATGGAAATATTGACTGTTCGCACAGTTGCCCGATCGGCACGAGTTGTGTGCCAATTACCGTTAAACAGAAATTTCAATTCCAATACACACACAGACATTATTCAATAATATTCGTGCAGTTATGCGGGTGTAAGAACAGGGGGACCCATGTACATACATGTACATGCATATGTATCTGTGCCTATGTATATATTTATTCCAAATCACATGCACACGATACCGGGGACTGGGCATCAGCAGATCGCTTAGTGATCGCTGGGTTCAGTGGTTCTGCTTGTTGTTGTGGCTCGGTTTCCCCCGAAACTAATACTGAAACTGTTTGTTTATCTTAGCAATTAGTTGGCCATAAATTGTGCGCCAACGAATCAGAGGAATGCCGCATAAATAATTAATGGAGCAGAGTAGTAGGCCCAGCAATCAACTGCTTCATTTTGAAGCCATTCAGTATTATTTTGTTTACTTTCGAGCAATATTTGCCTCAATACTGCGACTCTACGATTGTTTCCAATTACGCAAGTTTCCGCAGCCCCTTAATCAGGCGCTCTGTGCTCCGCTTCAGTTATTTGTTTGCTTTTTGCTTTTTCCCCCCGAGTTGAACGAACCTCCTTCTTTGGAAGAGAACCCTGGATAAGAATTTGCTTGCCTCAAAAATCAATATTTTTGTATAAACATGGTGTTGCGTTTGCGACACAGCGGCAAGAAAATATTTACCACATCGCTCATGTAGCAAATTGCAATAATAATCATAAGGGCCTTTAAGGTCAGGCTCGATAAACAGAGATTTTCCAGGGATGCTATTACTATTTAACACTAGCTGAATAATTTACTTAAGTCCCTAGGCAATATTTCCCTTATTACATTGTTTGTTGAACTCATTTTATCGATGACACATCTCCATCTAAAAATCGCAATCTCTAACTTGTGCGATGTAACTGTTGATCGATTGGACAATATATCGATAATTTTACACTGATGAATATAATTAAAGCCTTTTTTGCCTTAGAACTCCTGACTAAGGCAAGTGTTAACAATTTTAAGTTCATTTGTAGTTAAGCCAAGATTAAATATAATTAAAGTAATAGTTGATAGCTTACCAACTTATTTTATCGATAACACATATCCATCTAAAAATCGCAATCTCTAACTTATACGTGGTAACTGTAGATCGATTGGTCAATATATCGATCATTTTACACAGATGAATTTAATTAAAACCTTTTTTTGCCTTAGAATTCTTGACTAAGGCAAGTGAAGTTCATTTGTAGATAAGCCAAGATTAAATATATTTAAAGTAATAGTTGATAGCTTGCCAACCCCCTTAAGATGGTCTTCCGAGTTGTACATTTTGAAATAAAGGGCTTGCTCCGCTCTCCTCTTTTATTGATCACAAGTAATTGTTTTTAAGTGAAAGTATGGTTAGAGCTTAAGCTAAACCATCAGGGTGACCTGACTCCACACGGTCTGGTTCAATCTCTCGATGGCCTGCATCCGCTCGTTCAGCTGGCCGAGCTGGGCGAGAATGGAGTCGAACTTGGCTTCGAAGTGCTGCACCACCGACCTGAGCTCCTGGCGCAGCTTGTCCACCTCGCTGGGGTCGGAGGTGCCTGGTTTCTGGGTGGATTCCACGCTGGCCGAGAGCTCGGAGGAGGAGGAGCTCGAGTCCAGGGACTCCTTCTCTGGCATGTAGTACATGCAGGCTATGCCGTGGATGTACTCCCCGGGAAAGTCCGGGTCCACGCTGTCCACCGTAAAGGTGATGCCGTTCGGACGGATTACCACGTCCATTAGGGCTCTCAGGCTGAAGCAGTTCCAGTTGTTGTTGTGAATGAAGAAGTGCGTGAGCTGGGACAGCGTGGCGAAGGCGGAGGGATCGATGTCCGTGAGATTGTTGGCCGAGATGTCCAGCATGCGCAGATTGGGCATTGCCTGAATGGACTCCAAGGGCAACTCCACCTGACCAGTGTTGCGCAGCACCAGCGTCTCCAAGAGCGGAGTGTGCCAGCCGACGGGTCCCCGAAGCGGGTTATCGGCCACGTCCAGGTGCCGCAACCGGGGCAACCGGAGCACCTTCCCGGACGAGGCCAGTTCGTCCAGCGAGTTGTTGCGCAGCACCAGACTCTCCAGGGTCTCCAGGACGACCATGTACAGCTCCTGCAAGCGGTTGTGGCTCAGATCGACCCTTGCCACCGAGCCGTACAAGTTCACACTCTCCAGGGAGCAGTTGCGGACCTCCAGGTTGCTGGCATTGACGGTCAGGTGCAGCACAGCCAGCTGCGGGTTGTGGGACAGATCGATCGAGAAGATTCGACGGTGTTGCGACCGGAAAGCGTACTCTCCCACCTTGGTGAGTCGGTTCCTGGGCAGCGAGACGGAGAGCAGGATCGGATTGTGGGCAAACAAGTCGCTGTCGATGTGGGCCAAGAGGTTGTCGGCCAGTCCCACGTCCCGCAGACTCTTCAGATCCCTGAATATCCCCGGCGGCAGCGCCTCCAATCGATTCTCCGTGAGATCCAAGTGCTGCAGCTCCTTCAGGTTTTCAAAGGCACGCTCGTGCAGTTGGCCGAGCCGGTTCCGGCTGAGGAAGAGGAACTGCAGGTTTCCCGCCCCCCGGAATGAGCCGGCGGGCAGGTCCTCGATCTCGTTGTCGCTCAGCAGGAGTATCACCAGCTTCTCGGCGCCCGTGGAGAAGTTCTCCCCGTACACGTACCGTATGCCGCAGCTCCTCATGTCCAGCTCGCTCACCTCCAGCGCGTAGAACAGCCGCCGCGGGAAGTGCGTGAAGGTGCAGTTCTCGAAAACCAGCACACCTGCGGGCCACTCGTCGCCCACATCGTAGGTGCTGCCGTCTGGAGCGATCCGCACTTCCGTTTGCAGATCAAATACCGCCTGCTCGTCTTCCCCCCCGAAGTTGAAGCCACTGCAGCGGTTCACCTCGCCCTCGGTGTGGCAGTGGCCCTCCAGACTGGACACCCGGACATTCTGCGGCTCCGCACCGGCTACGGCAACGGCAACGGCGATGGCCGCCAACAAGATCGGCAAACAAATCCGGACGTACATTGAGCGTGCTCCGCGTTTCACGATCGACCTGCAACTGATTCCCAGCGATGACCGCCAAACGCCTCGCCAGATAAGCCCTCCTATAATGCTCGAACAATAATGATTGTTGTTGGCATGACCATCATCAGATCTATA
Source organism: Drosophila pectinifera (assembly GCA_008042775.1). Lineage (NCBI taxonomy): Eukaryota > Metazoa > Arthropoda > Insecta > Diptera > Drosophilidae > Drosophila > Drosophila pectinifera. The sequence continues at coordinate 19,758 of VNKC01004257.1, read as the reverse complement.
TAATTTTCATTCTATTCATGTGTTTTAATTCCGAGTAAAAAATTGGTTCATATATAACGAGCACAGTTCGCTTCAGAGTTATATGTCAGCGGGAATTAATTAAAGGAAAATGTAGGTTTTTATTGATTTTTACATTTGTTAAACTTATGGAATATCTTATCATTCTTCTTTACAACTATTTGTGAGAGTAGAGCCATATTATAAAAATAAGCAAAAAAGAATCAATTGTTTGTTAAAAAGTCTTGTAAAATAGGTGCTCTCCAGCATTTAGAAATTATTTCTTTTCAAATTGTAAGTCTAGGTAGTCAAGATGCTCCTCTATTTTGTCAAAGAAAATCAAATCGTGATATATATATATTTCGAATACTGTGTGTAGTTGACGTAGAGCCATATTGTATATATAAACAAGAAAAAAATCAATTGTTTGTTAGAAAGTCTTGTAAAATAGGAGCTCTCCATCATTTAGAAATTATTGCTTTCCAAATTGTAATGAAAATGAACGCAAAAACTGTATTCTGAGAGCAAGATGCTTCCTCTATTTTGTCAAAGGAAATCAAATCGTGATATATATATATATTTCGAATACTGTGTGTAGTTGACGTAGAGCCATATTGTATATATAAACAAGAAAAAAATCAATTGTTTGTTAGAAAGTCTTGTAAAATAGGAGCTCTCCATCATTTAGAAATTATTGCTTTTCAAATTGTTAAGAAAATGATCACAAAAACTGTATTCTGAGAGCAAGATGCTTTCTCTATTTTGTCAAAGGCAATAAAATCGTGATGTATATATATATTTCGAATACTGTGTGTAGTTGACGCAGTGTTTTCAGGTTAATTTCGATGTCATCATTATTTTGACATATGTTTGCGAATTCCCATTTATTATTCAGTATTTGGCACCGCTCCGTGATGAAGTTCCCGGTCCGCTGCCTCCATTCAGCGATCTGCCGGACCATGACCCCCTGAAGCTCCAACGAAACACCATGTATGGGCCACCTTATCTAGGGAGCTATTTCGGAAAGGCCCTGTTGTCTTATCACCGAGTGTTTACTGGGCGATTTGCTCAGCGAAACAGCGAAGGTGGAAATCTTTGGCTGCTGATAATGGACATGGGGCCAGACACTTGCCAGTCTTAGCCGCTGAACTCGCTATATATATATCGGATCCCCCTCTAATTAAGTGGGAAAACTGACATATACAGACATTCCGTTTCCAAGTATTGCTGATCGTTAAAGTCTTTAGTTTGCGTGTGGGCTATAATTCAGTTTGAAAATAAAAATATGCCGATTGCCGCGCGAGTGAATCATGACTTATCAGCCGAGGCGTTTCCTTTACACCAAATATTTATTTTTTCTGCGAAGGGCATTCGAGTTTCGACTCGATAAGGAGTACTTCTATTTCCGCTAGCTGCTTCAAGCCTTGTTTGCATTGTATTTATTTATAAACAATCGCTTAACAATTATTTGCAAGAATGCGTGGCACCTTCTGCGCATCTCCCTTACATGAAGTAAACACACTATACTTAGATACTTAGATACTTAGATACCGAAACGGTGATGTATCAGTGGAAAAATATATAAGTTTAGCAATACATTGTCGCAGCGGGGCTGGGAACACGTTCAACCTGCTTTCAGTCGCTCAATTTGTTATTTGCAGCTTATCGGAGTGAAAACAAAAAGATTATAACGACCGCACAGTCCAGCAAAGCTTTATTAATTTGAATGCAAACAAATTTATTTGCTTGTTGAAGTTTATAAAATTTGTCTCTGCCTCGTTTTCGGCGGGGCTTCTCGGCTTCTCGGCTTCTCGGCTTAGTGCTGGGCAAACAATTTAAATACTGGAAGGTAATTCCTCCCCCATTGCAAGTATCCCACAATTGATCGCGCTATTTGCATTGGGCTAATTATGGGCCAATGGTTTTTAAATTATTAGCCACCGGATTGCTGGCGTTGCCGGGGCACTCTTGCTATTATTGAGGCGGCTCAATTGGAACGGCATGACTTCGTTTAGCGATAAATATTGTCGCCTGCGCGCCCCTTGTCCAATTCAATTTGCCGCAATTACTTTGCATCCAAGTCAAGTCCATCCCCTCCAGAAGAAAAGAGTGGCAATTACCAGACTTTGGCCCCTGCGATCCTGCTCTGCATCCCCACCAAAGTCCAGCCCAAATAGGTTTGCTGGGCAAACAAGTGCGGTGAATAATGCGGGCAATCGGTCATGTGAAATGCTTATATTGTGGGTGATTTTATGCGGCGCCTTCGCTTTATGGCTTGATTTATTTTATTAATTTTATTGGACAGTCTGGCGCTAAGTGTTTGAGAGATATTCAGGGGCTCCCAGTGCTTAAATGCCCCGGTGACGAAGCTCTAACGTGGCGGCGCCCGGAAAATCAGTCAGGTGTCATTGGAGCTGAGAGACATTACGATTTTTACGTATTTTTCCAATATGGTTAAGTTAGTTTGCTATTTCTTGACAGAGCAGTCGGACATGCTTTACGAATTTAAATAATGCACATATTTTTAGAGATAGATAACGACCAAAATACAAAAAGATCACTTTATTTGCATTCATTTAGCTTGCGAGAAAAATAAGGCAGTTTTCGTTTGCTAAAAGTTGAATCTGTTATGGATATTACATCACTATGGGTAGTTATTATGCATCATATTTATACATTTTTCTTTGTAGGTATTAGTTTAATAATAGGTAGGTGAGATGGTAGATTGTTATTATGCTGATAAATATTATATGATTAATATTATATGATAAATATTATTTGTGATCCCTAGTTAGTTAAAACATTAAAATAAGAGGTAAGAATAGTTCCTAAATTCCGTTTTTCAGTGACAAAGGCCTCAAGCACGTATCTTTCCAAGATTACTACGATCTTCTTTATAAAGAAAGGTTTTAAATATATCCTAGAGATATAGAAAACCTAAAAGTTTCTTGTTGGATCACCACTGTTCGAAACCACGGTTCTTAACTCGACTAACGATAGCGGCAAGTGCGAGCGGAATGGAGATAGTCTATATTGTAATAATTCCCCATGTTTATGTTTTATCATCCGATTTTGCTCAAATGTTATTGAAGTACGTCCGCACAAAGATATTTATTTATTACATATCTGTTCGATTTTTATCGGATGTAGGACTATAGCTGGGTTATGCGTTTTTCTTGACTTTTCGGGTCTAGAGGCCAAATTTTGGAATAAACTGAATCTGCTTCAGCGCAACAGAATGTGGTTACCAAATATGGTATCTCTAGCTCTTATAGCCACTAAGATCTCTTGTTTTATAGGAAAAAACATATAGACAGACGGACATGGTTAATTCGTCTGGCGATGCAGATCAAGAATATATACCTTACCGGGGTAAACAAAGTCAATTCTCGCCTTGTAAATTTGATAATCAAACCCGCTAACTGGTAGACAGCACTCCCGCTTATCAGATACCGGCCCAGACCCAGTGTAGCCCCACTTGGCACACTTTGGATTGGATTCCATGGCATATAGCATCAGCTGATACAGCCGATGGCGTAAACTATAGCGTAGAGGAGAGTCGGTCGAGTGGAATCGAGGGAACGTGCTTATCGGCCGGCTATCGGCCAAAATGGCAAAATGTCCAAAAATGTCGCTCGGCGGAGCCCAGAACCAAAACAAAACAAAACAAAAGCAATGCCACCGAGCGGGTGTTCATTGAGAGGAGCCATAAATTTTTATTAGCCCCAAAAGTCGAGGCGGCAAGCAAAACAAAACAAACCGACTCGAAGACCAGTTGCTCGACCAGTGTAGGGTTTGTTTTTGAAGGTTGTGTTCTGGTTTGGCGTTAAAAAGCCCCTCGGAGCCAGCTCCAAGCTCAGTCTTCTTCGGTCAATATGCTGTCGCTAAACTATCCGGACTATATACTGCTCACGCTGATCGTCGGAGTGTCGATCTCTGAGTCACAGCCGCTGAGGGAGGTGGCAGTGGAGGGGCTGGACTGCAGGGAGAACACTTGCATGGGACTGGACTATCCCAACCGCACAGAAGTGGCCCTCTTCACCGAGAAGGTGGCCACGAGGCTGGGGAGCTACGACTCGGTCATCCTGCACAGCTCCCAGCTGGCCAACCTGCCCAGGAATATATTCCGCCAGCTGCCCCAGCTCGTGGAACTTTACGTCTTGGAGTGTGGAGTTCAGGCCATAGAGAGAGAGTGCTTTGAAGGGGCCCACAACCTGAGGAAGCTGAACCTGGGTGGGAACTCCCTCAAGATGTTGGCAAGCAACTCCTTCGACCTGGCCCCCCACCTGGAGGAGCTCAACTTGTCCGACAACCTACTGGAGGAACTTCCCCCACAAATATTCCTGCCACTCAAAAAGCTTCAGAAAATCAACTTGTCCAGCAATCGGCTGAAGACTATCCCCCAGCTTGTATTCTCTCAATTAGTATTACTGAAATCTGTTACTCTGGACAGCAATCAGTTGACCCAGCTGCCCGGCGAACTATTCAGAGATCAGCGAGGGAACTTGACGGAGTTCTCGGCCAGAAGTAACCTTCTAGAGCGAGTTCCGTCGGGAATATTTTCATCAATTGAACACCTCCAGCTCTCGTTTAACCCGCCACTCAGAAGGCTCCAACTCCCAGCCCAGATATACGAGCTGCGGGCCACCAACTGTGGCCTGGAGTCAGTGAAGCTAGAGGGACGTGTGGTCAGAGTACAGCTGGAGGACAACTTGAGTCTGAATGAGCTGAGAATATCCCAGCCCCAGGAGCTGGAACAGCTCTATCTGGCCCACACCAATCTGTCCAGACTCGACTTCCTCTCCCAGGCCACTAAGCTGGTTGACTTGGACCTAACTGGCATTGAGAACCTCTCGGACTTGCCTCAGATTGCGTCCGCCGCGGGTCTGGAGCGGCTGAGCTTCACCTATGACAACGCCACCTCGGACCACATGGACATGCTGCCGCAACTGAAGGATCTCAGCTATCTGGAGATAACCCACGACAAGGCCCGGGAGGTTTTCATCAAGGATCTGGATGAGGACTTCTTCGTCGGCGATGCCCAGATTCAGTGCGATCAGTTGGCGGATCTGTTGGAGTACGTGGAGCTGCCCAAGGATACGACGATATTGGAGGACCGCTTAGTGGGAGATAGTCGGGAGCCCCTCAGATGTGGAGCTGCTTAAAAGAATACTGTTAAATACTTAGTACCATAGAGCCTTAGTTTTAAACGAAAAATAAATGTATACTCTTGCGAGAGGTATTATAATTTCAGTCAGCGTTTACAGTGCAGGAAAGGAGATAGTTCAGACCATATATATTCTGTCTCAGCCGAAGAGAGATCCCTTACTAAGGAGCCCAATAATTATTATTAATTGTGAATGAAATAAATGTATACTCTTGCGAGAGGTATTATAATTTCAGTCAGCAGTTTACAGTGTAGGAAAGGAAATAGAGTTCAGACCATATATATTCTAGATCTGCCTCAGCAGAGAGATCCCTTAAGAAGGAACCCAATACTTATTGTTAATTCTGAATGAAATTGTATGCATTTAGTTTCTCTCATTGATTCTCCTGCTAAATTCGCTGAGCTTTATTCATTTCCCCATGTTCCCCTTTGTACTACAAACCAGTTTCTTGAGAAAACAATTACAATACAATTACAAGACAATAATTCCTTTAATTTTTTGTTCTTGCGATCTCTTGACAAGCAACTTTTTCGATTTCCGCTTACAAATAGCTTTACATTTCTGTGTCTCAGCAGTTGTTTTCATTTAGCAAACATTGCAGGCATTGTGGTTAAAAAACAATTTGTCAATTTGTCGATTTGTCAGTTTGTCAGTTTGTCAGACTCAAGCGATCGTCGTTCGGTCTGGAACTCCGTTGGCTGGATCAGCAGACGATCTCAGTGATCTCTGCCGATTGGTGTCAGTGGAGCGCACAGATCTTGTCGCTTGGCGACCAGCGATCATCGATTAGCGACCGCTCCATTGGCCACCGACCAGTTTGCCAGGCCCGCGACAAAGGTGAGCTATTGTCTGTCTCGGTTTATTAGCGCAAGTTCGACTACACAGGTGCACGTGCCTACGTCTACGGATAGTGCTAGTGCTAGAGGTGATGGGTAATCTTTCGAGCTAGTAGCGCTCCCGCTCCCGCTTCTCCAGCCTGAGGCTGCCCGGAATCAAGTTGTTGGCCCCCGGATTGGGGGGTATGCTGGTTGGCGCCGCCTTGGAATTGTCTGCAGGCAGCGTCTCCGTCGCCTTGCTCATGTCCTCCACCTTGTTGTTCTCCTTGATGATCTTGGGCGGCATCGTGATGTCCAGGCTGTCCGAGTTCTGGTAGAACAGATAGCAGGCGGACATCAGGCCCACCAGGGACAGGGTGATCAGGGACCAGCGCAGACCGGAGTTAACCTTTAGGCCCCTGAAAGTGGATATTGTGAGTTGTGTGTGGCAAGGACATAAGGACTTAAATGCACTCACAGAAACAGCGTGTACTTGACCAGGTTGGTGTAGGTCTTGTTGAGGTGGACACCCTCCTCCACCCAAAACAGGGGCAGCATAAGCTTGGGCAGGTTCTTCAGGGGCTCAATGCCCTCCACTGGCTCCATGTCCAGGTTGAACTGCAGGCGCTTGGCGGCCTGGAAGGGAGTTCCGGACATCTGCAGAAACGGCACATTATTGGGGATAAATAATGGATATATACTTCCCAACTGACCAGCTCAAAGTCAATGTAGACCGCGTGATCCTTCTCGTTGGGATTCAGGCCATCGACAGCGGCCACCAACTGGGGGTCTGCGCGGTAGAAGTGCGGCATGGAGGCGAACAAGGGGCCGCCCACACAGGCGGCCAGGTTCATGGTTCCCTTCGGGGGGCACGTGTCCAGGTCCTCGGGGTCGTCGCAGAAGCAGTGCAGTCTCTCGTCCGAGCGGATGTCGCCCATGTCCATGGTGTACCTCATGGAGGGCATTCCGTGGTACGAGGACTTCCGCTGGTAGTAGGCCCCCAGGGAGCGGCACAAGTCCGGGGTGAAGGCCCACAGGCCGTCCTCCTTCTTCAGCCCGGGAGCGAAGACCGTGGAGTCGGTGCCCACGAAGCTGTTGCACTCCCCATCCGGCCACACGTCCTGCTCCGGCTCATCGGCGAACCTCACCACCTTGCCCAGCTTCTTGTTGTTCTTCACCCCGCGGCACACTGAGAACCGTCCAGCATCCGAGTGGTTGGCCTAGGACAAGATTAGGAATATATTATTATTACATAAAGGGAATCCCTTGCAATGAAACTCCGCTTCCAACAATCAAGATTAGGAATATATTATTATTACATAAAGGGAATCCCTTGCAATGAAACTCCGCTTCCAACAATCAAGTACAGAATATATCATTATTATATAAAGGGAATCCCTTGTAAAGAAACTCCACTTCAGTTAGCGCGAGTCTTACTTGGTTAAGTTGATAAATTTTAAATATATATTCAAGTCTAGTGAAAGTAATAATGCCGAAAGATTCTTGTCATTCTAGACTTTTGCTTTCATTAGTAAGTACAGTAAAGAAATGTGATGATGATAATTATTTGTGATATATTCAATGGGGGACTCACATTTCCCATGAACGAGAACAGAAAGTGGGTCTGGTTCACTGGCTTGGCCTGCTTAACTTCGCCTGTGTAGAAGATTGTGCAGATGGCCTTGGCGGCGAAGTCGTCCGAGGAGCAGTCCACGTCGATTCCCCGGAAGAAGATGTCCATGAACTTGGCCTTGAAAAAGGCCTTGACATCCGGAAAGACCAAACCCAATCCCCTGGAAACCAGCTCCATCATGGCAGCCTTCTCCCTCTGAACCGTGATGCCGGCAGGCTGCAATATTACAAGGGAATAATGGTGATAAATCCCTCAAGTTGTTACCTATTTTTTCACAGGTGTTTCTATTTTGGGGCTGGGAATGCGATTTGCATAAATCACATGGCCAACAATGGGAGACGTGGCCATTAGCTGTCGCTTTAAATGCCACAGCTATTTGCTGAATTCATTTGCTGACGGAATCAGTAATGTTCTAAGGGGGTTAGTACCAATATTGGCAAGACCCAAGTTAACTCTGGTGGAATCTTGTTAAAATTTGTGCAAAGATGGGATGTTACCAGCTTACCATCAATATGGGATGCGGCATAATAATCTCCTCTTCTCCCGTGAGTGGCAGGGAATCCTTCTGGTTGAATATGAAGGTGTTGCGCATGTTGAAGCTGACCGTGTCCTCTACCACGTCGTCCTCCAAGTCGTACTTGTCCTTCCACTCACTGTCCTTGCAAAATGCCAAAAGGGAGAGAAACATTGATATATATTCTTAGGCGAGAGAGAGATCTTCCATTGAAACCCACTCGAATACGAAGGGACCCACTTCCTGCAGGCGCGGCTTGCCGCCTTCGGCGACCTCGTCCGGGTTGGTGACGTTGAAAACGTAGATGTAGAAGTGCAGGGGAAAGGGGGTGTTGGACCAGAGTTCCCGGACATCGGTGCCCGGCTTCAGAGTGACTTGCTATGGAGAAGAGAAACCCGGTTAGATGGGCCCTGGGTTATGCCCGATCTCCACCGAACCTTGGAGATCATGAGCTTCAGGATTCTGGGAAAGAGCACCCAGCCGAAGACGATGGCGAACACGAAGACGCCCGCCGAGGCAATGAGCAGCTTCATCCGGTGCACTTGCATCTTGGAAGGATTCCTGCTGTGTCCGTTCGCCTCCTGGGAGCAGAAGACCAGAGGCTCTCGCAGTCACGACGCAACTGAATCGTCTCCACTGCCAAGTCCGGATTGCCTCCCATTCGAGCGCGTACGTGCGAATATTTTGCGCTTCTCTGGGGGGTCCAACTCGGCGGGGAGGTGGCGGCGGGATTGCGAAACAATCGGAGAACACGGCAGTACTTATAAAATCAATAATTGCATGTATTTGTGTTTTATAAATTGTTTTCACTCTACGCTCCACGCTCTACGCTCTACGCAGACTCGGCCATAGCCGGGCACACGAATGCGGTTTAACTGGCTTTGTTCTGGACTGAACCGATTGCCATTGGATCATTAATGGTCCATATAGCCCGAAATTGGAAGCCGAAACCAGTTAACCGATCTCAGGGCTCTCTTGGGCCCATAAATGTGCCTTGAATTCATTTAAATATGTTTGGTTTATCTTTATATCTAAAGTGTCTGTAGTTTCTGCATCATAATACCTGCCTATTGGTGCTTCTTAGCCATAATCTGGGTACCTGGTTTGGCACCTCAAGTCTATAGTCTATAGTGTCCACTCACTCGCTGTAGGAGATTCCATTATCTCCTACTTAAGTGCTTTGGACTTGAAACTTCCTGGGGGGAACCTATTTCTGCAAATGTCCTAAGCGACACCTGCCCTTTATTCCATTGTTAGCTCAGCGATCTATTTGGGTCCTGACACGTTCTAGATGGGCCTGGCTTCCGCTATCTGAACTGTCCTTAAATCTCCATTTGATTCCCTAAAGGAGAGTCTAGCCTTGAAACTTCTAAAGCAGATACATATTTCTGCAATTGAATATCGTAAATATTCTGAGCGACACCTGGCCCTTATTCCATTGTTAGCTCTCCCGACCTTTGTTTCCGTAATTGTCGTAATTAGCCTGCCATTGTCAAGGGGAACTACGGCAAGTGTCGGTGGATAATTAGGAAAGACAGTACGCGAAATGAAAATACTATAGTAGCCCTTCTCTGGTAAGGATAATGGTAACAAAAGTTGAACCGCTTAGGAAACCAAATACATCGTTTGGCACTTTCCTTAAAACCTCTATCATTATGCGTAGTCCTTCAACAGCTTTTATCTACTCGATCTGGTAATTATATAGATATTTTCACCTCCCTACCCTATGTAATCAATATTTGAAGGGCCAAATATCATATCTACCAGTATAGTGTGCCATTACATTCTTTGACTTTTAATGTTATCTCTTTTTTTTTTGTATTTTTTTAAATGAAACTAGAGAGGATGCTAACTTGGAAGTCGATATATGAATATATATTCATAAAAATATATATGAAATCACATAGATTTGGCCAATTTTCCTTAATTGTCATACCTTTATTCATACCTTTTCTCTCTTACATAATTAGTTTATACAAGTTGACCCGCTTAGGTTACCAATTATATCGTTTGGTACTTTCCTTAAAGCCTCTATCAATTTGCGTAGTCCTTCAACAGCTTTTATCTACTCAATCTAGTAAATGTCGACAACCTTACCCTATGTAATCAATATTTAAGGGAACAAATTTAAAACCTACCAGCATAGTGTGTCATTACATTCTTTGACTTTGAATGAAACTAGAGAGGAAGCTAGCTGGGAAGCCGAAAAATGAATATATATATGAAATCACAAAGATTTTGCCTACTTTCCTTAATTGTCATACCTTTATTCATACCTTTTCCCTCTTACATAATTAGTTTATATATATATTTTATATTTATATATGCAAGGTCCGATATTCCTGTCCCGTTTGAGTAGTAGAGCTAAGATGAAACTAGAAGGAAGCTAACTGGGAAGCCGACAAATGAATATATATATATGAAATCCCAGAGATTTAGCCGACTTTCCTTAATTATCATACCCTTATACATAGTTTTCTCTATTACATAATTATTTGATATATATAAGGTCCGATATTCCTGCCCCGATTGAGTAGTAGAACTAAGTAGATGAAACTAGAAGGAAGCTAACTGGGAAGTCAATAAATGAATGTATATATATATGAAATTACAGAGATTTTCCCTACTTTCCTTTATTTTCATACCTTCCTTAATTGTCATTGCTCTCTTACATAATTAGTTTATATATGCAAGGTCCGATGTTTGAGTAGTAAAGCAATCGCCAGGCGGCACATAGATCACACCAGGTTGGATGGTGGATGCTCGGCTGCCACCTTGACCGGCTCCGCTCCGCCTGGCTACGCCCCTGCGCGGAGGTGGGTCTCGGTCTCCGGTCTCCGGTCTGTTGACATAAACAGAAATCGAAACTGAACCGAGCGCAAAACATAATGCACGACAATGGCAGCCGCAGAGAAGCAACTTAGACAATGGGCCAGACCCAAACACGTGACGCTGATATCGCGAACTTGAGACCGCGTCAGACTGGCGGGGAGCCCCCCTAGACCTAGCCCCCCCTCCGGAGTGACACAGAAACGAGTCGTCGCTCAAAGCCCAAGTCGAATTGCGCTTGACAACAGCAGCTGTCGATCGAGCAGCTCCAGCTCCAGACTCGGCTGCAGTTTCCCCAAACACTCCGGCACTCTGGCTTCTTCGGTTTCCCGCTGACAAAATGGAAATCGAACCCGAAACGCCAGCGCAGCCAACACTTTGATTACGCTCGGGCTGGGGGCGTTGAGTAACCATTGGAGGCCAATTACTGCAGCCCGAATCAGTTACCAAATTCCGGGGCTTGGGATTGGAATCGAGAAGTATTTACGATTTGCGGGACTTGATATCATAGTTTTCGGATAGCGGGAAGCTTCATTTATTAAGAAGCAGCTCAGAAAGTATGTGTTTATTTATGTAAAAAATGTTTAACGGGGTTAGCCAGTGAAGATTGATGGATGGTTTATCTGGCTGGTAACAAGGGTTTTACTTATATATATGAAGCATTTGGTATCTTAGTTCAGAGACAATCGAATTGGATGTATCTTTATATGTGAAAAATTGCATTCATTGCAAACTATTTAGCTATTTTAGTTCTAAGATGTTAAATTTTATTGATAAAAGCTACATATTGCTGTAATCTGGAAAGAATTTCTCACATTTACCTATATAAATCAGTATGTAATTGATAGGGGACTCTGTAGGGTTACGTTTCAGCCTTAAATTGCTTGGCTATTATATATTGTCATAACCGATGTCGTTGCTTGATTAATAATGTTATTAAACTGTCAAGCGGTACGGCAAAGCGGTTCTCAGGGAAAACTGGCTTTGTTGTTGAAAACAACTTTAATCATTAATAATGAAGAATAATGTGATCTTCACAATAATATCAATTCACATTCATTATCAGGGTTTTCAACGATTAAAGCTAAGGTTTTTGGCAACATCTACAATTATTTATACAATTTATTGGTGCATACCAAAGACATTTTCCTAATTAATAGCTTAGCAACAACTTAAATCATTAATAATGAAAAATAATGTGATCTTCATAATAATATCAATTCACATTCATTATCAGGGTTTTAAATGATTGAAGCTAAGGTTTTTGGAAGTATCTACAATTATTTATGAATTTTATTGGTCCATACCAAAGACATTTTCCTAATTAAAAGCTTAGCAACAACTTAAATCATTAATAATGAAGAATAATGTGATCTTCACAATAATATCTAGTCACTGTCTGTATTCAATGTCTGTAGCTAAGGTTTTTGGAAACAACTTCAATTATTTATGACATTTATTGGTCCATACAATGCCATTTTCCTAATTAATAGCTTCTGGTTCATTTTGAATTCAAGTCGTGATAAGAGAACGCCTACACAAGATCAGAAGATCTTTATAACTCCGCCAGTATTCCTTAATTGGCGGTAACTTGAAAGTGGAGATCCACGATCCTCCGCCCACTCGAACCCCCTGGCATTGCTCTGCTAATTTCCCAGCCCACTTGGGGCGGAGTTCAGCCCATGTGGCGCACAGGAAATGCTCAACCTTGTGGAGCTCGCTTTCTAGAAGCTAACCCAGGGCATTCTCTGGCAAATCATATATCATATATATATCAATATGCGCTGGCTGACAGCGCTTTATAAATTGCCAGAAAGTCAATGAAAGCGAGTGACATTTGCTCTATCGGCCATCGGCCATCGGCGGCCTGTCAGGGGAAGTGAATCATCGGCGGGAGTTGTGGTATCACGTGAGGATTGATTGCATAATATATAATATATATATATATATATTATGGCGAGGTGTAAGGGGAAGTGCCTTGAGCAGCTGGCCATCCCACATCATTTAACAGCAATTACAACCCACTCATTGTGTGTCTGTCTATATATTCAGCCTAATATCGAGTGCCAAAGTCACCAAAGCAAATGCATTTAGCATATTTATGTATTTTATTTGCTTTGGTTACCCTGTACTCTCAGTATACTTCGGGTAGTATGATCCCAGACACTTGACATTAAAGGTAGTGAGTGCAATATACACTTTAGGAATGGTATCAGCAGAGGCTAGAAACTTTCAAAGGTAAAAGTGTTCAGCTTAGATAATTAGAAAGCTCTCCCAAAGCAAAACAAAAGCCCTTTAAGGCCTTAAAAAGTCAAGATATAAAGTAGTATTTCCTATTAGTTCTTTCAGAACCTTCTGGGGCATCAGGGAACCCTTTAAATGTTAGATTTTATTACAAAACTCATTGCAAATGCAGCTATGCATAATTTACTACCCAGTCGCCAACTCACTCGGAACTGGGTGACCCCTCCGCCAGTAGAGGCACCCCCGAGTAGAGCTAAAAAATAGAATTTTATTCGCTTCTCGTGCGACACTTTGTAAGCCCAAATGAAACAGAAAATTGTTTGAATGCCATTTGTGCCTTTGTTTTGTGGGCTTTTAATTATTCCCCTCGCTGCTGCTGACGTCGCTTTCCGCTGGCGATACTTTTGCGGCTGCTTTATTTCGCAAAAGCAGGCGTTGCTTTGGCAGTGCGGTTTCTTCAATTAAACAATAATTTCGATTACGTGACGAGAGTTCAATGTTTGAATGCGACTTGGCAGTTGATGTTTGAAAGCACATACAAATCCGGACTGGAAGCCGAGAAAATGTTTTGGAGAGACGACGTAATGTGCTTCGGACATGGGAAGGGACTTTGTGGGAGACGTTTCTATAAAGTTAACTTTGTGTTCAGAGGTCAAGCTAATAAATGGAAAGCTTCTTTCTAAATTATCATTGAAGCCAATATGTATTAACAAATAAACACACAACTAAGTCTGCCTTTCCCCTTAACGAGCGACAAGCCACACCAGACGCCAGAGAGTCTGGCCAAGTAACCCGCAGATACAAAGATACTGGGACAGGGCGGGCAGAGATGCAAAGATACATGGACAGAAATGCCAGGCGGTTCAGGCAGTGGCAGCCGTTTATAGTTAAGAGATACAATTCAGGCGGGCGATCAGCTGACTGCAATTGATTCATGGCGGCGGCCAGAGTTATGCAATTAAGTGCAGGGGAGGGAGCCCTGGGGGCCGGGTAATTGCAGGCTAGTATCCAATGGATACAGTGCTCTACAGGATTGAGTCAGCTGTCACTAAGCGACTTTCCCTCGAAGAGAACAAGTATCTAAGAGATGCGGCAACCCTTTGGCTGAATCACCCGATTCTCCAGCCAAGTGCGTCATCCACTGACATTAGCATATGTGCGGATACCAGATACATTCGTATTTAATTGCCATTAATTGCGGTGGATACTTATTAGATGCGTACGCCATATGCTCGATTACCCAACTTGCGGTCTGGCTTTAATGGCTTGGCCGTTCCGGGGGCCCCGAGGGGCTGAGGCGTTTAGCTTTGTGGGTTGGGCTTTTAATTTAACACACGATCTCTGCCGCTTGTTGCTCCCAGAGGGAGTGCCCATTATTATTGTGGTCACCTTGCGATATTAGGTTCATCTATTTCAGCATTTCGGTCTATGATCTTCCTTCCTTAGGGAAAATAGTTTATGTATATTTATTAATCATTTTCTTAAGTCGTTTTAAAAATATTTCGATATTCGTAGGGGTTCACGCCACCTTAAAACGCTTTTTACTTCTCTAAATGTTTGTTAGACTTCTAAGAATGTTTCCACCTGGAAATTCATGAAAAATTTAATACTAACGTATAAACTACAGTCTTGATGTTCTGGTTAAAGTAAATAAATCTGAAATAAATGTATTTGTGCGTATGAGCTATATAAATTTAAGTAATGTACGTCTTGGGAGTTATTAAACAACAATGTTCCTGTTTATGCTAAACTTCTGCAACATCTACATTTGTGTTAGCAGCACCAATGGATGTTGCTCAACATGTTCCTACCAACATTTATTTATATTCGTCAACATTTTCTTCTGCTTCGCTCTATTTAATGTATACCTTTCGCAAATGTGAGCATAATAAGACGAAGTTAGCCAAGTCCATGTGTCTTTTCATTTTTTTTTTAATTTTACCCACAATGATTTGGGTACCCGGTATCTCACAGTTGCTCGCACTCAATTTCTTTATTTTTCTCTGAAATAATTTTTTTCAAATTAGTGTATACGATATATCAATATCCACTGAACTCATTTAACTCAAACTTCTTCCGCTCATTCTTATAAAGATTCTCCATGGACGATTCATAGGATTCTTTTAAAGTCCTTCGTCAATGTTATAAATCTTGCATTTTTGCTTATTAAATTTTGTAATTTGATTCTCATCTCATAGAGAGAGAGAATATTGTTTTAATTGTTCAGATTTCCAATTAAATGTAATATTATTTCTTATTAAAGCTCATGAATCTCATTTACAGAGAGATTTTAGCAAAGATAACAAAGAAACTTACAAGAAAACTTTGTAATATTTTATTCAGCAAATAATGCGATTTGAAACCACGATTTCCTTAGCAACTTTCCAAGTTAGTTCCCTATATTATAACGTAATGTGGCTATTCTTACTATATTTCTCATTGGGTTTATTTTCGGTAAATTTCTGGTCTGTCAGTCCATCAGCTGCCATATGTTGGCCACTTTCCCAGCTTGGAACAGCCTCTGTTGCTGCCTCAATTTCCCATTTGCTTCATTTCTCGTTCGACTTTTGATTTTTCCCCGAACAACAACGCCGATGACGCTGCGTAAATAATGAAATTAGCCTTTGTTTTGCCTGATTTCCACGCGATGGTCTGGGGAGGGGCGAAGTCGTGCAACCTTCACCTCTTGGAGAGTGGCTGCCGACTTGTCGACTTGTTGGCCTGAAAATGATGAGGGGAGACCGTCCGTCAGAGGGCTCATATCAACACACAGGGACTGATCGATCGAAGGACTTCCTAGCTGCGTACCCTGGCCAGGCGAATGATACCCAACAATCTTCTCTTCTAGATTCCCAGAAAAGGCGGCATATCAATGTCGTACAAAAGAAAATACTTCGCATAGCGCCGAGAGACAACCCACCGCGAGACACAGAGCACCTCCCCCTGTTGCCGCGCCACCAGCATCGCCAAAGAGACACATCGAGAGCACAAATGGCCACAAACTGTGACTTCATCGAGGAGCATGTGAGGCAGCAGCCGCTGGGCATCCGCGAGGATGCCAAGGAGAAGCAGGATGCCAAGGAAAAGCAGGAGCAGCTGCCGCATGCCGCTGCGGCCAATCCCTACCAGCAGTTCGCCAGCGAGGACAGCTTTGAGTGCGCCTTCGAGTCGACCATGGACGACCTGGAGCAGGGCACCCTAGATGGCTACGAGTCGGACTCGGAGACGAGTGCCAACGAGCAGATCACGGACTCGGCCTCCTCCGGCAGTCTGGGCCAGGGGCAGCGCGAGGAGCGGACGCGGGGCCTGCCAGGACCTCTGCACGGGCAGCACATCGACCAGGAGATGCTGAAGTGCCTGCCCCGGTCCAACTCCTTCGACTTCCACAGCAGCAGTGGCAGCAGCAGCGACGACGAGGACGATCCCGACGACGATGACGACCACGTCGAGATACAGCACAGCCTGGGACTCACGCTCAGCGGCAAGTTCGCCAAGGTCGATCTCTACTCGGGTCACCAGAGACCCGGCTACCTGCTGGCCCCCTTCATCGAGCGGCGCCGCTTGTCGCAGTGCAAGGAGGAGGACGACGAGGACGGCGAGGTCGACAAGACCCAGCCATCGGGAGGATCGCCCTCCGGAACCGGAGAGGCCACGAAAGCGGAGAGGGCTTCGAAGGCGCCGCCGCGGCCACCCACGCCGCAGGACGAGGCCTCCAAGGAGAAGTTCAAGGACCTGGAGCGACTGAGGCAGCAGTTCATGCACAAGATCGACCGGATCAACACTCAGAACATTGAGGAGAGCAAGGCGCCGCCGCCACCACCTCCGCCGCCGCCTCCGATACCGGCAACGATTCTGCCGAAGGCCCTCAAGGAGCTACTACACACCCAGGAACCGCCAGCGCTTCCAGCCCCAGCCCCGGTCAAGCCAGCGATTACTCCGGCTCCCATCAAGGAGGCTATGATGGCCAAGGAAGCCCCCAAGTCTCCTCCGGTCGCCAGTGAGCCCATATCCCCGCTGCCTTTGCCCTCGGAACCGCCGCTGATCATCAAGGGCAAGTTCAAGGTGACCCTGGCCCAGGAAACACCCGAGCTGCGAGTCGAGGCCCAGAAGCTGAGCCAACTGAAGGCCAGTTCCAATGCGCACACCATCAGCTTCCCCTCGAGCTTCGGTGGCTACTCCTCGGTGCAGGGCCTCTTCTCCCAGCGATACGGATCCCATCGCTTCCCGGTCGCCGCCCCGCACCTGTCCAAGCAGTTCTTCGAGCCCTCGCTGGTGGAGATTCGCACGCCGGCCCAGAGCAACCTGGCCCTGAACACCACCGGCCTGGGACCGGGCAGCAGCAGCAATCACCAAAGCCTCAATTGTGATACAAACAGCTTGGCCAACAAGCAACGAACGCCCAGCGAGCGGGAGCTGGACGAGATCTGGATACGGCGGCAGGATGGAGGCATTGACCTTGCCTCCTTGGCGGCTCCTCCCCAGCAGCAGCAGCCACAGCAGCAGAGACCCGTCTCTCTGGGCGGGGCATCCACCATGCCCCGTTTGCTCAGAAACGAGAGCGGCGCCTCCACCACGAGTCCATCTCGCCAGCTGACCAACTCGGGCTCCGTCTCAGTTTCAGTGTCGGACGATGTAAGTCGACAGGTTAAGGCGATCTTAAGGGTGAAGTGGAGTAGAGATTGGTCATCGTGTAGGCTCTATAAGGATGTAGATGTACTACGGTCAGTAGTGGCCCTGGCGATACCAAGCACGTGCTTGGAAGGCCAAGGTGTTAAGGAAACTAAGTTACACCAAGGAATTTATTAGCAAGCTGCTAGATTGTTAACTTGTATTTTAACTAAGTATTTCGTATATCTTTGCTCGAGGTTATTTAGTACAGATCGATATAAGTTGAACATAATACTCAAAAGGGTTCCTGCATTAAAGGTCTCCAAAAAAGAGAAATCTGAACTGTGAAGGGATACATTGGCATTAATCTGTGAATTCTTCTAATAAATTCCATAAAAAATAAAAATCTAAATTCTGATATTGCGAAATATCAATATTCGAGTAATTCTACAGTATAACAAATTAAAAGAAGGATCGTAAGTAAGATCAATCTGGGAATTCATCCAAAGCATGCCAAAATGATAACAAGAAAGTTAAATCTATTAGTATCTTAAAAGTATACTCTTTCTTCTTAGCGTGAGGAGCTTATTCAAGTCAAATACTATCCACCAATCAGCACGGAACAAGATTCTGTTGGGAAGTGAAAATTTATTTAGCCAATCTTATTTCGGTTATTGTACTTTTATCTTATTTTTATTAGCCAAAGACCCCCAAAGATAAATCACGACAAAATGATCTATTAATAAACCTAAGCACGTAAAGTCAATAATTCACCGATCACTTAAGCCCGGACTTATGAGGCTACAAAGGGCTTTGTGTAATTATTATATTCACAGAATTGACTGACGTCATTTGAGTTATGTGCGCTTTTCATTATGAACTCACTTAGCGAGTCATACTCGCGGTGAAAGATTCGAAACACGGAAAAGAGAAAAGACGCCGAGTCGTCATTCGATGACATGAGAACAACAAGTCCATAAACTAAATATAAAGTATATTTTAAATATTACAATTGCAGGAAATCATATTTATATAGTTCTTTGGATTAATAATGAAGCCAAGCCAGACACAGTTCATAGATCACGCCCAGATACAGAATATATAAGTCTCTTATTTATACCCAGAAAATATGGCAAAATAAGGCAATGCTGCCAAAAAGTATGCAATTATTTCTGGCCGAATATTATTTTTAATGGTTTCTTCTTTGATCTTCTTAAGCGGATGATGGGAGTGTTTTTGCCAATCTTAGGATATTACAATTGCAGGAAATCATATTTATATAGTTCATTGGATTAATAATGAGGCCAAGCCAGATACAGAATTTATACGTTTCTTATTTATACCGAGAAAATATAGCAAAATAATTCAATGCTGCCTAAAAGTATACTATGATTTATAGCCGAATATTATTTTTAATGGTTTCTTCTTTGATCTTCTTAAGCGGATGATGGGAGTGTATTTGCCAATCATAGGATATTAAAATTGCAAGAATTTATATTTAAATAGTTCTTTGGATTAATAATGAAGACAAGCCAGATACTGCTCATAGATCACGCCCAGATACAGAATATATACGTTATTTACTTATACCCAGATAATAAGGCAATTAAAGTACCGCCAAAAAGTATGCTATGATTTCTAGCCGAATATTATTTTTAATGGTTTCTTCTTTGATCTTCTTAAGCGGATGATGGGTGTGTTTTTGCCAATCTTAGGATAATAAAATTGCAAGAACTTATATTTAAATAGTTCTTTGGATTAATAATGAAGACAAGCCAGATACTGCTCATAGATCACGCCCAGATAAAGAGTATATACGTTTCTTATTTTTACCCAGGCAATAAGGCTATTAAGGTGCTGCCAAAAAGTATGCTATGATTTCTAGCCGAATATTATTTTTAATGGTTTCTTCTTTGATCTTCTTAAGCGGATGATGGGAGTGTTTTTGCC